>CM027856.1:9455713-10047922 GCA_016097595.1 Eucalyptus pumila | reverse complement strand
TAATATTATTAATAAAATAAAAGGAAGAAGAAGAAGAAGTAGTAGAAGGCTTTGGGTGAGGCTGTGCAAGCCTTCACTCGTAGCCTCCTATCGTTATCGGAAAGGCCAACGACGGTGGGGAGTTGTCGGCAAGGGCTTGCATAGGCCTTGTTGTTCTATGATCTCCTTTTTTGAAAAAAATAATTGTTTTGAATTTAGTTTAATTAATATTTATATTAAAATTCAAATAAGAAGCAAAATGATGTCGTTTTACGTTTTTATCGATTCAACTCTCCAGCGAGCCAAGTAGGCTAGTTATATTAATATATAATTGCCACATAGGATTTTCGAGAGATTTCGCTAGATTTGGTACTCGACGTCTCAATTTTCAAAAAAGTGGCACTTATATGTTGTTTTCGAAACTTTTGTAACTTAGTGTCCCATTATGCCAAGTTTTAGCACTTGCCTTGTACTTCTGCCCAATTAAGGCATAACATTGTGATTTTTTTTATATAGTTAGAGAGATATTTCCCTTGATTTCGTATCATCTTCCTTAATTGATCTTGATTGATTGTAATTGATATTGTAATATTATATTACTTTAGATAGTCACCATGTAAAATTTATAATAAGCTTGTATGCTTTTTATTATAGACATTATGGGTGATCGATTTCAGTTTTAGTCCGTCCTACCTTAATCGGAACCGAACAGAGGGACCGATTCCCATTTCTAGAACCAAGGACAAGATTGGACTGACTAGTGTGGTCCAATTCTTGGATGGTGCAGTCAAATTGGTGGAGTTTAAAGAAGAGAATGCCTTGAACTCCCGAGAGGTGAAGGAAACCCAGTGAAAGGGAAAGACCAAAAGAGGAGAGTAGTTGTGAGTGTTGTGGGGCAAAAGGAAAAGATCAAAAGAGAAGAGGAAGCTGAGCAAGACATTTGATAAATAAATAAATAACAATCGGGTCGGGCATTTGGTTTGGTTTGATTCCCCGCTTGGAACAGGGAACCAAATCGCCTAGATACCGGTTTCGCTTTTAAGAACCAGAATCGGCGGCACTTTTGGGAATCGACTTAATTGCTGATTCAGTTTTGTTTGGCTTGGGTAGTTTCAGATTAAGTCAATTTGTCTTGTTTACTCCTATTAGGTACGGAGACCTTTTGTTCTCTTATCTTTTGGCCACAAGAATAAAGAAAAAAGAAAAAAAAACCTGGGCTTACACACTTGCTCTTTCTTACATATCAAACTCTCCCCCTAGTTAGGAACCACTTTCCCAATGAGCTTTGGGCAAATCTAAGTACGATTTTAATAAAATATTTGGAGAGTTTTGAGGAGATGAAACTAAATTTTTCCAAGGTAGGTTCAGAGATCTTTTGAATTTTGATCATTTACGACAATATAATTAGGAGTTAGCATGGTTCCACGGTAGAATTTGGAACTTGATAATCGGACCTATAGGAACCTATCTAGTTATAAGTTTCAATGTATGTAGGGTAAGGTTTAGGTTCCAAAATTGATGAACCTTTTTAACAAGTAGGTTCCGGTTCTAGATTGTAATCTAGAACGTGGAACTTGTAACTTCTAAACTAGAACTTGGAATAAGTTTTTGTTTTTTGTTTTGTTTTTTTTTTCTATCTATGTCTTTGCGTGATCATATGAAATTTCCATGGTGTTCGATGATGAATGTATAATTTCTAACCACTAGTTGAGCTTTCATTCTATGATTGAAACTTTTACTTTGTTAATATTTCATATTTTTCATGTGTCTAAATATAAATTATGATCAGTGAATTGTAACAGCAAGTGGTGATCATTAAAGGTTATAATTCATTGTAATCGTTCAATGAATAATATATATGGAATATGGGTAGAATCTGGAATCAACTTTAGATTTTGTGATAAGGTAGGTTCCAAATTCCAGAGTATGCAGGGTAGATTTTAGGTTGCAAAAAATGAGGAATTTGTTCCAATGGATAGGTTCTAGTTTTTTGGTGAAATTTGGAATTGCTCATCTCTAATGTTATTATGTTTTCTTTTTCCAACTTTACCCTCGCTAAACTTTCATAATTTCATATGTTCTCACCTCACATGACGTTGTAGGCGAAGGGCTTGTCTAGTAGCAGCTAGATCGAGCCTCACTAGTTAGCCCTTGAGCCCTTTGCTAGTTTAGAGGTTATTTCTTAAAAAGAAAATAGCAAAAGTCCTTTACATAGTGTAATATATCCAAATATAGTTTAAACTACAATTGCTTTCCTATGCACTTTTAATTATAATTTTCTAAGCACCATTCGCATTTCGAAAACTTATTTAACGCTACAAGTTTTTGCATTTTCTCAAAAGACTTTCAAATTCTTGAGTCAATGTCATGCGCTACGACCATGCCCCGGTCATGTTTGCCAAGCTTGTAGCCGCTGCCTCGCCCCTATATTTGATTTTGTATTTTTTGTCTAGTTATATGCTTGTTTGGCTATATTTCTTGAATTGTTTTTAGTCTTTTTGGGCCCTTGAATCATCGTCATGCGACCATGATGTAATAAGTGTTTGCTAAATCTAGAGTTGTAGCTGCTCGCCTTCATTCTGTATTGGATTTTATAATTTTTGTCTAGTTATATGCTTATTTAGCTTAATATTCAAGCATATTTATTGTTGACACCTAATTTTGGAAAAATAAAATTGCATTTTGAAAAG
The DNA here is from genome assembly GCA_016097595.1 of Eucalyptus pumila. Classification (NCBI taxonomy): domain Eukaryota; kingdom Viridiplantae; phylum Streptophyta; class Magnoliopsida; order Myrtales; family Myrtaceae; genus Eucalyptus; species Eucalyptus pumila. The sequence continues at coordinate 10,045,253 of CM027856.1, read as the reverse complement.
AAAAAATAAAAATGAGGAAAATTGATTTGATTATGCAAGGAAATACTTAATTTTGATTGACGTTTCGCCTATTTTGTTAAATGCAGAAAATTTAAAAATTAAGTGAATTAAAGGCAAGAATTTTAAGAAACTTAATAAATCAACAAGATCAAAATAATTGCTAAATCATGCTATAATTTAAATATTTGATTTAATGTGGTAAGAGATGGAAACTTATAAATGATGCAGTCGTCTGGAACCACTATAAAGAGTGCTGCATCTTTCAAGAAAAGGTGCGAAAAATTGGGAGGAATTCGAAATTTGAGAGCAAAATACGTGTGGAATTTTTGGGGGGATTGGAGTTGAAAATTCAAGAGGAAAAATAAAGAATTCATTTGTCTGTGAAAGAAAAAGTCAAAAGAGTGCTACAAGGAGTGGACGTGAGGGGACGTGAGAGTGATGAGGAAAAAGAAAAAAAAAAACAAGTGACAAGACCCTACTTTCATCTTCTCAGGGGTTCTTTTGCTGCTTTGCTGATCCCTGCTACCCGGATCGACGCCCACTGCCGCGCCTCTGCACCCGCGACCTGTTGCTGCCCAGTCCGACGCCGGAGCTCCGAAGCCTGCCGCTCCTGACCTCGCTGCACCACCGCGCTGCTCGCCTCAGCCCAGCACCCGGTGCCTTCGCCGCCTGTCTCCGCTCACCGGACGCCGTGCCTGCGCACCCGACGCCGCGCCTCCGAAGCCCGAGGCCTGCTCCGCTCCACCGCAGCTCCGCGGCAGCCGAGCTCTCACCGTTCACCACCGCGTTGCTCCCGAGCCTGAGCGACCTGCAACTCGCCTCCACTGCTCGCCCACGATCCGCCTCCGCCCGCACCGGACCGCGATCACCCTCGCCCGCCGCTGCAGATTGTGACTCCAGCACCACTGGAGCCCGTGCACCGCCACCGACGACCCAACGCCCGGCGCTGGTCACCCCTCGCCTACAAATCGAGTCCAAACGTCGCCAGCCAACCGCCTACCCACCTCCGGCGTCACCCTCTGTCTCCTTTACTTACCTAGGTAGTTTTTTATTATTTTTTACTTTTTACTTTTACTTTTACTTTTTCTACTTTCTTTATAATTTAGTTTATCTTATTTTTATGTTATTTTTATTTTATTTGATAGCATTCTTTTAGTTTAATTATTTGAATTGTAATATTGAATGTTAATATTTATGAATTTATAGGCATTATCCATTAGGATTTTGTTAAATTAATATAATTATTAATTTGATTAGAGACATTGATCATTTTTTTAATTATTTTTAATTGTTTGGGCTTTTTTGATAAATTTTAATTGTAAATCATCATAATTATTAATTTGATCCAAAAGATTTCTGGTTAGATTTTTAATTATTTTGATCTCTTTGTCGTGATAATTAGGGTTAGAATAATGGTTAATTTGACTCAGTGAGACAATATGAGTTATTTTTCGATTATTCTAATCCTTTATTTTGTTGATAGTTTAGATTTAATAATTAATTATCTTTTATAAAAGCTAAAAAAATCAAAAAATCAAAAATCAAAAATTCTGCATGAGCATATAGGTTTAGTAAATCAGACATGTAGGTTTAATAAATTAGAATTTCCTTAGGATTACTTTTTTAGGATTGCATTGGTAAAAATAAGTTAGGGGTGAACCTAAATAACATTTTTACAAAATAAGGTTTTAGATAATGTTCGAACATCTCAAATCTCATTTTAAAAAAATAGTTTTCTAAGATAGGATAGGGTTTAAGTCAAATTAATCCCTAGGATAAATTAGAAAATCATCCTTTTTAGATAGATTAATTAGGACCTTTATAAATTCTGAATTTCAATATAAAAAATCCAAAAATACTAGGTGCATGTTAACTAGTTCGCATAATAGAGGCATTTAATCAGAATTTGTTCATTAGTAAAATTAGGTCATGAGGTGCATGTTAATTAATTTTCATAATAGACCCATTTAATTGAATTTGCATATTAATAGGATTAAGTCATTTAGTTTAGAAATGCATTTTTATAAAAGAATTCTATTTTTAAGAAAATAAAAAAAATGATTGCTAGCTTTTTGTGTGATCTTGATTTATTTATTTGAATGTTTTAAATAATGGATGATCACCACATTTACATGATAGTAATTTAGGTTAAAATAAATCACCTGCCTGCAAAAACAATTTTGAAAAGTTAAAAGAAATGGTAACGAAGGCGTTAGAGAAGTCTCAAAGTAACGATACCTGTACCCTGCGATCTGTGAGAGTAAAATAAATCTCCTTTATTTTACTTAGGTGTCTAATCAATCTACCATAAACCTAGATTAAATTTCATGACCCGACATTAATCATTTGCATGTTAAATAATTTGAATCTTAAATATGAATTCCAGATGGGCCGAGAAAGACGCTAAAGAAGACTTTTCGCTTATAATTAATTAGACTGATCATTTTTTCTTTTGTAATCTTTTCGAATACATTATTTGATTTCTTGTAGTGAAACTTTTTGTTGAGCTTATTTATTATGAATTTTAGTACTTTATAATCTAACTTTTGAATATCAAAATTATAAAAAATGAATTCCAGTTAAAATCATATGAACGATGTCTAAAAAGTAGTGAAAATAAAATTATTCGTCTCCATACCTAGCCCAAGAAAAGAAACCTGACGTGACAGAAAATTTATCAAAGGGGACAAATGTTTTGTTACCTTTGAAGCTTAGTTGGCCTAAAAACGCGACAAACTTTATGGACAGAGACTCAATAAACGCCACAAATTTATATCTCCTTTGACCAGTTTATAGCGACAAAAATTGAGTTTGTCAGCTTCTGAGCAAGACAATCTTTATTTTTCGTTTGATTTTCAATTGCGTAAAATTTTTTTTGTCACATTTATTTCATTTTCTAAAAGTAAGCACATCATAAAAATCTCTGCCGATTACCTACGATAAATTTATTCAAAACTAATTTTTTGACGTAATTTAAACCTCAAAATAAGCATTTGCCACAAATTTACTTTTCTTTATTAAATTGAATTAATAATACAAAAAACCAAAACTAATATATATATATATATATATATATACCTAAATTAGTATACCCACAATTATTTCAGCAATTTGACAATGAAATTAATGAAATTAGCATAAGGTGAATTTATCAGCGTATGAACAATTTTGGGTTTTTCATAACATTAACCATTTTCTTAAAAAAAATTAGCCAAGACTAGCTTGCAAATATTTTTTTTTTGAAATAAAGAGGAAAGATAATGGAAATGCGTTAGATTTAACTAGCGTAACCAAATCTCCGTATCCGGGTTGAATCTCTAGTTTGTAAATGGAAAAGTATTCCCACATTCTATTTTGATCTCTAAATCAATACACAATCTATTAGTGACAACTTTTGAATGGATAATTTCATGTTTTACCGATGAAATCAAAACTCCAATGTTGCGATTGATATAGGCTAGGGAGAATCCACGCTAAGCATTTACTTAGTAATCTTTTAATTTTCTCTTAGTGTTTCACCTTTGGGAAGGTTGTGACAATAACACTTTGAAAGTTCTCCATGATAAGATAGGAATGGACGTTCCGCTTCATGCAGCCGAGTGTCGAGCAATGCGTAGCTATGAAGGAGCTAGAAGCAATAGGGCTCGAGCTGAGGTCAGGCATGGAGCAGAGCTGGAGTTGGCGAGAAACTCGTGGGGATGTAAATTAATTAAGAAGTATGGAATGTGCTTTGGGTGTGACTAGCGATGTATGTTTTATTCGTTACCGCAATTAGGCCTTTTCTTCCCTTCTTTTTTTTAACCTCTCTACCTATTCAGATATCGCCATCGCATCACTCACTGCACCACATCTCTCAGGAGATCGCGTACCATCGTCATCCTGGGGATTCTTGCTTTTCCAGCTTTACCGCTGTTCGTTTGGACTTTTAGCTTTAGCCTCGTTCACGTTTCTCTTTCGTGAGAAATGAGCGAGCCTCCGCGTAAACAAGCAGCGGAGATCAATCTAACCGGCTCCTAGGTTGTCGTCTCGTGGGATTGAGTGTGATATATAGGTCACAGGGACCTGCAATTTCGCTTCACACAAACCTTCCTTCCTTCTTCACTCTGCTCGCTCCTCGAAACCCTAAACTTTCTCTTCTTTTTGACACGTTCTTTCTTCCTTTTCCCTGCGTCTGAAAATGGCCGGAAACAATAGCTTCTTGACCAGCTTACTTGGCCTCCTCGACGACGACAAGTTCATGAAAGATGTCATGAGCAAGCCATGCTCTGGGACGGAACAAGTTAATGTCAGGTTTTACTTGAATCTCGTCGAGAAAATCCTCAACCAAGCCATGGCAATTGTGGATAATGTTGCTAAAAATTCTCCGCCAAAGGTAGATTAGCGGGCAAGCAAATTCAACAACATGGTCTAGTTTCTTTTCCATTTACTTGCTAGCCTCAATAAAGCCAAAAGCCTGAAGCTAACTGGTCATGGGATTTGCAAGGCATTCCCTAGACTTTTAAGTAGCTAGCCTTTGTGTTCGAGCCCTTGAATTACCACAATATATATTCAGGCCCTTGGATGATTAGGCGCGTCACTAATACATATTGCCTGCACAAACATGAAATTCATGGCAAATAATCCAATCTTTCCCATTTACTTGTTTTTTGTGCAAAATTTCTTTGCTTCTGAAATTGATTCCAGGCTTCAATTTTCTCCAGCCGAAGTTCATAAAGCAAACAATTTTTACATGCTCTTATGTTCATAATATTTCACGATTAGACTCACAAGGGAAATCGTTTTTTCAGGGTGACCAATGTCAAAGCAAAAGCTCAACCTCACTTTCTTTAGAGACTTTATTCCTTTGTCATCTACCATCAACGAACTATGCTATCAGGTAATCTCATATTGGGAGAGTCATTCCTCTCAAAAGTGGAAGGTACAAATGCGAAAGCTCCAGACCTTTTTTAGTTTTCTTTTTTAAATGACTTGGAGATTAGAAAATTTGGCATTATATATATAAAACTGATACTAAAGTAAAAGCGACCTTTTCTGCAGCGCTAAAATTGTTCAATTCATCAGGAAAAAAATCAAATTAAATACTTTGTCACGTCCTTTATAATTCTTCTCGATCTTGTTACTTCCCACATTTAATGTCCAAACCAAATTACTCACGACAGATTACTTGCAAGGCCCGAACCAGCAACGTGTACCAAACAGTGTCATCGCTTTCCAACATGTTGTCATCATTTTCATGGGATGCCAAGGCAGTGCTGACACTCCTAGCTTTATCAGTGTACTATGCTGAGCATTGGCGTCTCACTCAAATTGAAGAGTCTGACGACCTTTTAAGCTTAACAGCGAAGTTGAGAGGGTCACATGCAATTGGTAAGTCCTCCGACACACAGCGGATCAAGGCTTTTGTGGCGCTGAATAATCTAATCAAGTTGACTTTGGAGTTCACCAAGTGTGCTGTTGAGTTTGTGAGCTACTCCAAAGATTTTGGAGAAATTTCAGCATCAATTGACATATCAGCCCGTTTTTATTACATCATTGTTATCATACTTGGCTGCTCAGTTCAGTTCAGTGGCTTGATCAGCATGAGCAATGAGTATGTTATAACCTTAACTTTGCTTTTGACTACCTTTGTGAACAGACTTGGATTTAATTCCATGCTCTCTCTCTCTCTCTCTCTCTCTCTCTCTCTGACTGTTTCACATCAATGCTCAACCTATTTCTTGATTACTTCAGGTTCCTAGGGCAAAATCTGTGGACCTTCTCGGACCAGGTCACGAAGAAATATGAATCCTTCAAGAAAGAAGTGGAATATCTCAGAGAAAAGCATGGTGAGATCATTGTTTGTGTTTTAGACAAAAAGTAGTTCTCATCATGGGAGGAAGCCTTCATGCATCTCCTCCAGATTCCTTTTTGTGTACCCGGATTTTCTTTGTCAGATCTATCTATGGAATGAAAGTACTTAAATTCTGTGATTCACATTATGCAGCGGAGCAAATTTCATATGAGAAGATTAAGAAACTTTCCAAACACTCTACTGATATTGTGGAGCTTATGGCGGCGCTGTTTTGCACCAAGAATGATTTTTTGACAGTTTATCACTGTTTCAAGGGGACAACGGTTAGCCTCTCAGTCCCAATTATCTTCAGTGACCTTTGATTACTGGTCATTACTGTATCTTAATGTCCTGAGAAGGGAATGCATATCGACTTACTAGTAATTAAATACATTTGAAATTCCCAAATAGTTTGTTTGTTGGCATTCAAAAAGGAAAAATAACAGCATGGTTCGATCACTACATGTAATAGGTAACGGTGGAGAAGTTCAGGAACAAGATCGCGATGCTGCTTATTTCGGACTTGGACTTGTCGGATGAAGATTTGAAAACCATTGAGAGCATCTACAGTAAGTCTAACATCCAAAGAAGTTACTACAAAATTATGTGGGTTCCGATTGTCGAGGAACATAACGAGGTGACACAGAAGAAGTTCCTGGAGAAGAGATCTGGGATGCGTTGGTACACAAGCAACTCCATGGTCAGCAAGCCAGCAGCAAAGTTCATCCGGAATAAGTGGCAATTTAGGCAGCAGACTAAGGTTGTAGTGTTGAACCAACAGGGGAAGGTGGTAAACATGGACGCAATGGCGATGATACGTCTTTGGGGACAGGAAGCCTTCCCGTTCATGGAGTCAAAGGGCAAGGAGCTCTGGATCAAGCAAGGGATCAACTGGTTTAAGCTCGTGGTGAACATGGTCTTCCCTGATGTCGAAAAAAGCGTAAGTCACAAATGCACTATGATTTTGATTATCTGGACCATATTTTCATCATCCATCTCTAGTTGGTAAGATCTTCCTCCTATTGTACTTTTGATTGGTGAGTTACAAATTTGGACATGTCACATTTATTTTTATGTTAGTTTACATTTAGGAAATTTCTATATGCGCAACTGGACGGTTAAAGTCTAGTTGGTGATCTTCTTCCAAGTGGGGAAGAAGGAAGACGCAGCCTCAATTATAATATCATCTGATAAGATTATTTAATGGTTTAGTGTATAACACGCTCAAGCAAACAAAAACTCGCACACTATTGGCAAAAGCAAGTAGAACAAGCTTCTATTATTGCAGACTTCGTGTGAAATTCACCCAATCTAATAATTTAGATACATCTAACGTCACACATATCGAATTCATGCAGGAAACAGTTGCGAAATAGATTAAAGCATTTCTGACTTAATCAACTTATATTCTTGTTCTTTCAACATGGCCTGTCTTAATTGTTGGCCAGATTGAAGGGGAGGAGCTCATATTCTTGTACGGCTCGGATGAAGACCCCCAGACAGTCCAAAAAATTGAAAAATATCTGAGCGAGATCAACGGCTATATTGGCTCTTACAAGGTCATCAACATCAGCACCAAGAGAGAGCAATTCCTTACCCGGCTCGAGAGCTGCCTGTCCTTGAAGATGCAGGCCAGTTCGGATGTCTACGATCCCCTTGCGCAGGAGCTGCTCCAGCTCTACACCAGCTACAAGCAGTTTGGTGGGTTCGCCGTCATCGCGAGAGGGTCGAGGGTAGTCGTCAACACTCGTCTCATGGATTTCGAGACAGTGCTGTCGCACCACCAGATGTGGGTGAAAGCTGCACAGCCTTTCGAGGCCGCCTTCAAAAGGCACTACGATGAGGTCATCAAAAAGCCGCGCCGCCACCATTTCTATATCCCCAGTGTAGCTGGCAACATGCCGGAGAACATCAAGTGTGCCAAGTGCTCTCGGTACATGAAGACCGCTGTCAGCTTCGAGTGCTGCCACGGTGACGAGCCGATGATGCCATCTCGCCTGATCTCTTTGCCTGGCACTCAGGGATTTCAAGACAGTGCCGTCGCAGCACCACAGCCGGCAACATACCCGGAAGGCAACACTGTGTGGCACCGCTTGTGGAGCCTGGCAATGAACAACCAGAGTGCCGTCTCCAGAGCCGTAACATCCCAGAGTGCTATCGCAGCACCACCAGAGCCGAAACTAGAGTTTGATCATACGCTGATGGATCAATTGAAGGAAGACTTCCGTCCCCTTCGAATGCTACCGCGGTGACCAGCTGACGAGGCCATCTTGCCCGACGCCATTGTTTGGCACTCTAGAATAAACATGCACGCTTCCGTCGGTCGCTTTCATGGGAGACGTTGCTTTTGGATTAGACACCGGTGCTTTGGATTAGACACCGTGGGAGATATTTTCATCCTTTAACTTGTACGTGCCCTGTGCAGAACTTGATGTAAAATATTCAAAGGGTATGTGCGCGCCACGTCATCCGCCGACCTGGTGCGCACTTACCACGAAATACCGCACGTGTCCCCGAGCGGACCCGCTGAAAAAAGGAAGGCGCCGGGTTTTGGTCGGCTCGGCCGGCCCACGCAGAAGAAAGGACGGCCGCCGTATTCCTCCCGCTCAAAATTTTTCTCTCTCTTCACTTGAATGCGTGGGTTCTCTCTCCGTAAAAGGAAAAAGAACGCCGTAGCCTTCCTCCGCTTCCTCCTCCGAGCATCCGACCTCCTCCGCCCTCTTCCAGCCTCTCTCGCCTTCCGTTCCGCTTCGCCCGCTTCTCGCCTAAAAGCTCATTGGGTCATTCCGTACTGCATCTTGGCCTCGTTTCCCGGAAGCGCACTGTGCTCCTCGCGCCGACTGCGCTGTCTCGCCGCCCGCTCGGGCCATGAGGGAGATCTCCGCGACTTTTGATGGCCGATTCCCGCGCGAAGAAGGAGAGGCCTGCCGCATTTTCTCTCTTTTTTCAACGAAGCGCGCTTTTCTTCCCGCTTCGCTCAAGCACCCTCCTCTCCCCGTCCCGAGCCCCTCTCACTCACCCCAAGCGCCCTCCTCTCTTTCTTCTCGAGCCCTCTCACTCACCCTAAGCGCTTCCCCCTCCTCGCTCTCCCTCGTCGCCGTCATCGACTCCTTCCAGCCGTGGCTCCGTAAATCGCCGGCCGCTCGATCGGGGCTTCGAGCTTCTTTGTCTTCTACTCCTTATTCGGTCCCGATTTCGGGCTCGAGTGCACGTAGCCAAGGATTTTGAAGCAAAGAGGTTTGCGAGGCTAGATATATTGGTGGCGTGCTAAGTTTTGGGGTTTCCGCGACGCCGTGACGGCCGCGAGGGATATCAGGTGGGTGGAGGAGAGAGAGGCGCATGGATACCGTGAGACCTCTTTTCTCCTTTGCCTATTTTTTTTTTCTTTTCTATCGCCCCGTCTCGCTGGAGTAAGAGCCGGAGCAGAACGTCGAGCGTAGCCGAGGCGAAGCGGGAGAGAGGCAATGTCTACTTCGCCCGATGCATTCGCGCCGACGCCTTTCGCTCCCGCATCCATTCTCTCCGTACGACGCCAACGTACTCCTCTCTCTCTCTCTACGCGCTCGCCATTGGAAACGCTTCTTCCTCCTTTTCTTTTCTATTTAAAATTCGATTAAGATTTCTTTGAAGCTGTAACTCGATCGAGCGATGCGTACCCGCACGTGTGTGTGTGGGAGTTTCGATTGCGTACGTAGCCGCCGCGTGCTAACTCGTCGGCTTCGCGACTTGGTCCCCCATTGCATTTCAGGAGTCAAGAAGCAGAACGCCGACCTTTCTTCGACTCTCGGATGTTGCTGTCAAAAGGTGAGCCATTTCGATTCTCCCTTTCACTTTTCGAGGATTTCACCGTTCTTGCACACTTCTCGAATGAATCTTGATATCTTTGTAGCAGCCCGAAGCCGGTTTCGTGTGGGTCGAGCGCGCGTTGAGTTGGGCATGCTTTGTTTTGTCGGTGGTTTGAGTGAATGCATGCATCTTTTGGTTGGCGCTTCTTTGTTATTGGCCACGCATATGTGGGATAAGCGAAATTCAATGTCCCGTGCTGAATGCGATGTACTTGAGCTTATTGCTTCATTTTGTGGCCGATGGAAGACAAGATTGGTTGTGTCGTAGAGGGAGGCGGAGTGGTCGATGGGAATGGCAAATCAATGAAGCTGGACAAGAAGACTAGGAAGAAAAAAAGGCGCTACCGGTCAAACTTTTTGAGCTCCAATTGCATGTTTAACTCGAACCACCGAGATATTGTATGTTTATTGCTCTTCAAGATCCAACAGGGTTTTTCGACTTGGGAGGTCAGTCTGTTTTCAGGAACGGAGGAACGGTTTAAGTTCAAAAAGTCAAACAATAATCAAGTGGCCTTCTTGCAAATTTTGAGAGGTTACGTGGGATACTATAGTGCTGAAGTTTCGTGGAGTTGCGTAGAAAGTCTGTGTTAGTTGTGACTCCGAACAGTCTAAAAGAAAACAAGCGACCCTAAGCGCTAAAACTAGACATAATCAAAGCATCAATATTGTTGTGCGAATAGTTTTTAATACTAAGTTTTATAGGGTTCAAGTTAGTAATTTCTTACAAACTCTCGTTTCCATAGAGATGAGCATGCTGTTCGGCTAAAGTTCTTTCAATGTGCAGCCATATTTAGTGAATGTTGTGATACCTCCTGCTGCGTATTTCAAAACAGGAATTCCCTCGAACACCATCCAAGGCGATATGTTGCTCTAAGATTGATGTATTTTGGACAAAGGCACAGATTGTAGCCATTGTACTGTTTTGTCATACAATGCACCGTTGCATCATAAAACGATTTTAACGTGTAGTATATTGTCTTTCCCTTTGTCTTGATTTTGTCTCGTCTAAGAGGCAGCATGGAATATAAAATACTCTAGAGATTGTGAAAGTTTAGCTGTTATTAATAATTTGAGGATATTTCTCGTTATGGAAGCATTCATTTCTAAAAAAATTGAAATGCTAGGTGTCACTGCAGAAATCTCTTTAGTTGCAGAATCTGTCACAAGTAAATGTAGTGTGATGTGATTCGGTGATATATGTGACTAATTTTCTGTTACACCACATGGCAAGTCCGACTAATTTCCTAGACATATGAAATCCCGAATGTGTTGTGCCTTTAGGCCATTGAATGTACTGTGGCTTTTCTTTGGCACAATGAAATCGCCTCACTTTTGCTTTATTTGACAAAGGTTTTATGGTTTTGCCTCCGAAGCACAATTGATCCAACTGCCGAGGTCCGTCCTACATTCCATCTTCTCCCCAAAATTTTCATTCATTTCAGCATTGGGCCTAATGGAAACTATGTGCTATAAAAGAGGGTCCTACTTCTTCATAAGATTTAAATTTATGTTTTCAAGAAGGACACTATCTTCTGGCACACCGCAGATCGCTTGTACCATGCAAGCAGTCACTCTAGGCTTCTGCTTTTTATCAAAGATACATGGAAGAGTTCTTTAATATTGTGCAATGCGAATGTTTAAATCATGGATGCTATCGATTTAAAATCAGCAAAGATGTTCCATTTTGGCATTTTTGACATTCTTGCGACACCTAATTCATTTCGATCCGAATCCCATCATCTCATGTATGTCTCGCAGATTTCTTGTAGTGTCCACCACTAGAGCTACGCATTTTCTAATTGTAACTTCACTTTCTCTGACTCGATAATGCGTGAACATCTGTATGCCCAACTCGAAAATTTATTGTCGGAATGCAGGACATGTTCCTGTCATTATATTTTCTTCGAGAGTAAATGATGGCATTTGTAGTAAGTAGTCCATCGGAACTTTTTCTCCATGGTCTTGCCTTTCCAAGCATTCGCTTTTCCTGTGTTGATTGTGGACCTCATTCTCCCTTCGATCATCCGTATTAACACATGCATGTAAGTTCATGTACCATCGAACAAGATCCTGCTGCATTTGAATTGCCCAACAAGGTTGCAATTCTTTAGACATAAGAATATCGCGATATGATATTATGAACTAGCCAGGGCCAAGTCCTCTTGCAGATTTTAATTGCTTCAATGTCAAGATATCTCTAATCTTCACTGCAATGAGATGTTCCACGCTTAGTGTCATGGGGCACCGATTAATCATAATTGTGCAAACAACAGATTTATTTACCTGCTTTAGCAACTTCATGTCCTGATTGTCTTCCTCACCAACAAACATCACCGTTAAAATATTACTTTACAGACTATTTAATGAACCCTAATACCATGAAGACAAGTAAACAAGGGTATATTTCAAGTGATGAACAGATTTGAGACTACTTTTTAGAACACTCCAACTTTTGAGGACAAGGACATTGATTGTGAGATATATGCATATGGGAAATGAATGGAAACTATTTTTTCGGGTTTACATCTTAAGGATTGTTTCAAAAGCTAGACAAGAGTGGCTTCTTCAATTGAGAACAAGCTTTGCATGCTTGGTCCGGTTCAATCCAAGAAAAGAAAGTGGTCAAAACTAGGTGAGATGGAGAACCGGTTTAGTTTGGATTGATCTTTTCCTTAACGTCCGTCAATGAACAAGTGTTTCGAGAATACAAGAAAAATTGCAGGAAGGGGGAAAGGTTGGAGAGAAAACAAAAGGTGCATTTTTGAATGAAATCTACGTGCTTATCGTCATATGCAAGGATCTCGCAGAGTGGATCAATTGTTAGTAAAATGGATGATGAATGTGTGGATTAAGTAACATCATAATATTGTAATAAGATCTAATTAATGCTTAGATTAATTTTCCCCTTTTCATTGTTTAGGATTTTTGTCAATTGGACAATTACTAAATGCTAAGGTCCTATAAAATATTTATATGATGACATCATCTGACCTTAATAGGTTGATTTAATTACTAGATCGTTCGGGTTCTTGTAACACCGATTTTAGCATCCGCTGACAAAGGTTAACTAAATATTGTGTGGTCATTCTTTTTCTGCCTCCTCTTAATGTTTCCTCCTAACATATGTTCTTTGCCTGCTCCATGATACTCAGACTGTGATGGGAGTGACGAATACGGTGATAAAGTGAAGTGCCCGAATACATGTTGGGAAGCTGGGAAAGCAGCACGAGATGAGCTGGAAAAAATTGTCAGTGTACCCAGGAGGGCATTGCCATATGTAAACGGGGAGGTGGAACAAAGCAAGTAGCTCTTGCAAAAGATAAGGAAGAATTGTCAAAACTGAAAAGTGAGGAGAAAGTATGTTGAAAGTGCGCTTTGAAATGACTTAAAAGGTTTGGTTTTTTCTAATTTGGTGGTATCTTGGCAAAATAACTTGAATTTAGTTGTCATGATCTCATTAAACCCGAGTTTGCCCTTAAACGAGTTGTCAAGCTACGCACATATATATCATCTTTGTTCATACCGCATCCAAAGGATAGCAGCATATTATGGTCTATGGAATTGGAAAAACTCACACTGATGATAATGAACTCATCATAGTATAGCTACGATAGATATTTTACGGTACTAAGCTGTAGTTTTACCAAACAACGGGCATTTTCCGAATGAGTGTGGATGTTGTGACTATTAGATATTGATGTGCCCTGATGTATCCTGCAGCAGAGGTAAATGGATGGAAGATTTGGGAAGCATTTGGTTTACCTCACTAAAGAAATTACTTCATCCTCTAAACGAGTGTCTAGTAGTGTTACGATGTTTGGAAGATTAGCTATATTTGGATAAAATAGTGAAATGGACGGGATAGGTGGAAAGCCTGGAGAAGTTTGAAATTTCTGTGAGAGAGAAATAGAGGGAAAATTCGAATTTTTAGATACCCTCTCCAAATTCTGGCCCTTGGTGCTCTCAAAATAGCCTTAGTGTCCATGATCACTATTTGCCATCTCTCGTTGTTGTACATGTGCTTAGACTACCCTTCTTCCATGCTTTGGCACTTTATGATGCTTAGTTTAAGATTTCCTTTACATGCGTTCGTTTCTTGTGTTACTATCAATTGTTTTGTTGCTTTTTCATCTCTAAATATGAGCGCAAAGAACAAATAGAGAAAGCGTAGGAGAAAGAACGAATGAGAAAAGAAAAAGAAGAGAGGGAAAAAGAGGAGCCGTAGGGAAAGCTGCTAAAGAGAAAGCAGTTTCAGCAGTGGTTGGGTGTTGGAGATCTTGGATCATGTAAGGATGGGAGGAGTGTGCTAGCGGGGAGAGGAACAAGAGAAAATCGGAGGCTGAGATGAGAAAGAATGCCTACCAATTGGCCTATGCTAAAGCGGAGAGGGAGGCATCTAGGTTACCGTGGGTGGAGCAAACAAGAGAGAGGAAGAGATTCTAAGATGTTTTGCTGTTGCTTTTTCTTGAATCTCTTGGGCTACCAAAAACCCGCAAGGAAAAGACCGGCACTTCCATTCCGCCAAAACATACTTTGACCGGATTTGTATCCGAGGACATAGCTTTGAAGTGTCATGGAAATATTTTTCAAGGGAAGAGGTGTGATTGCTTCCGCTTTAAGGTTTGTGACCTGTGGATATGGGTATCATCTTAGTGGTATCTTCCTCTTGCTATGCAAGAAAAACTGATCTCAAAAATAATTATGACAAATTAAAAAGGAAAATCTACATTGCATTATTAAGTATCATTTCAGCTTTGAGCTGTAAGTGTGAGTCTAGTTAGTATTTTAGCTTCAATAATTCTCCATATTGCAATATATTTCATTTTTTCTATCGGTTCATTTATATCTTCCATTCTAATTGTTTTGGCTGAATTTTAATCCTACGTAGCTCCTCCTCATACAATTCATATTCGACCGTCGATGATCAAGGTTGAAAAGGACCCTAAGCTTTCTCCGATATCGGGACCGTTGATGCACTCGAAATAGTACAAACAAGGTACAACCAACATATTTTGCCAGGGCTATCATGGAACATCTTAATTCTCTTGAGGTTCTTATGGTACCTCGACCCCTAATCTTTATGATCACGTGTTATATGTGGGTTTGTTGCCTGGCTATGCTATTGATTTGTTGATCATTGTGTTTAGATTTTCCTTGGAGTTAGCTGGTTAAAAAGACCCTTACATAAGCAGTGGAGCAGCTTCCTTGTTCTTTCCGGTTTAATTTGAACATGGGACATGTTTTCTTGTGAATTACTAAATCCCATTGCTTTTTTTGTTTGGAGCTTTTTCTGCCATCAAATTTTACCTTTTCGGAAGAACTGATTAGACCTTGGTCCTCATTGATGCAGTAATAAACCAAAGCCTGCATATCTTTCAAAGATTTTGATTGCACTTTTAAGCTATGGCGGGGTCCCTAATGAATTTCTTTTGGACATGGTGGAGAATGCTCTGGGAGATGCAAATAGTGTCTTCTCTAGTAAACGAGCAGCTCTAAGAGGTAGTATTCTTCTGAACATTTGACCGTTGAAATAATGTCTATTCTTAAAAACAGTCCCAAAAGAGATTTTTCTCCAATTTTTTTCCATACTTGGATGTGCTTCTTTTTTTTTTTTTTTCTTGATTCGAAATATGCATACGTAAAAAAATGCATCTGTATTCATCTTTGCTGCTTTTACTTCCCCTGGGTGCGTATTTCCTTCAATTGCTATTTGACATGTAAACATTTTCCCTTGCGTTTTCCTTTTGTTCTTTTACCGTATGAACAGTTTCGGTGAATCATGGTGAGAAGGATGGTTTGACTGTAGCCAGAATGATCTTATCTGATTCCTCTTGACGAAACATACCTACGGGAATCGTGCATCCATCTGATGAACGATGAAAAGAAGAGTTTGAAAGGAGGAAGGATTCCTATTCCGATTCTTACTATCTAATGGGGACAAATTTGATCCCACGGAATTCTTAAAAGTGATGAAGTTTGTATTATCACATATGTACTCGTAATCTCATCTTTACGTAGCTTGATTTATCATTTAGCATGAGTCTGCTAAAGAAAACTCAAGAAAAACGGTCATTTTTGTAATTTTAATTTTAGAGTGCATCCCTTGGTTTTTAGTGGCTTGGTATGGTTATGGAATAATTTCTAACCATGCCATAGGAGTAAAATTCAAAATTTAGGTCTGCATATGATTTGGCTTATTAAAATTCAAGTATGTGCCACTTGTTGACCTAAGCATATGCCTACCTATATAAACCGTTGACTCAGCTCCTACCTTTCATAGTTTCAGAGCCAAACTTGGTAAAAGCCTCTACTTGTTTCTTGTTTCCTTGTATTGCCGATTAGGAAACTATCAAAGAAATTTCATCTTTACGTGATTTGTTTGCAGAAATGTTTTTAGTTGTCATTTATGCAAGTCGTTTTGGTACATGCACCAATAAAGGATAATAACCAAAATAAAGATTACAGCATCGTGGACTTTATGGATTTTGCTTGAATGGCTTTCATCGTGGCACCTGCATACGCTCACGAGAATCTGATTTCTCTGTAAACACAAGAGGAAACTTAATGTAATTAACTTTTCTCTACGAGACCAAGCTAAATCAAGCCAAAGCATGCGACTACTATATAAAACAAATACAACTTTGCTATTTGGAACTGTGCGATCCACGAATCGCATATAGAGCTAGGCGAAGTGCATCGCAGAGACAAGACCCATCGTATCCTTAACATGGACATTGCGAGAGTCGACCCTTCCACACTGTTCCGAGGCTCTTCCACTAGGTGAGAAGAGATAGTAAGTTCTGATGGCCAAAGTTAATATTTGCTCTATATAGTAGTCCCGATTCTTTGCGAGATCTTACTTGATTGTTATGGGGTAAGAAGCTGATTGCTTATTTTCCTCCTTGCTCTACAATGCAACCCCAAACGTAATGCAAAACTTCCATGTTGGCTCATTTGACCTGCTGATTTGGCTTGGATATGGTCATTGGTGTGCAAGAGTCGGGATATCTGCCATTTGACCATTTGGTGCGAGTTTTGCATCGGTTTTGATTAATGGTGCTTAAGAAATGGATATTTTCCCTTCCGTGTCTTTGTGCCCATCCGAACGATTGTTTTTTTATTAGTTATGACAATAAATGCGCAGAAAGAGACGGGATTTCGACAAGATATATCTTCTTTCTTATGGTGTTATTTCTTTGTATTAGGAGTATGGAGTCACAAGATAAATTATGTTGAAGCACTGGCCATCCTCTAAAACTTGCTATCAAGTTGCTTTGCGGCATTAAATGGTGAACTTTTTGCAGATGGCAGGGTAGAGATCGGAGAATGATCGTAGCGGGTGATGAGACGAATCACGAAGTGCGGAAGGTGTTTGAGTGGAGAATTGAAAGCCTTTTCCCAATTGGGCTCTTCTCTCTTTTGAGCTGCCTGACCCATTGATCACAGTTCACGGCAACTTCAGTGCGGATGGATTTTCCGGTGATTCATAGAGAAAGGGATGGACAATCCTTAAATCCGCAACCGAGGCTTCATAGGAGTATTGACTTCATAAAGGAAAATGTCGAGCTAAGCCTCGGGCACTTCATAAGGCTCTTTAGTTATGCTTTTGTTAAGTAGACTTTTAAAGTTCTTCGTCTCATACGTTGTCCATCCATTCTACTAATGGGATATTTGCCTTTTAAAGTATTGAATTACTCTTTTGTTTTCCTATAGAGAACATGTTGCTCTACACATAAAATCAGATTATGCAAGCAAGTTTATCTGGTTGTGATTTCTCGCTTGTTTTCTCATTACCTATGCCGAAAGTACCTTAAGCGATGAAGTGTAAGATGTTCAGACCGTTGGGCCTTTGTTTCAAATGGGTTTCGTCTACAATATCGACACTTCCAAGTCCTAGATATGTCCAAGGGTGTTATCTCGGGCTTTTTTGGTTTCTTGTCCCGATCTTACCTAGAATTGGTTCATATCACCGTGGCAAGATAGAAAGGATCGAGTAAACCTTCATAAAGTCAAGATATGCGCTCCGGGCACCTTGGATTGGCATATACTATCCACGAGTGTCCTTAGAAGGTTGTTAATGGATGAGTCTTAACTTAAAAAGGTGGTGTTTTCCTCAGGATATGGAATCTGTGTGGCCCATCAAACAATCTACTAATTTTTAATGGGACCGGAAGCGTTAGGGTGCTTTGCATGGCGGCATAAATTCTTTTCTTGTAGACTTTGCAGATGGCGGCATAAATTCTTTCTTGTAAACTCTGGACCAAGGATTTGTGAGCAATGAAATCGCAAAGATAGGACGATTAGCCAAATTAGACACCTCCGTGTAAAGCTTTTGTTATAGAAAATGATATTATAGAGTTAGTTGATGTACATTCGTCTTACTCAAATGTTGCAGGTGCTAGATTAACATAAAGATGAGTTAGCGCAGCGTTTAACCGCAGGGAGGTTGGTTGAAAGTGGCTCAAGTCTGATATATCACTCTCGCATCAAGTCAACTCGGGTGCATTTACCTTTCTTTTCTTCTCTTGCCTTGTTCTCTCTCCCCAAGCTTTTAGAAGGTTCTTCTATATGAGACTAAAAGCTTGTATCATATATATTATATCACAAACATCACAAATTTTCTATGTCAATAAAGGTTCATTTTCTGGTTGTAGTGTGATGAATTTTTTTGCATAATGAGCAATACTAACAACCATGAAAAGCCATTGTTAAAACTTCGCCAAGCTGCTTTACGGACAAAGGGAAACGCGTTATATAGTTTGCCCGATTCAAGGCATCATTTCTTATAGATTCATATTAATTGAAATCAAGACTCTAAGACTGCAACATGTAGAGTCTTATCTCTTCAAGCACAAAAACATACCTCGGGTGAAATTGAGTTTTACTATGATGACCAATCAAGGGAAGGAACTGTTATGGAGACTACTAATGAGATTTAACCACATGAATTTAGAGTTTAAAGGACCAAAGTGAACGGACTTATAACTTATTAAACCAACATCTCGTCGCAGCTGAATCTTCTTGCCCACATTATTTTGCGAAATTGAAGCAAGCAGCATTTTGTATGACACTCGGTATTCTCGTAGTCGAGGGCCAAAAAGAACTCGAACACAAATTTCAATGTTTGAACAACAAAGTTTTCAAGATATCTTCCAACAATACAAAGAGTGAGAATTAAGAACCACCATATTCTTTACAACAAGAATTAAAAATTCAAGATTGTTCTCGATTTCCAAAGCTAATTGAAAGTTAACTAATGTTGATTTTGTTTGTATATCTACACACACTCAAAAGATGCAGAAATTCTTTAGATCCTCTTTCTTTGCCATACCAGCTTGGTATTTATCTTTGAAATGTGAGGATACAAATCCTTGGAGGAGTTCCTAATCATCCCCTCGGTGACTCTAGTAGCAAGTGATATATCCGCACAAACATTCGGTTATTTATATGCATGCGCTCGTTTCAAATGCCATTTACATATGCACCAATGTCTTTAGTTGTTCAAATTGAATAGGATTGAGAAACTAAAAACCTTGGGGAGACTTCTTCATCGCAGAGCAGCTGCTGCAATGGATATGGGGCTCTCCCGCAAAATTAGAGGATAAAAACAAGAGGGAGAATACGTTCAAAGACTTGAAAAGGAACAACAGAAAAGCATTTGAACTAAACCCGGTAAGTAATCTTTATACACAAAACAGCTCACATTGACAAATCTGCTCAAATCATGTCTTTCAATCTTAATAGAAGAAAGATGAAATGCTGTCAACCAAGTTTTACGCTTTTCGACTCTTCCTCCAGCCTTACCATTAAAATTCCAGCTGATGAGAGAATAACCATTGAAAAACATTCAGATTGTGCAGCTTTGATATCACCGTCAATGCTTCTATCAGCTTGTCTCTGTCATCCGCAAGTCCAGCCCCGCCTCCGCATCTAAGTTGATTTCGCCAAGTACTATGTCGATGTCTCTGTCCCGCTTTCTCGGAACAAGTAAACTAACAGACTAAGGATGTCTACAATACATACATAAACATAAAACAATGAACTTGCATCATTACCTCTAACACGACAGCCCAAAACCCGATCAACTTGAAAAGCAGAAGGGTCAAATGAATTAAAGATGGATTCTAAGATCGATCACCGTGAATCAAATAACAAAGTTGGTCATAAGTAGATTTACCTGCTGAAATTCACTATGGCGATGCCGCTATGCACACCGGTGTATCATTCACATGACGGCCCTTTTCTTTGGCTTTACCGGTGGGCTTTTCAACTCTCCCTAAAGCTTCGCACCACAAAATCAATTTCAAATATATCATCTAGCCTCAATAAAAGTATCTTATATATGTCTCTCGCAATATGTCAAGAATGAAAAGGCCAATGTAAAAGTATCTACCTTTTTTATTTGGACCATTTGAACCTTCTTTTGCTCCATTTTCTTCCATGACAATCGGAACCCTTGTTTACAATTGTTCTCTTTCTTAATTGTGAATTACCTATTTCGGGTATTACAGCTTTCTTCTTCGATCCATGTCTCTAAAAGTAGCAATAATTTGCTTGCCATCATCATTTCTGCTCTTAGAAGCAGCAATAATTTGCTCTCTTTACTAGCACCAATTCCTAGAGCAAATTTTGACCATCTCGACTATTGAATCCATCAACATTGAGAATTTTTCCCATGCATTTTGCATTCCTTTTTCCAGAGCCTTCAATTTTTAATAAGATGTTTCTTGCTCATGCCACTAGTGTTAGCAAAGCATTTGAACATTACATCTTTATTTTCCACATGCCAAACAACTGACTCACTAAAAAAGGATTAGTTTGTGTCACCATATGGTTATGCAGATGGCACAAGGTCATCTCATATAAAGCCTTTTCTCCATAATGTCTTGTCCAATATTGGTAGCCCCGCATTTTGTTGCATTAACTAATAGATGTCAAACAAACTATCTTCACCCATTTCCTACGTTCAATTTATGGTAACCAAGACAGAGAATGGCAAAGTATCTTATATTACGTACATCAGAGACATTCAAGACCTTGGCCAACCATAAACATCACAGCAACCATGCAACGAACTTGGTGCCACAAAAATGCACTGCCCTTAATTTTGAAACACCACAGTTCATTACTTTCCAACCTGCATAAAAGGAAGTTCATTAAAATCAGAAAAGACACTGCAAACTAGATTGGTCTTATTAATATAATAACTTGTACATGAGAAACTGGCCAAAATGAAAAGGCCCTTTTTTTGCCTTTTGATTTCTCTTTCATCATACCAACAAAAAATATAGATGCATCTTTGCATCTTTTCTTAACTTATATAGATCTCAAAAAAAACATCTACCAGAACCAACCTCTTATCACAAGATGAGAGTTCAAAGGATGTTATATGACGCTTGTAGTTGTGGACATTAAATGCATCCATCTTACAAAAATTTCTGAAAGCATGATCCCCCACAAACTTTTGGCCTGCACTCTCCATTGCCTAGCATAAAAACAGAGAAAGGACTTCTATCAAATGAAATGAAATAGTCATAATATCAAATTTTTGGTTCAAAATCAGCATAAAGTAGTTTATGAAATGAAATAGTCATAAACTATAAAATGAAGAGTTACCCTAATATCCAAATTATCTCTCCAAAAGAAATATTTGTACTCCTGCTCATACAGCTAAACCTGCAAGATATTGAGGAAGACAGAATCATGTGAAAAAGGCAAACCCCACCTACATTTCCGCAATCATTAACATTATAAAATCAACAAATTGGAGGCATCTCTAACGCATTTCATCAACAGAATCCCATCAAATCAAATCAAAATAAAGTACACCATGAGAAGGAAAACAACCTTGCACTAAAATCAATTGGAACAGGACACCAGCCAGTTACTCGGATATCTTTGGGTAAGACTTGATTCAACACTCTCACATAATCAATTTCCGCGTGTAAGACTGACATATAAATGAAAGTAAGCATCGTATTAAACATGATAATTTTTCATCATAAATAATTTGTTGCAGCAAATCAAATAAAGTAAGAATCTGTAATGACTGCATAATCCCAACATATATGCACTTTCCAGAATACCCTGCTAACTTGGAAATGCTAACCACTTAGTCTGAAAAAAGCCACTTTTGATTAGGAAAGCAGTGTGATGTGTACACGTATGTTTAGGAATATGTATATTTAACGGATGCTTTATTACCGTACCAGCAGCTTATTTCCAGCTTGGACATCAGCCTTGCACAAAATACACCGATTTTTAACAATTAATCTTTTCTCTTTTTTAATGGGTCTGTAGCAATTGAATTGAGTCACAAATTTCCAGTGAAGTTCAAACTTCATCATTCGAAAGCAATTTAAAGACTCATAGCAATAAAATAGAGCTCAAAACAATTAAAGATCAGTCACTCAAACAACATACCATCTCTATCTATAGAAAGTCCCCAATTGTTTGCATCATCTGTGTTCTTAGGTCGGTAGGTTTGATCGTAGAAACAGGGAAATGACCTGCATCAGAAAGCAAACCATACTAGTCATGATGCACCTAAGAAAAGAAGCAAACAGGAGATAATAGAACAACAACATGAATCATAAAAAAGAAAGAGCCTACTGCAAACATAATTATCCTAGGTAAAATGACAATTGATACTAGACACTTGTCCACGTCATAAAACCTTCTTTATCTTGTGGTGGTATCTCTATCAACATTTCAATCATCTTGTAAAGAGACTCCCAGCTATCAGAACTCTCGCTCTTTGGTACTTTCTCATCTCCAATTCACATCATTGCTTCTCTAACAAAAATTCACTTCAGAACTTGCACTCCAATTACAATATTCTATGATCTAATTAACACCCAATCTCAAATTCCTTGAGAAAATCAAGCTTCACATATTGCTCTAACCGATTCTTATACGGTAAGATTATAATCAACAAAGCTCTCCCGAAAGGAACATCATCATGAATATTCACAGTAATCACATCTATCACGAGGATGGAAATATATGGTTGTTATAAGGAAAAACTCTGATAATTGCCCTTGTGCCCATACTTCCACAATTGCATTTTAGTAGTTAAAGTACTAAGTAGTACACATGCAACAGTTAACCATCTTTTTTCCAGAAGCCCTTAAACATGTTTCTGAGTAGCCTTGTCATCTATTTTTCCAAGTTTAAGAAATAATCAAAAATTGCAAAATACAACTGAGATTGTGCTCGTCCACTAAATATAAGTTGACACGTGTTTTTGCAAGAAAATGCTCAACATTTAATGCAGGTTGAAACAAAGACCCACATTCTCTCTGCAAGGAAATGGTGATTGCACGGAATAGTGAGCCAAAGATAAAACCCAATCTAGCGTCTGTGAACAAAATAACAATCTACCGATCCATCAAGAAACTTAGAAGCGGAGTAGCAGTTTTTGAACTTACTTGTCCAAAAGATGAAACTCCTTTGTCTGTTCTGCCACATCTTGAGTACTGTGACTTTTTCTTGTCACCAACTAAAAGCTTAGTCTTCAAGAGCTTTAAAAATTTCCTAGACTGCATGACGCCAAAATAAGTATGATGGGATTCGATCGAAATGAATTAGGTGTCTCTGCCAAGAATGTCAAAAATGCCAAAATGGAACATCTGCTGATTTTAAATCGATAGCATCCATGATTTAAACATTCGCATTGCACAATATTAAAGAACTCTTCCATGTATCTTTGATAATAAAGCAGAAACTCAGTGACTCGCTGCATGGTACAAACTGATCTACCGTGCATCAAGATAGGTGTCCTTACCGAAACATAAATTTAAATCTTATGAAGAAGTAGGACCTTTATAGCACATAGTTTCCATTAGGCCCAATGCTGAAATGAATGAAAATTTTGGGGAGAAGATGGAATGTAGGACCGGACCTCGACAGTTGGATCCAATTGTGCTTCGAGGCAAAACCATAAAACCTGTCAAATAAAGCAAAAGTGAAGCGATTTCATTGTGCCAAAGAAAAGCCACAGTACATTCAATGGCCTAAGGCACAACACATTCAGGATTTCATATGTCTAGGAAATTAGTCGACTTGCCATGTGGTGTAACAGAAAATTAGTCACATATATCACGAATCACATCCACTACACATTTACTTGTGACAGTTCTCGCAACTAAAGAGATTTCGCAGTGACACCCTAGCATTTCAATTTTTTTAGAAATGAATGCTTCCATAGCAGAAATATCCTCAAATTATTAATAACAGCTAAACTTTCACAATCTCTAGAGTATTTTATATTCCATGCTGCCTCTTAAGAACGCACAAAATCAAGACAAAGGGAAAGACAATATACTACACCCGTATTAAAATCGTTTTATGATGCAACAGCTTGCATTGTATGACAAACAGTACAATGGCTACAATCTGTACCTTTGTCCAAAATACATCAATCTTAGAGCAACATATCGCCTTGGATGGTGTTCGAGAATTCCTTTTGAAATCTGCAGGAGGTATCACAACATTCACTAAATATGGCTGCACATTGAAAGAACTTTAGCCGAACAGCATGCTCATCTCTATGGAATGCTTCTTGTGATTTAGACTTGGTAGAGTCTGGAGCAAGTTCAGATTCTTCAAGATGAATATGAACATATTCATTTTGCATAGAATCCTGGAATTTAACATTCATTGATTCCTCCACAGATTGACTCTTCTTGTTATAGACTCTGTAAGCTTTGCTTGAGGTTGAATATCCAAGGAAGATGCCTTCATCTGACTTTTCTTCAAACTTGCCAACTCGATCATTTGCATTTTTCAATATAAATCATTTGCATCCAAACACATGAAAATATGAAACAATAGGCTTCTTTTCTTTGAATAACTCATAGGGGGTTTTTTTTTCTAGAATAGGTCTTAGAAAAATTCTATTAATAATATAACATGCTGTAGAAACTGCTTCAGCCCAAAAATGTGAAGAGATGTTGCTTTCAATTAAAAGAGTTTTAGCCATTTCTTGAAGCGATCTATTCTTTCTTTCCACAACTCCATTTTGCTCTGGAGTATATGGAGAGAAGAACATATGCTGAAAACCAGATTCATCACAAAATTTTGTGAAATCTTGATTTTCAAATTCACCTCCATGGTCTGTTCTTATACTTGAAATAACATATCCTTTTTCGTTTTGAACCTTTTTAGCAAAATTTTCAAAGTAAGAGAAAGTTTCAGACTTACTTGCTAGGAAATACACCCTAAGTAAATCGAGAGTAGTCATCCATAATTACTAGGCAATATTTCTTATCTCCAATGCTCTGTGTTCTAGTTGGTCCAAAGAGATCCATATGTAGAAGCTGCAGTACACGATTAGTGGAAATTTGATTTATTGGTTTAAAAGAATTTCTTACCTGGTTTCCAAATATGCATGGTGTACATAAATCAGACTTTTGGTATGATAGATTAGGTAAACCACGAACAAGCTTCTTTGCTAAAATTTTGGCTATCTGCTTCATATTGATGTGCCCAAGCTTTCTGTGCCATAAGTTTGCTTCATCTTGGATTGAGATTAGACATTGCGATTCATCTAGTTTCACATCCAAGAGGTAGATATTTCCATGTCTTCGACCCATGAATGATTGAGTGGAATCTTTACTAGTTCCTGAACATATTCCCTCTTGAAAGTTGATTTTGAAACCGGTATCACACAGCTGACTGATAGTGAGCAGATTGTAGTTGAGTCCTTCAACTAAAGAAACATTGCTTATTGAGAGGTTTTCAATCTTTACAGTTCCAAATCCCACAATTCTTCCTTTGCTATTTCCTCCAAATGAAACTTTTCCACCATTCACTTGAACAAGCTTTATGAAGCAATTTGAATCTCCTGTCATATGTCTTGAGCATCCACTATCCAGATACAATTTAACATTTTTCTTGATAGTGACCTGCATTTAAAAAGAAACTCAAACTTTCTTTGGTATCCATATTTTCTTGGGCCCATTGGTGTTAGTATGATATGCGTTTTTTGCCCATACTTTCTTAACAGGTTTCCAACCATAGGACATTCTTTTTCAAAATGATCTGCACTATTGCATTTTGAACATCTGAGAGCATTGCAACCTACTGGTTTTACAAAGATCCATTTAAAATGATTTTTGTAAGCATCTCTTGTGGGTCTTTGCTTAATTCTTTCTTTCACTTTTGGAAAATCAATTAAAGGAATGGTTTTAGCAGTCATTCCCAAACCAGATTTATTGAAATAAGATCTTTGAACATAAAGAATTTTTCCAATTTCTCAGATTCTATAGAAATTTTTTTAGAAACATTTGAGATATCATTTTTCAATAATGCATTTTCTTTTGAAAGATTATCTTCACTTTTTCTAAGAGAAGAAACATTCATGTCTAAACATTTCACATTTTCTTTCAAAACATTTTTCTGTTGTTTTAGAGCAGAATTTTCTCTTTTGAGTTCGGAAATCTTTTTTAGAGAAGTCTTAAGACTAAAACACAACTCATCAATGTATTTAGAAACTTTAATAGGGATTTTGAAGTTACTCACCTCAAATTCACTGTCTGAATCTGAGTCTATCTCGGAGTTTGAATCTGAATCCGATTATGCCATCAGACATATATTGGCATAATCATCATCACTTTCTTCACACTCTGGATCACTCCAGGTTTTTGCTTTAAGAGCCTTTCGATACTTTTCAGCTTTTCCTTTCTTCTTCCTCAGAAGAGAACAGTTGGGTCTGATGTGTCCCTTTTTCTAACATTCAAAGCAAACTACATCTTTGTTTGATTCATCATCCTCAACAGACTTAGTCTGTTGCTTTTGAAATTTTTTTTCTTTGGATTGAATCTTCTTCCTTTTATGTTCAGCTTTCTGAATCTTCTTATCATGAGAGCAAGCTCCTCATCATCCAAATCGTCTTCAGAATCTGTAACATCATAATCATCATTGGATTTTAATGCAATGGATTTCTTACCTTTAGGGTCTTCGTCCTCATTGATTCGTTCAACTTCATAAGACTGAAGAGTCCCAACCAACTCATCAACAGATAGTGGCATGATTCTTTGGGTCTCTGTGATTGAGGTCTATGTGATTCCAATCCTTGGAGAGTCCACACAGTAGCTTGTTTACCTTCATGGGATCAGAAATTGGTTGACCTTCATTTTCAAGACCATTCACGATTTCTGTAAAACGACTAAACATGTCAATTATAGATTCTCCTGATTTCATTTTGAAGGCTTCGTATTGACCGAGGAGAATGTTGATTCTAGTCTCTTTCACTCGATCGGTTCCTTCATAGGTAATATGTAATCTATCCCAGACTTCTTTAGCTGTAACATAAGAAGATATTCTGTTATATTCAGTAGGTGATAAAGCACAATATAAAGAATAAATTGTTTTTGCATCAAGAGCATGTCTCTTGATTATCTCTTATTGAGTCATTTTACTAGACTCAACAGTATCTTTTCCTCTCTCTGAGACATGTGCAGCTTTAGGAATGATTCCTTTTTCTACAATGTCCCATTCAAGAGAATCTTTTGACCTTAGAAATGCCTTCATCTTGTTTTTCCATATGTTGTAATCATTTCCAACAGAGTAAGGCGGTCTGGTATTGCTTTGCCCTTCTACTAGCCCTGGAGCCAAATACTAGCCATGGATCTTTAACTCTGAAGTAAAACACTTCAAACAAAGTGAGTACACAGGCTCTCATACCAATTGAGATAGCTAGTATAAGCACCTAGAGGGGGGTGAATAGGTGTAAAAACAATTTTTCGATATACGAAAGCGATACTAGGCAAACAATAGAAAAGAAGATCTCCAAACCAGATTATGATCAAAGTAAAGCAGGGAGTAGGGAAAAGAAAATTGAACACAAGGTTTATAGTGGTTTGGCTTATTCTAAGCCTACATCCACTCTTCCGCACTGACAGCCTACCGGCTGGATTTTACTAAGAACAAAAGAGATGTTACCGCATAGCTTTCTCTTGATTCCACAGTGTAGATATTCTACTACACTTCCTCAAGGTTTCTCGCGAATATAGACACTCTTTTGTGTACAAGATTTCGCTCAAAATGAATTGACTAAGAACAAGGAGCTTCAGACTTTGGAATTCTTCTATCGTGCACACCCCTTTGAACAAATGGAACGTCTTCCTTATATACTCCTTTATGCCATCATACCCGTTGGCACTTACCAAAGGAATTCCTCCAATCTACCCGTTGGACGGAATCAATTAGGAAGATCATTCGAGCTATTAAAGGAACATGTCGATAGCCCATCAATCATGTTCGCCCATACAATCAGAATCTCGGTTTCCATAAGTAGAACCTTCCTAGAGTATTTCGCCAATCATCGGATCCTTAATCTTCGAATCAATCATGATCAAATAAAGGATTCCGTTATGTCATATCCAGCCAAGAGATCTTCTCTAGTCGATAAGGTTACATCCTTAATGAAACATCCAGTTCTGGATAACCTTTCTTCAACGGATTAAAAACTGTCAATGAGGATAGACTTTGAGTCTTGAGTCTGACTGTTCGGAGGTCTTTCGACTTTAAATAGCAGAGTCTAAAAATCTTCAGACTAGACTGATGGAAACGTTTTGTCAGCTTCAAAACACTTCACGGAGATTTCTCCAATAGATTGAAGCCGTAATCAACTAGCTAAGACCGACTACCGTGATAGAAATCAGAAGCTTTCTAAGTTTGGCAGGTTATTACAGATGGTTTGTGGAAGGGTTCATCTTTAGTGTCGCCTCTAACAAAACTTTTGAAGAAAGAAGAGAAATTTTTGTGGACAGACAAATGCGAGCGTAGTTTCCAAGAGCTTAAGGAAAAGCAAACTACCGCACCTGTGTTAACGATTCCATCCAATCCTAGAGGATTTGAGATCTATAGTGATGTGTCATTCAAAAGATTGGGTTGTGTGTTAATGCAACATGGCAGAGTAGTTGCATATGCCTCCTGTCAGTTGAGAACACATGAACAGAATTATTCGATGCATGACTTAGAACTAGCGGCGATTATCTTTGCCTTGAAGATTTGGAAACACTACTTGTGTGGGGAAAAATTTCAAATCTTCATGGATCATCAGAGTCTCAAGTACCTATTCTCTCAGAAGGAGTTGAACATGAGACAGCGCCGCTGGATGGAATTGCTGAAGGACTACGACTGTGATATCTTGTATCACCCGGGAAAGGCGAACAAAGTTGCCGATACTTTGAGTCGAAAGTCTTCAGTTGCTCATATATTGATGAAGGAGTGGAATCTCATCTAGAGAGCTCGAGATTCGATATTCAAATTTGAGGTATGCCACCTTTCGAGTCTTATGACCACCCTCAGAATTGAACTGGATGTCCAGATCAGAATTAAGCTACTCCAACTGACAAATCCAGATGTACAGAAAATTTTACAAAATGACACTGAGAAAAGAAAGGCTAACTTTCAGATTTCTGATGAATGAACACTAAGGTTCCGATGACGTTTAGTTATACCTGACGAGGTGGAGCTTAGATAGGATATTTTATCTGAAGCACATCATAGTAGTTACAGCATTCATCCTAATAGTACCAAGACGTATCAGAATCTGCGTCAACACTATTGGTGGTTTGGTATGAAGGCGAACATCGCCAAGCATGTCGCCAAGTGTTTGACGTGTCAGTAAGTTAAAACTCAACATTGTAAGCTAGGAGGACCGTTGCAACCTCTCAAGATCCCAGAATGGAAATGGGAGCATATCACAATGTATTTCGTGACTGGACTATCGAGGAGTCAAAGAGGAAATGATTCAATTTGGGTAGTAGTCGACAGACTGACAAAGTTGGCTCACTTTATTGCAGTTCGAAAGAACCTGAGTTTGGATAGGCACACAGAATTGTACGTGCGTCAGGTAGTTGATATGCATAGAGTACTAGTTATGATAACTTCAGATAGAAACCCGAGGTTTACTGCCACTTTTTGGAAAAGCTTGCAAAGTGCTCTAGGTACAAAGCTTCAGTACAGTACGGCATATTATCCTCAGATGGATGGCCAGTCTGAGAGGACTTTCAAACCCTCGAGGACATGCTAAGAGCTTGTGTACTGGACTACAAAGGAAGTTGGGAAGATTGACTACACTTGGTGGAGTTTGCCTACAACAATAGTTATTAACAAAGCATCAAGATGGCTCCATTTGAAGCGTTGTATGGCAGAGTGTGTAGAACACCAATGTGTTGGGATAAAGTTGGGGAAAGAAAGATTACAAGTCTAGAGTTGGTCCAACAATCAGTGGAAGCCGTGGTAGTGATTAGAGGCAGATTAAAAACCACTTGGAGCAGATATAAAAGTTACGCAGACAAGCGCCAGAGATCATTGGAATTCCAAGTGGGTGATCACGTTTTTCTAAATGTGTCACCAATGAAGGGAACTTTTTGCTTTGGATAGAAAGGAAAACTGAGTCTGAGGTATGTAGGTCTGTTTGAAATTCTTAAGAAATCGAGAACCTAGCGTATTGTCTTCTATTGTTGCCGAGATTGGCGCAAGTGCATGACATCTTTCATGTGTCGCTGTTAAGGAAGTATGAGTCTGACCCGATCCACGTACTCAATTTAGAAGAATTAGACGTAGATGACCATGTGTCATGTTGAAATCTTGGTTCAGATAGTGGATCGAAAAGAACAAGTTCTACGTACAAAGACCATTCCATTGGTCAAAGTGGTCTGACAACACCATGGTACTGAAGGAGTGACATGGGAGATTGAAGAACAATGAAACAGTTGTACCCCCACCTTTTTGAGAAAGTTTTGTAATGGTTTAAATTTCGAGATCAAAATTTTTATAAGAGAGGAAGAATTGTGACATTCCAGATTTTCAGCCATGTTTTCTACGGAATAAATCGGGTATTTCATCGACATGCCTATAGGACTGTTCTCAGAGCTGGTCACTCTCACGATAACTAGACTATCTAAGGAGGCCATTAAGGAATTTTAATGTAATAGACTTAAAAGTTCGACTAAGAATCGACTTCTCGACCGTGCTCATCTTTAGAGGTCATTACGGCACAGTATAAAATCGATTTGAGATCATAGATAGGTCGATTCGACTGAGATGTGTCACTAATCGTGGGTGACACCACTAAATTGGAAAATTCTCGTCGACTGCCCTAAGACTGATTCTTCTGTCGTTTTGGGACCATATGTCCGTATTTGATTCCTTGATATTTTCACGACAACCAAGAGTCACCAATATGTTGAGTGGGTTCATAGTGGCTTGAAGAAAATTGACCAAGGGTCATTTGCACTAAAAATCCCTGAAAACTACCCGGTAGCCTAGGTCACGCTAAAAATACGCCAGAGTGAAATTAACTATGAATTCAAATCCGATTTCAGAAATTATAGATCCTGTCATGTCATAATAAATTTTACGAACGTCGACTCAATCTTAGAAGATTTTTCTGCAATCTGAGACTTTTTGGAAAAAGTCGGCATAGAATCGTTTTTATTCAAAAAAAGACCGGGGATCATTTTAATCGTAAATTTGGGATGCAAGATGGATCTAATGGCAAGGAAAAATATTGATCGACCCAAGGGCTCGATAATGGAATTTATCGAGGTCGAATTGAGTTGATTTGAGGACTGGTAAGTGGCCAATTGAAGGAGAAGTCTAGGAAATTCATAGCTTCCCTAGGGTCTAGCATTTTGGACCATTTCAAGTGTCCATGGAGAAGCCTTGGTGGCTCATGGACAACCAAGGAGGTGTGTGTGGTGGTAAATGGGATAAAGGGGACAAAACTTTGGAAAAAATGGCCATAGTGGCCCCCCTCCATCCCTTGCTTCCTCTCTAAGGCTGCCGACCACTTTGCTTCCTCATTCCTCTCCATTTCGGCATCCAACATAAGCCAAAGGAAGAGCAGCAACCATTGGACGACAACCCCTCCACGCCGCACATTGCCGTTGTCGTTTTCGCCCCGCACGAGTACTGTCGCTGCCTTGCTGCGCCACCACCTCCCTCTCACCTTACCACCATCTAGTAGCCCCTGTTCATGTGTCCAAGGAGTTGTCCAACCACTGTGAGTGGCTGAGGAAGCCCACTGGAGCTCCTACGGCTGCCAATTACCCCGTCAAGCCATCCACTAGTCCACCATTGCCATTCCCGCACCAAACTAGCTTCTTTCCTTCTATTTTGCAGCTCAAAATAGTAAGCAAAAAAGTGGGTATTATAGCGGCTTTGTGGCCCATTTTGAGGTCTGTCCTAACCCCGGATCCTAGGCCCGCTTTGGAGAAAAGCGTCCCCCACGATGTTTCCGTTAGTTTGATCCGACCCGCGTGTTAATCAAGTGAGTTTTGCTCACTAGTCTCTTATTAGTCGGTTGATGATGCTTATGGGTTGATTAGATTTAATTAAGTGCAATTAGGTGGATAGATTAGATTAGAATAATTAAATTAGGGATTTACCTATGCATGTTAGGCAAACGGTTAGTGTAGTTAACAAGGAAATAGGCTATATTATTTATTAAACAAGTCCCGATAATTTTATGGGCTCGTCTCGGCTTCCAATTAAGCATTACGGGCCCAAGATGGATTTATTGCATTTATTTAATAAGTTCCGTAATTATTTAATTAATTATTTATTTTTCGAAAATTAGACTAAGATAGTCGATGACCGGAATTTTATGTTAAGTAACGTGGTGCAGTCTGTTTATTTATTTGAGTGTTGAATCGTGCTAAATTGATTTAATTCTGATTTTAGGATTTTATTCCTAAATTAATCAATTTTGGTAATTGATTGGAAATTAATTGAGTGTCGGTTTACAGTGCCAAAAGTATGTTATGGGCTATTGAAAATGGTGGGACTTATGAAAAATGAAATTGTTATATTTTGGCTAAGGCCAACCGTGTACCCACACACGGCTATTTTAACGGGTATAATAGAATGTGAGAAAGAATGCCATACTACGTCGACTTGATGACTAAGGATGTCATCTCAAAGAATGATGTTATATTTGTTGGCTCAATAATTCGATACATCACATTGGAGAAAGCACATGGGCTCGGTGACTAAATATATCAATCTAGATAATGCACGTGGGCTCGGTGATTAGGCAAGGACATCTTGGAGAATGCATGTGGGCTTAGGTATTGTGATGTGATCGTGTATATTTGATATATATACTGACTTGCAGGAAGGAACTGAGGCCAAGATAAGTCCTCTGACTCGTGTTGTGCTTAGGCAGCCTCTAGAGTGTATTAGTTTCTAAATCGGGTCTTAGGGGATGGAACTTGCTGAGACGTTATCTCACTGGTTATTGAATAACCATTTTCAGGTCCTTAGATGGCATTGGTGAAGGACCGAAGGCCCGAAGTGTGTAAAAGGTGAAGCCTAAAAAACTGATGATCCTATTGGACTAGTTAGTCATAGGACGATCCTCTTTTGATGGGAGTTGATTCCCTTTCTGCAGACTTTATTTTATGAACCGGTGGTTTAAAACCTGACTTAACAATTTGCCTTGTATATATTTGCATTATGGTTTGTAATGTATTTAATTGTGGTTGCTTTTAAAATGTGAAAACTTCGAGTCCATTTTTCTATCACATTGCTTTATTGTTTTAGGATTATTATTATATGCTTCCGCATGCGCATATTAAAATGAAAGAGTTAGCGATGCGTCCTAGGACGTCGCTATAAATCGACCAAAGTGAAGGATGGGTGCGTGCCCAAGGATCGGGGCATGACATGTGACATCCTGAATTTTAGGTTCTGATTTCAATTAAATAAGTTGGACTTTTTATCGATGCACCTATAGTGCTTTTCTCTAAGATGGCCACTCACGAGATAACTAGACTATCTAGGAAAGCCAATAAATAATTTTAATGCCATAGACTTGAGAATTCGGTTAGATATCGGCTATTTGACTGTGCTCATCTTTAGAGGCCATTACGGCACAGTTAAAAATTGATTAGAGATCAAAGATAGGTCGGTTCGACTGAAATGTGTGGCTAAATGTGGGTGACTCCACTAAATTGGAAAAATTCTCGTCGATTGACACTATACTAATTTTCATATAATTTTGGTACCTTGTATTCATATTTGAATCCTTGAGATTTTCACAACAATCGAGAGTCACCAATGTGTCAAGTGGGTTCATTGTGGCTCGAAGAAAATCAACCACGAGTCATTTATACTAAAAATTTCTGGAAGCTACCTGGTAGCTTAGGTCACACTAAAATCGAGTCGGATTAAAATTAACCGTGAATTTAAACCCGATTTCAGAAATTGGAACTTATGTTGTGTCACAATCTATTTTTGGAATGTTGACTCATCCTTCGAAGAATTTTCGGAGATTCCGAGATTTTTACAGAAAATAGTTTTGGAAATTAACGGAAATTCAAATGGGCTCAATTGCAAGAAATTCTGACTTCCAAACCGAGCTACTTAATGATAGGAAAGTATGGAAATTTTGTGGGTTTTTTCTTATCAAAATTTGGACTTCGAATTGGAGAAATTGACGATGATATTGAAGTCTAAAATTTGTGAAAAATTCGGATCAAAGGAGGAGGGCTGCATTTTGGCACCAAAATAGGATTATTTGGTGGTTTTTTTTAAGCAAGAAAGATATAAGGGAACATTGGGATATTTATGCAAGCTTAAGGGGGACTAAACATTTATGAAATTAGATATTATGTTTGACTTTAAGCCCAAGCTTGGCCGAGCAACGCTAGCTGCTCTCCACAAACGCTGCCTCTCAATTCAATTTCTTTTGGGCGAAAATCTAAAATAAGGACCCAAAGAGAGCCTACTTTCTCAAATAAGGACTTGAAGTGACAGTTGTTCCAAATAAGGACCTGAAGTAGCTAACAACTCTCAAAT
This sequence comes from Eucalyptus pumila, assembly GCA_016097595.1. Classification (NCBI taxonomy): domain Eukaryota; kingdom Viridiplantae; phylum Streptophyta; class Magnoliopsida; order Myrtales; family Myrtaceae; genus Eucalyptus; species Eucalyptus pumila. The sequence goes on along the minus strand of CM027856.1, from coordinate 10,010,759 downwards.
AAGGACCTAAACCTGTCGTGCAGACAAAATGTTCATTAGCCAGCGAACGTGTGACATTTCCGGTGGTCGGAATATGGGCAATTTTGTCCCAAAAAAATTATAGATAGAAATTAACAAACCATAAAAACAGAACCCTCAAACTCTTCACGTTCTTCTTCTTCCACTCTTCATCTTTTACGTTTTTTGTCCCCTCTCGTTTGGAGAACCCAAATTCTCTGTTGATGGAGCAAGATCCCTGGCTTACTGAGTTCCAAAGGTACGTGCCCTCCCTCCCTCCCTCCCCCTCCTCCTCTCTCTCTCTCTCTCTCTCTCTCTCTCTCTCTCTCTCAATTTGAAAGAAACTGACCTCGGTTGAACAGGAGAGTGAATCAAAGTATATGACAAAACTAGGAAAAGACAATGAAGAATCAAGGCCCTCGTGTTACACACAATGTGTCAATAACGAAAATGTGGCTTTACTCAAGGTTTGTCTTCTTCGTTGGAAAGAAACGAAGATAGAAAACAAAAGAAGAAAATGTGAAGAAACGAAGGTAGGGGTTTCTTGTTGTGTTTCAATTCATGTTCCATTCACAGAAAATTTCCATGCTCCAAGCAAGAGAGGACAAAGAATGGAGAACATGAAGAGTAGAAGAAGAAAAATGTTAGAATATGAAGAGTTTTTTTTTTTTTAAAGTCAAAAGAATGTAAAGAGTTTGGGGGTTATTTTTAGGATTTGTTAATTTCTATCTATATTTTTTTGGACAAAATTGCCCATATTCTGGTCATCAGAAATGTCACACGCTCGCCGGCCAGTGAACATTTTGGCCGGCCGGCAAGTTTAGATCCTTATTTGAGACTTGTTAGCCACTTCAGGTCCTTATTTGGGACAACGGCCACTTCGGGTTCTTATTTGAAAAAATAGACTCACTTTGGGTCCTTATTTGAGATTTTCCCTTCTTTCGGTGTAGCTTCTTCCACGTCATTCCTCTCTCCTCCTTCTTCACGGTGCTGCTTCGCTTTCATTTATCTCTCTTAGCCTCTGCCTATTTCTTCTATTTTGTTTCTGTCGAAGACCGTTGCTCCCCCTTAGATTCGACGCCACCAAAGCCTCTCATCCCCTCCACCGAAAATAGTTTCTGCTCAGCCCTACCACACACCTATTTCCCCACCGTTTTCCCTCTGCCACGTCCAAGTTTCCACCTTCATCGGTCAACCGAAGAAGCCACGTTCTCCACCAACATTGACTGTCGCCTCTCCTTCCACCGGATCCTGCGAGCCCCTCTCCACGGTTCTTCGTCGCCAGCACATCCACGTCTTTGGGACAACAAAATCGAATCAACCATCCAGCAAAGTCAGTCACCTCCTTCGGTATTCTTGCCGCGCGTCTCTCCCATCGTGGACGTCCCACATCCCCGCAGCTCAACCGAAGTTACTGCCCGTTCATTCCTCTCCACCGAAGCTGTCCCGGGATCGCCTCTCTATTCTTTGTCCGTAGCCCAGCCTAGCGGCAGCATCTGCAAGCCCATCTTCGGTTATGTTCAAGCCCAGCAGTTGGGCCATTTGAAGCCCACGAAAGTATCGGCAGTCTAGCCAGTAGCCCACTTCCAATTTCGATCCAGCAACTTCAGCCCATTTCCACTGCAACAGCCCACAAGCCATAAGCCCAGCGAAGTCAGCCCATTCTCAGTCTAGCAAAGCCCATCAGCAGCCCATCAATTGAGTCCTTTGGCCTACGTGAAGTCCAGCTCGATTCCACAGCCAAGCCCAGCCCGCTTCATCCCAAGTTTCAAGCCCGTCATCCTAGTAGCCCAGTTCAATCTATCAAGCCCGTGATTTTGAAGTCCAAGAAGCAAGCCCAAGCCCAAGACCAAGCCTAGCAATTTGTTGTGGGCTTGCAAGGCCTTTTAGGCCTGGTCCAAGCCCGTAGGCACCGCTGCGATTCAAGTTTTGGCCGTCATCGAGCTGCCGTCGCGGTGATCCGGTCTTCGCTTTGCACCAGTGAGTTTTGCTCACTAATCCTTACTTAGTAGGCTAATGATACTTAGGGATTGTTAAATTTAATTAAGTATGATTATGTGAATAGATTAGAGTAGAGTAATATAATTAGTGCATTATCAATACATGTTAGGCAAATGGTTAGTACTATTAGCTAGTGAGTAGTCTCTATTATTTATTGAACAAGTCTCAAAAATTTTCTGAGTCCATTCTGATGTCCAATTAAGTATTACGGGCCTAAATTGGATTTATTGCATTTATTTAATATTTTTCGTAATTATTTAATTAATTAATTATTTTCCAGAAATTAGGCTAGGATAGCTGACGACTGAAATTTTATGCTGATTATTGTGGTGCAGTCTATTTATTTATTTGAATTGTAATTCGTGTTGAATTGATTTAATTGTGCTTTTAGGATTTTATTCCTAAATTACTTAATTTTCGGTAATTGATTGGAAATTAACTGAGCATCGGTTTAGAATGCCAAAAATATTTTGGACTATATAAAATGGTGGGAATTGTGGAAGTGAAATTATAGTATTTTGGCTAAGGCTGACCGTGTACCCACACACGGCTATTTTTATCGGATATGATAAAAATGAGAAGTTGACTATATGACTGAAGTGGTATACTATCTTGGCCTGGGGACCTTAAATTATCAGCTTTTGATGAGCATATATAATATACTATGATGGCCTGGGGGCCCTAATCAATCAGCTTTAGGTGAGCACATATACAGTATACTTTATTATCAGCTTTGGGCAAGCATATAAATAGTATACCATATGATCAACTTTGAGTGAGCATGTAGTATCAGCTTTGGGCAAGCATATACAATATACTATGATGGCCTAGGGGCCCTAATCAATTAGTTTTGGGCAAGCATATATATAGTATATTATATTATCATTTTTGGGCGAGCTATACTATCTATTTTCAGCTTTAGGTGAGCAGTCCTAGATTAAGGTCAGACTTCATAGATAGTATTGAATGTACTGACCAGGGGAAGGTCGTGATGACATGTAATCGACTAAGTCGATTGATCGATGATTCGATCTAATTGGGTGAATTGATGTGACTTGTGTATATTTGAAATATACTGATTTGTAAGATGGAACTGAGGTCAAAGTAAGTCCTCTGACTCGTGTTGTGCTTAGGCAGCCTTAGGCCATATTGGCTTCCTAATCGGAGCTTAGGGAGTTGAATTTGCTAAGATGTTGTCTCACTAACTATTGTATAACCATTTTTAGGTCCTTAAATGATGTTGATGGAGGACTAGAAGCCTTGGAGTCTGGAAAGGTGGATAGACCAGAATCGGCAAACGAGTCTGACTAGTAGGTCATAAGACAGTTCCTTTTGGAATGAGCCAACCTTTTTTAGTTTGGTCTTGTAAATAAACCTGGTTGTTTATAAAATGTTTGTTTTAGTTTGAAAAATTGGTCCTACTTTCATATCCCATTATTTTATGTCTGGGGATTTTATATACTTCCACATTCATATTAAAATGAATGGGTCAGCGATGCATTCTGGGACGTCATTATTTAATCAACCAATGAGGGATAGGCACACACTCGAGGATTGGGGCATGACAGGTTGTTCCATAAACACTGTCTCATTTAATGACCCATGAAGAAACGCGTTCTTCACATCTAGTTGATGGATAACCATCCTTTAACAATTGCCACGGAGAGAACAATTCTCAAGGTTGCTTGTTTAACCACAAGCCTGAAAGTTTCGATGAAATCAACACCTTTCTCTTGATGGTACCACTTCGCCACTAATTGTGCTTTCAGTTTATCAAGGTTCCCTTCCACATCCAATCTGGCTTTGAACACCCACTTACATCCAACGATATTCATCTATGAAAATCTTGATACTAGCTCCCATGTTTGATTTAATTCGAGAGGCTCCAATTCATCTATCATAGCTTTCCTCCAACTCGGATGATTTAGTGCTCCTTTAACTATTTTCGGCTCCTTTTGAATCTCACGGGCTATGGAGAGAACATACTTCGGATTGGGCTTCCTTATTCCCGATTTCAACCTTGTTTGCATTGGGCGAGTAGACTGTTGTTGAGTGGATGGAACTGGTAAATCACTTGAGACAGAAACTATTGCTTCTTCATGTGTTTCACAGTCTATGCATTGTTCTTGTGAACCCAATTGTGGTTGCTGCACGTTTGTCTCATTAGGCGGCTCATAATTTTGTTGTCCAAAGCTATTATCATCAAATAGAAATCCCATGCTCGGGTGTTGTGATGTTTGCCCTTCACTCACTATTGTTCCAGATTGTCTAGTAAAGAATTTAATCCCTTATAACCAAGTCTAATACAACTGTGAATGCCTAAGAAAAAGGGTCCCCAATTTATCAGAAATTGGGAATCTCGTCTCATCAAATATCACGTGACAACTTACATATACCCTTCCTGTTGGCGGATAAAGACATTGATAACCTTTATGTCTCTGACATACCTAAGAAAAACACAGGGTAATGACGTGGATCAAACTTTGTTGCACCATATGGTCTAAGGTGTAGATAGCACTCGCACCCAAAGACTCGAAGAAACACATAGTCAGGCTTTTTACCAAAGCTTACCAAACGGACTACTCATTCCCAGCACTGGTGATGGCAACAGATTGATAAGAAATGTGGCAGTCAAACGCATCAACCCAATAAATCAACGGTACTCGTGCATGATAGAGCATAGAAAGACCCAACTCAATGATGTGCCGATGTTTCCTTTCGACATTTCCATTCTGTTCCGGCATATATGGTGTGACACCCCGAACCCTTCGGAAGTCGCCACAAGCACCTGGCGTTACACCTTACTACCTCTCTCTAGAAGAAGCGTCGTAATTCATAGACGAAATATATATATATATATATATATATATATATATATTTTAAACGGTCCCAGCGCGACTCATTAGCGGAAGCAAAATAAAACATCACCATCTCTCCCCCTACCAACTATGATACAAATACACACCACTAATCATCATGATTTTATAGACAAACCATGACACTTTATTTACATATATTTTCAAGATGGGACTTCTTTGGGTCGATACATCAAAAGGAAAAGCCAGGACTCAGCCACGTTCGACCTAAAACCCCAAAAAGAACTCTCGACCCTCTGCATCTCACGTGCAACAGTCCCCATCATCAGTGTCGGCTAACTATCCCAAAAAAATCCAACTCCTACTCGTCACGCATGGGCCTCATACCCAATCCGGTGCATCAGGTGGTGGTGGTGGGAACATCCCTCTCATCATCCCATTGCCATGAACGTGGACGGAGACGAACACCTGGACAATCGGGCCCCCAACTAGGCCTATGTCGTACATGACAAAACAACGCACTCGTATATACGTCAATCTAGGCACAGAAGGACAGTCGAACTCCTCGCACTCAACCTCGACATCGGATGGTAGACCGTAAAATACACCCCGCGTGACGGCAGGGAGTGGCATGTTGCTAATCTGAAATGTTGGTCCCCAAAAGGGGTGAGTACAACTACTCAGCAGGTAAATGAATCCAATAACCACTCAATGCATCATACATGTCATACATGTATTTCAGGCATTACTTACCTTGAAGCCATGCGCATACTATCATGCATCATCATCACAATCATAACACATACATGTGTATCATCATGTCATACTCATATTGTCGTCATCATGACATTATTATATTACACACATGTCATCATCATGACATCATCATACCATACATGTCATCATCATCATATCATACACATGTCGTCATCATCATGACATCATCACATCACACATGTCATCATGCCTTATCATATCATCATCATCATCATGCATATCATCATGACATATCATATATCATCATCATGCATATCATCATGTCATATCATATATCATCATCATCATCATCATCATCATCATCATGCATATCATCATGCCATGGGTGATCATCATCATGGTTTAATTTCCACTTTTAACTTTCAATTTGATCACCACATCATCCTTCCTCGGATCATCAATTTCATCTCATATTATACGCTCGCATCCCATGCGAGAAAAACCTCCAGCATTCAGCCATTCCAGGCCACCGGGCATCTGGCCCCCCACATTCCGGGCATCTCGCATCCCAACTGGCATCACGAGGCATTCCCCTCGGGCAAAGACCTCCGACAGGGCTTCCGGCATTTACACTCCCTGGCCGGGCATCCCGCACCCCAATCTTGGCATCGCGAGGCATTCCACTCAGGCAAAGACCTCCGACAGGGCTTCCGAAATTATGTACCGACATACCACCAAGCCTCCCCTGGAATTACGTACCGTATACCACCGGGCATCCCGACACTCCCGAGGAATCTCCGGGGCTTGCCATGAAAATGGTTTCCCCTGCCCTCCGGAATTACATACCGACATACCACCAGGCCTCTTCTGGAATTACGTACCGTATACCACCGGGCATCTCGAAACTCCCAAGGACCCTCCGGAATTACGCCACTAGGCCACCGGGCATCATCATCCACCACAACAACCTCCTCATTTAACATTATTCATGTTTACCAATTTCGGTCTTAATTTAGCATGGCATATGATGTATTGGCAAATCAACAATCATGTTCAGCATTTGAATTCCCACATGCATCTCGATTCATTGTCATGCATACATCAAGACCTCATCATTCATACTACATGGTACAATTATTTATGAAATAAAATTTAATGGAATTATGCCAAATAAAATAATCCATTTTTCATGCCCTTTTTCATTTATTTAAATTTCAGCTGGTGCCATTTTCAAAAATATTAATTTAATATCTATATAATTCTCAAAAATCATAAAAATTAAGGCAAGTGATAATCAAGACAATAGGATAATGATTTCGTGCAAAATACATGGCCAAATAGAATTACACACAAATCCATAATTCACACAAAACAGCATATAATTTTTCGGATGAAATCAGAATACACAGTTTCCGAAATAATTTGATTAAAATATCCATACGACCTCCAAAAATTACGAAATTTTACCGAGTTCTAGACAAAACATCAAAGTACATTTTTCATGAAGACTTCCAAGTCAGATTATTTTTAGATAAATTTCTACAGTCTCACGAAGCTTCTGGATCCAACACCGAATCGTCCAGTATATGCTTCTCCGAAATACTGAGTTTTCACCTACCTATTCTTCTTCTTGTCCTCTAAAATTTTGATATGTTCTACATCAAGATGTTCTCTACAAGTTTCATGAAGAGATCTAAGTCAAAAATCCAGAGTATGGTCGTCATTTAGGTCCATGAAGTCTCGGGTGTCGTGTAATACATCTCCAGAATTACTGTCTTCAAGATCTAGTCGATTTACTAGGTTATACTTGTTCATTTCACTTCAAATTCGAGTATGTTGTATTTTAAGATGTCCCCTACAACTTTCACGAAGAAATAGAAGAGATATTCTTAGCACAACTCAACATACAACCACAAATCCATCAAAAGGTCAGTGAAATCTTTCCAGATCTGAGGTCTCCGTAAGATGAGAGTTTAACCCCTAAAATCTCCATCATTTTCCACCAAAGTTTAGTATGTTGTATTTTAAGATGTTAGCTACAACTTTTATGAAGAGATCGAAGTCAAAATAGGACTCTAAAAATGCATGCAAGCTCTCACAAGTTTCTGACTCAAACAGTTTATGCGAAAACATTCCAGATCTAGCATTTCCGTAGGATGAGAGTTTGACCCCTCAAATCTCCATCATTTTACACCAAATTTTAGTATGTTGTATTTTAAGATGTTAGCTACAACTTTTATGAGGAGATCGAAGTCAAAATCCGACTCTAAACATGCACGCAAGCTCTCACAAGTTTCTGACTAGGACGGTTTTATACGAAAACAGCATGCAACCAAGAACAAAACACATAGCTTCACTCCCATGCCTCCAAACAACCTAGATTTCGACCATACATACAAAACATTGGTGCAAGAGTAGGAAGTGGATTCCCAACTTGCCTCTAGACCACATGAACGGTGGCACACGGCGGCGAACACGGCGGCACACAGCGGACGGACGGCGACTCCTCCTCGGCTCCTCCTCCCTCTCGGCCACTCTCCCTCTCTCTCGCACGGTTTCTCTCCCTCACTTGGCCGAATGGCTAACCGGCCATTCTCTCTCCTCTCTTCCCTTTTTATCTCCCCCAAACCTCATCATTTGCAATCATGAGATTGCCTTTCAATTGGCCAATGCATGAGCTCCTTCTTGCCACTTGGCAAAGCTCATGCATGGGCTTGGGCTTGGGCCTCCCTTTTGGGCCTCCTTTGTGGCCGACGGCCACACCTCCTTGGGCCTCAATGGGCCGGTCGACAGCCCCACCGTGGGCTCCTATTAGGCCGACTAGCTTGGCCCACTAAAGCTTAGGCCAATGGGCCTAAGGCCCATCCTAAGAAAATTTAAATTTTCCCCTTTTCATAATTTCTTCTATGAATTTTAAATTTTAAATTACACATGGCCAAAGTCTTGTGAAATTTTATTTAATTCATAAGGTGCATGGCCAAGCATAGATTATCATTATTAATCTATCAAAGAGACTAATGGCTAAATCACCTAATCTTAAAAAGAGACTAATGGCTAAAGCATAAACCATAGGTAATTTCATTACCTAATTAGAGACTTTAACACACCTTATAACTTGACTTTAAATTTTGGGATGCCACATATGGGTAGGAGACCAGCATTTTAATTCATTTCTCATTCAAATGATTAATAAACTGGCTGCTATTAAATTCACCTCCACCATCACATTGGAAAGATTTAATTCGACTTTCAAATTGGTTCTCAACAAGATTTTGGAACATGATAAAGATGGAAAAGAACTCAGACTTTCTCTTCATTGGATACACCCATGAGAATCGTGAAAAAATGTTTATGAAGACTACATAGAATTTAAACTGCCAAAAAGATTCTACTGGGGCAGGCCCCCACACATCACAATAGATTTTTTCAAGTGGTTTACTAGCTAGAGACTCCAAGATATTGAAAGGCAACTTGCTACTTTTCCAACCTAACAACTTTCACATATTCTCTTTGTCACCTTTGTAGATTTGATCTAATTGTTGTTCTCCATAAACTTTATTATCTGAAAGTTTTAGTGCCCAAGCTGAAGGTGCTAGACTTCACTACTGGCGATCTGCTATCTTTGAGAGTACCACACCTATGTTTGTGCCTGATTTACCTTGTAAAGGCCCCCGCATTTCTTTCCCAGATTGATTACTGAATCCGTCAGATGGTCCTTAATAGATAAACCAAGTTCATCAAAGATTAGTAAGTAGGGATAATTGTTAGTTAACTTAGACACCGAAATCAAGTTTTTCTTAATCTCCGGGACCACTAAAATCTCATTTAAAGGAAATGAATGTAGTTTAGTAGATAAAGATGTTGAGCCAATATGGGTAATGGGAAAACAAACTCCATTCCCTACCACTACCTTGTCTGAACCATAGTAAGGAGAGAAAGAATTGAGATTACCAGTTGATGATGTGATATGGGTTGTTGCCCCAGAATCCAAGAACCAATCTCCTCCTTAATCATCCTCCAAGTGAAAAGCAGCTAAGGCATTTGGTATCAACTCACTTTGATAAGAATCAAAGTGATACTAGCAACGTAGAGCGTCGTTTTCCGGCCTCTTGCATATCTAACATTGAAGCTTCGTATTATTCACATAAAATTGTTTGTCCAAAGCAGAATTACCACCCACAGGCATATACTCCTTTGAATCAGCAACCTTGGTCGGAGTGTTTGTATAGGGTCGAAAGCCTTAATTTTGAGAAGGTGAATTTGACGTGTAATTTCCACCAGATTGATAACCACCAGATGAATCACCAAAAGTTATTGAGGATTCATAGTTATGAGATCTAGGATAATTTCCAAACCTCCTTCCACGAAAACCATAGCATCTTCCCCTATTGTTAAGCCTGTCATTTCTTCCTTCAAAACCTCTGTTAAAATTTCTTTGACCAGCAAAAGCAAATGTTGAATTAAATGAAACCAAATCAGCCTCACTACTTAGTTTCAACTGATCAATCTTTTCACCAGTAAATGCCAAATTAGGTTTATTTGATTCAACAAATAATTTTGATGTCGCACTTCATATCTCTCAAGCTGAGCAATAACGTCTTCGTAGCTCAGCTCAGGTTTGAGACAATACATAGTTGTCTTAAATGTTTCATGGTCACTTCTAACACCCTCTAAAACACCAAAGACCTTTGTGATTCCATCGACTGGTTTGCCAATCGTGTTTAACTGGTCACAAATCAATTTGAACTCACGTAAATACTCGGTTAAGGGCCTATTACGCTTTTGACAAGATTGAAGCTTACCCCTTTCGAATTCTTTGGTCACGGATCTCTGAGTAAAACGATTACATAATGTATTTCATACCTCAAAAGCTGATTCAAGACTAATTATGAGTCCCAGCACATCCTCAGACACAGATCTAGTGATCCACGACAACACAAGTTGGTCTGTACGATACCATTGTCAATACTCTGGATTAAGGACATCTTTAGAATTGTCCCCTTCTACGCATAAGATTCTCAATGGTGGAGGTTGAATTTGACCATTGATAGAACCCAATAGATCTTGACTTCTAAGAAGCAAAGAAATTGCGTCTGCCATAGAAGGAAATTTCCTTCAAAAAGTTTGATAGTCACAAAGTTTGAGAGATTTACATGTATCGGGTATGGGTATCTCGATTTTAGGTTTTCCGTAATGACTGTGTAGATGAATAATAACTCAAGGAAAAAGATGAAGACAAATATGATAAAACTGGCTCTCAATATAAAGCTCTGATACCAAGAAGAAAATAAGAGGATTCGAGAAAACAACGATTCAAAGATAAATTTCCTAGGAGAAGAATGTTCTTCACTAAAAGCCATAATACACACTGTTATTCAAAGATAAATAGTACATAATGCTATCTATATTAAGAAGACAACTAGATTTCCTATTCTATATTCCGAATATCTAATTTGACAAATTGACCAAATCAATTTATCTGCAATTGGAATAATCGGAATCAAATCATAATCAAATCATATTCTAATCTAATCTTCTGATGGTTTACCAATAATATTATCAATCTTATCACGCCTCAGCCACCTTAAGAAGTTGCGACACACTAACTTCTTAACTACCATACTCAATTCATAGGCTAAGCTTCCCCAAAATTGCTTCTACGTCAAAATATCTGTTGATGATGTCTAGACAAAGATAGAATTTGAAACATTTTCATCTTTATTACATGTCCCAATAATCTCTAGTAGATATTGGTATGAGCACAATGATAAAGAATGCAAAATCTTGCGCTGTGTGATTTTTCCACTCTTGTAGAAATTGAAAGAAAAATAATAGTATTGTCACTTGTGCATGATTTTCGTGGTAAAATCCCTGTCACTATGTATCGGCACCCACTTTTTCCAAATGCGCCTTTTCTTTAAGAAACTTTTGGTTCTTTTAAGTCTCAGTGTCAATCCTTCCTCCTCTGTCGTCCTAAAAGCTTGCACTTAATAGACATGAGAATAACCATGTTTCGAAATAGAGTTACAAGTGCCCAAGATGAAGGAATGCACGTGTAGAAATATAAACTTAGTCTCTGTCTATTTTGTAAAAAATAAATTATTTAGAAGATATTTTCTTAAAAATAATCACTTGTTATCACTTATAAGGATGAACAAACGAAAAGTATTTTCATTATCCACTAAAATATTAAGACATATGTTGTCGACGATGAGACTATTTTTTGTTAATGAATTATTTTAAGAAATATCAGTGATTATTTTAGAAAAATATTTTCTAAATAATTTATTTTTTACGAAACAAACAAAAATGTCAAACACAGAATTAAACCAACATCCGACTAATGGTCAAACAATGCGCACATTGATGTAATGGAACGACTGGATAAACCCACGATCACCTTCAACTCGTCCAGTAACTCCTAGCGTAATTTAAATTCCAATGCATTTTAATTTCCTCATAGTTTATTTACTTTTTGGACTTAGACTTCATTTTGTTTTCTGAAAAATGAATGATTTGAAATATGTCGTTTGTATTGCTTACAATAATGAATGAACGAAAAATATTTTTATTGTTTATGAAAATATTTAGCCATGAATTATTGTTGATAATAAAAGTATTTTTTCTTAACTAATTAGTTCAGACAATATAAGTGATTATCTTTTTGAAAAATGTTATCGAACTAATTCATTTTTCGCTAAATAAACAGAGCCTTGAATTCAAATAAATTTGCACTCCTATCAAATTCCCACCTCATACACTGTGGACTAATCTTGATTGCTCTCCATCATCTAAAGTTCGGATAATCTCGGCACATATTGACCTTTCGTCAAATGGTACTATCTATGCACAATCCCGATCGTTCATAGGTAAATTCTTGTTTCGAGTGAGTTTTTCAAATATAAACAAGCAAGTTCTTGACAATACTCTTTGCATCGAGCAATGAGTCTTATCTCCTCTCTCCAAGATTAGTTTAACCACCAGCACGACCGACATAGACAAACTCAGATTTGCACATCCTTCACTTTGATCTTAAGAACAAGATAGGAGGGGATCATCTTCAGTAATTCAATCATCTTGTCCACTTAACGGGGATCCCTAATTTACACATCATATAAGAGCACAAAAAATGATTTACAACTACAAAAGCTCAATTCTAAACGTTATAAGAACTTGTGTGTTTACTCGATGATTGGAGGTGAGATGGTGTCTTACATGTGATATCCCGAAATTTGGCCCATATTTAGAAATATATGAAATGATTATTTCATCAATGCAGTTATGATTATTTTACTCTGAACTGATCACTCGCGAGTTAACTAATCTATTGGGTGAGCTCATAAATGGTTAAAACACAAAAGATCGGAAAATTCCATTAGGGATTTGACCATTCGATCATAAAGATCAACATGAGTCAATACTACACTGTTATAAGTCAATTAACAAACGAATATAAATCAATTCAACGGAAGTATATAGTCAGTTCGTAGGTGATTCCGCATGATTACAACACTCGCGTCGGATGATGATAAACCGATTTCCTATTGATCTCGTACTTATAGTATGTGATTAAACTCTCGCGATTACATGACAACCAAGGGTTGTCCATGATTCAAAGAGGAACAAATGTGGATTGAAAATTATCAACCACGAGTCAATTGCACGGAAACCCCTAAAAGCTACTCGATGGTTTAGGTCGTACCAAAGTCACATTCTATTTTAATCATAAAATTTAATTTGATTTAGGGTATCAAGCTTTCGAGGGTTTCAAGAGTAATCCTTTGGACGTCACCTCTTTTGTTAGTTGAATTATTGACAAGCGTAAAATTTTTGGAAAATGGTTAATGGATTGAGAATTGAAAGTCTGGAAGAGAAGTCGAACCAAGTGAGAACCATTGAGCCTCACGCCTATGTGGATCGGCCAAGAAGGCCCAAGTGGGCCAAACCAAGCCCACCAAGCCCAATTCAAGCAAATGGACCTAAGGGCAAAATTTGAAAGTTTGGATGAAAAGTGTGTAAATGTTCAAAATGTCCAAAATGCCCTTGCATTTATGGATCACAAGACAAAAGGAATATATGAAAGGATGAGAGGATTTTAAGGGATTTGGTAATGATGACAATCTTAGAAAAATCTCAAGAAATCTCTCTCTCTCTCTCTCTCCCCTCTCTCTCATATCACCTCCCCTCCATTTTCTCCTTCTTCTTCTTGTTCTTCTTCCTATTCTTCTTCTTCTTCTTCTTCTTCTTCTTCTTCTTCTTCTTCATGATCATCTTCTTCTTTCTTCTTCCTTGGGTCGACCTCCACCACCGCCTTCATCACCACCACACCTCGCTGCCGCCTAAGCCACATTCGCCATTGTTCGTCCAAGCCGTTGCCATCGCACCTCCACCACAAGCCACCACTGAACCACCCTTGGTGGCCGTGGGCTTCAAGAGCTGAATCGCCACCATTCACATCCCCATTCGAGTTGAAAACAGCATATCCTCGACGCCATTGCACCACCGAAAAACCCGTGAGTTAACTCCTAATCCTTAATTAGGAAGTTAATTGCATTTAGGGATAGGATTAGATTATGATTACTGGTGGTTAGTGTTAGTTAATTATGGTAAAGTATTTATTAGATTAAGGCTAAGGGAGATTAGTATTAATTAAGGACGATTAGTTTAAGTAATCGTGGTTAGGTTTACTAACTGTGGCTAGTTTAAAGTAACCATAGTTAATTTAAAGTAACCTTAGTTAGGTTAATTAACCGCGGTTACTTTAATTAACCGTATTTAGATTAATTAAGTGTGGTTAGCTTAATTAATCGCAATTAGTTTAATTAATTGTAGATAATCTTAATTAATCATAGTAAAATTAAGTAATATTTATTAGTTTTAATTAATAAAGGTTAGTGTTATTAATCGCTATAAGCTTAATTAATTGTGTTTAGCACAATTAATGACGGATTAATCGTTAAGTAGAATTTTATGTTTGATTTGTTGGGTGAAATTATGCATAATTATGACTGTCTGAGCATGTAATGTCATGTTGATTGCTCAAATCATGAGTTTAAAAGCTATTTTCAAAGATTGTTTATTTGAAAAGAAAATGGCAAATTTTGAGATGTCATAGTTTGGATGCCGTGTTTTATGTGTTAAATGGGGCAATGGAGTTTTAAAATGAAAGTATGCAAAATTTGGTGGGTTGGTTTTAAATACATGACTACGTGCAATTATTTTACCAGAATTTTAAATGTAAAGATTTTTCCAAGGTTTGTTATTTCAGCACGAACTCTTTTACATTGGGTTAATTGATGACAAATAAGAATTGGCTTGAGTGTTGGCGTGCTTGTGTGGTCACATAATTGAACCTGTCACCCAACAGGAGTTTGGGGATGATACCCAATATTTATTGGATGACCGGCGGGGGTCCGGATGCCGAGTCGTGGTTAAGGTTGAACCGATGCTCCTTTATAGAATGCTGTCTGGGCGGAGGTTGTAGATGATGCCATGCCCGATGGGGTGGGATGAAGCCTAGTTATGCCAGAAGACCACTGACTCTTGTGTTGGCCGTAACCTGAAGGGTCGTAAGAATCGGAACACATGTGAATGATTGTAATGCGTTCGCTTGATTATGGAGTAAAATCATGAGGCATGGTATGAAACGGGCAAAAATGGATTTTACCTTATAATCGGGACTCGTGTGGATACTTGGTGCATGAGAGTTATGTGATCTCATTACTGATTATACTTGTTACATTTGTGCTAGTATATGTGATGTACTAATATGAAAGGGTGTGCCAAGGCGAGGTAAGATTGTATGTTGTTGCATGTTTTGGTTGCCTCCAAGAAGAATTTTGCGTCCTAATTGAGGCTTAGACCGTTAACTTGCTGGAATTTTTATCTCACCCGTTCAAATATTTTCAAGCCCATAGTATGGAGAACCGTCGCGTGTGGTTTGGGACCTTGTTGGATCAAGACGTGGGTGTGCCTAGCGTCATTTTTGGCTGGTCTTTGCGTTAAAGAAGTTAGGCTAACCCTGACCCAAGTTTTTGAGATGGTTGGTAGGAAGTGGCCATAGAGAAGTTTTTAATTATTAAACTTCCTCAGGTTAATAGTTCATAAATGAAAGTAATACTTTTGGGAATGTTTGCTTTATACTATCCTCATTTGCTAGGATTGACTGTGTGATAGTTATATTAAATGCTTCCTTGCGTTTAATTGAAAGATAAAAAGAATGGGTCGGTGACACGTCTTGAAATGTCGCAACTAATCGATTGCCGTGAGATATTCGCACACTCGAGGTTCGGGGCATAATATTACATTCTTCCAAAAGCATCCTGTTCCTCACTATTGTCCCCCACCGCATGATGTTCATAAGGAGCGCGCAATATCCACTTCACTAAGAGATCCACAGACAGAGAAGTCGTTCATCAGGACTAAGAACACATAGAAAAGTGGCAAAAGTGGCATGCTACTCTCGAAGCTTCGGTCGTCTCACCAATTTCAGTTAAGATGAATGGTTAAGCTAATAACCAGAGTAGGTACTATGTTCTACGCAATGAAGGAAACTGTAAAAGATGTACAAAAAATAGTCTCAGAGAAAAACAAGATACAGAATCACTCCATAATAGTTGAGTTTCTTACTCATTCTTATCATTCTTCCCGCTCACTGGAGAATCATCCTGTTAAGAAAGTGGTCGTGAAGCTGTCTCTTCTGGTTCCATTGAGATTTGTTGCTCCTCAGCACCATGAAAGGAGGGCGAGAACAATTGAAACCTCAGATAACGAAGCGTTCAAAGCACGACAACTAGACCCGTCTGATGGACAGCGAAATTCATAGGCTGAACTTCAAGGTCTGTATAAACCGACTTCCAGAGCAAACGATCATAAAAAGATGGCCTCGCTTAGAAGAGCAGTCGACAAGACCCAAGTATTCTAGTCATTCATGAGTGCGTCCACTGGCTTTCGTTTTTATGGAAAAAAGCACAAGAACTGTGTGCGATGGGCTTTTTCTGTTGTTCAGAAAGTTAGCCAAAGTATTCATAAATAAACCCATATCAAGTGAATGTGCGCGGTCTCTAAGAAAATGAATTCTAATACAAATAGGAAAGTGAGACACTGACATTTCTTTTCTAGCAGGTTCGATTTAACAAATTTGTAATATATTATTTATTTAATTTTTCGTAGGTGGAAAAGAGGCCCTCCGTGTTAGTTTTACATTGTCTAGTCGGGAGTGGAAACCTTTTATCGCTTTCTCACGTTTATCTTATGTCCGATTGCCGTGCCAGCAGGGCCAGTCAGAGAACCCTACGTCTACCCACAAGCCATGTACTATCATCAAGATTTAAGAGAAACTAGAAAATGGTAACGTCAGTTTCATATACAGGGTATCGAAAGCTAGCTATTTGGGAGACCACAAAAGGAGCTCTTTCCACTCTAGCACTCTCTTTTGTTTGCCTGCCGGAGCAGTCCAACGAGATATAGGAATGTGCCAATACCAAGGGGGAAAAGGGGTTGAAAAAGGGTTCACAGTCTTCAATTTTCGGTCCTAGATTTTGTCTTTGTTGATCGGATGCAACGTAATATTGGGATACGAAATGTTCCATGTGAGTTCAAAGTAATTGGACATTAACTAGCGGTGTGTGATCCTACTAAATTCGATTCATGAGAGAGTGGACTGGCACAGTAAGATAAGTATTGCTTGTGATGCAGAAAATTAGATTAGGTTGACTTTTTCCGTTGTTGTATTCTCAATGGCTTTTCTTTAGTATGAATTTATAAGCTACGAAGTATGGAACTTATTATATTTTAGTATTGGATAGGCTAGGTAATTCATTCTGATGTTCAATTTTCATGCCTTCGTGATATGCAATCACTACTTGGCTAGGCTGCTCATTCTATGCGTAATTAAACGTCATTTTGATACAGCTGTATCCGTTTGAGCGGTACATGACGACCATCCTCTTCTTCTTCATCTTTTCGTTGGTGATCAATGCCTGCCATCGTTAAGAAGACTCTCAAGGACCCACTGCTCGCATTAACATGTGGTTGTTAACCAATTTATGATACAAATGTATCATAATAAGTACATTAGATAAGATGAATATAATGAATATTCATTCATATATTTCATAACAAGTTTTATGGGTGAATTCAAGAGACATGGTGCCTTTGCACCTTATATGACAGTGCATTGATTTTTATTCATTTCAGTCTAAATGTGAATAAATTATATTTAATATAAGTGCACCATAAGTCTTAAAATTTGTCACAAAAATTCAATTGAGTTCTAAAATTTCCAAAAAGTACAATTGAATTCTAAAATTTTTTACAGAAAAAGATGTAGGTAAATTATCATATTGCTCGTTCGGCCTTCTTTTTTATCATGATAGTCTTTTTGAATATTTTTGCTTATGTATATGCAAATTATCATATTGCTCATTCGACCTTCTACTTTTTATCGTGATGGTCCTTCTATTGAATATTTTGCTTTTGAATCACTATTTTTATTTTTTAATGACGAGAGAATCCACATGTATAGGCGAATTTGTATCTACCAAATACAGCCCTAACCTCATGGATAATGTAAAGTGCGAGCCAAGCCCTGGCGGATAACTCAAACATGGAGTTTGTCTGCAGTTACCAATAAGGGAAGTCAAATTGGGCATGTACCTAATATAAAAACAATATTGTCACGTCCAATTAACAGCAAAAGAGCAACCAAAAGAAAGTGTGCACACGGACAAAATATATAAATGGACGACGCCATCGCAAGTGTAATATATGCAACCGACCTACAATAATCTCCACAGTTATTAGCCTCAGGTTTCTTTAGTTAGGATTATCTACGATTCTACATGAGGAACCACGATTGTGGATCATCCCAATATTGAGCGCAAAAGGCATTACAATAGTCACAACTTATCTTATCATAATTTCTGCTTTCCTTATTGTTGTTACCACACGTATTTCTTGTAATAACATATATCTCGGCAGACACGTATCCGTTTCTCATAAAATACCTTGAGTCTGCGCTTATCACGATTTGAATTCGGGGTTTCCGCCCATGCGATCTCCAACAGCATGATGGCCACAAGAAATCCCGGAATCGCGTGCTTCGTGGACATTTTCTTTTTTACTTTTTCTTTTTTTTGGGTACCTGCAATCAACAAGCTAAAATCTTTGAAATCATAGTTTTTGGTTGATTTAGTTCGAGAAAAATTGCTACTATGAGAAAAGAATTGAAGAAAAATGAATACATAAGGAAGTAGTCAAAGCTGAATGAGAAGAGAGCTTGTTGTAGAGCTCATCTTCTTCTTTCTTTGATGGTCTTTTTCATCTGAGAGGTCGGTATTTTTTCCATTCTGTTTTTACATGCTTTTATATAACAATAGAGGAATAACTTCTAGATCTAAACCAACCACTCCTTGAATGACAGCTTAGCACACACACATAACAGAAAAATAGAGCTCATGCATATGTGTACAAGAAATAACTCTGCTTAAACAAACAACGTAGTTTTACACCCTTCTAATTCGACTGACTACTCCTTCACGCCAATCCTCTGTTTCCTCTGCTCCAGTTGACTTTAGTTGCTGAGTTTCTTCCTGCTGCTACCTTCTAAGCATTTGCAGTGCTACATTCTCAACAAGAATTAAGAGCCCTGAGGATAAGAAGGAAGAATAGTCATTGATTCATTCTTATTGGAGCTCAGCCACGGATACAATCCTGACAGAAAAAGTGATTTTTTATTATTCTACTTGTAACAACCATTTTATAGGAGTAGAGCGTATGTATTTAGTGAAGAAAAGAAGAAGAAAAAGAAATTGAAGCATGAGTACTTTCATCTTTAGAAATTAAAGCAGAAGAAAAAGAGAAGAAAAGGAAAGAAATAATCTTAAATCAAGAATGAGAGATGTAAGAGATAACATAGTCAATTCAATATAAAAAGGGATGTTAGTAACCATTTAAGGGATGGAAATAATAAGAGTCTTGTTTTTTAATATATTTTTGGTCAAAGATGTTGATCGCATGTTACTAAGTGGAAAAAGATAAATGATTTCTAGTGAGAATTTCCTTGAAAAGGGAAATGCATGTGTCAATCGAGAATAAATATCTCTCTTCTCAAGTCGCGACATTGCTTAGGCTTTGCAAAAAGAAGAAATTATTATTTAAAAATCTAATTTTTAGTACTCATATATTCAATAGCATATTTTAATTTTTAACCGGCTGAAACTCACCAATTAAAAGGGTGATGAGAGAAGATATTGCTCTCGTAATTGCCCTTGGTTGATACTTGGAGGGACTTATTGTATAATCGACCAATAACAATATAGATATGATATTGACTTGGACTTTATTGTATAATCGACCATCCCTGTCCACAGTGTCGGAATGTGCTGAGAAGCTCCACTTTCTTGACTTTTGGACGGCTCTGGGCCATTGCTTGACTCGAGCTTTCCCAAAGACGACTGCAACTCTTCAACTTCAATCGGGATCCTTCTCTCTCTATATATGCATCCCTTTTAGTATGGAGCCTCTCCACCCCATAACCAAAGCCGCACAAAAATCTTCTCTCTCCATTGCACAACTTGTCTCGACATCAGGTACCAAATGGAGTCTTTCCTATTGTTCGTTCTTCTCCTAATACGAGCTGGGATTAATTGCCATGCCCATATCAATCACCTGTGTGCCCCTTCGACATGCGGTGAGATCCGTAACTTAAGCTATCCCTTTCGATTGAAGGAAGATTCAAAAGGTTGCGGCGACTCAAGATTCGAGCTAGCGTGTGAAAATAACAGTCCCGGCCCAGTACTATCTTTGTTTGCTGGCCGATATCACGTGAAAAGGATAAACCCGCCCAGCAATTACGGGGAGGTCATCACTGGTTATATGGAAGTGGTCGACATCGGACTGCAAAAGAGCAACTGTTCCTCCCTTCCTCTCCACCAGCTAATGCCATCAAATTTCAGTGTTGAAGAACATGAACGGTACTCCATCCACTATGGAACCAGGGTGACCATTTTGTCTTGCTCAAAGCAAGTGAGACATCCTTTATATATTGACACAAAACCGTGTATAGCTATAAACGGTTCATACGCTGTCATCAATGCAATGGCCTCGGATATTGAGCATTTTTGCACCATAACCACATCAATACCTGCAGCAGAATATTTAT
Organism: Eucalyptus pumila; assembly: GCA_016097595.1. NCBI lineage: Eukaryota > Viridiplantae > Streptophyta > Magnoliopsida > Myrtales > Myrtaceae > Eucalyptus > Eucalyptus pumila. The sequence goes on along the minus strand of CM027856.1, from coordinate 9,990,065 downwards.
GGGAAAAAAGAACAGAATTGTCCCGGGAGAATCGTACGATCTCCTACAACTACATCCACAATGCGATGGCCGACGGGTTTAATCTCTCCTACTGGGTATGGCCGCTGGGCAAAGCAGCTCACTTTTGCTTCTGGGGCTTCAGAGGGCAAAACCACATATCATTCGACTACTGTAAGTATGTCTTTCCATCAAAATACTTTGCCCGAATCAATATGCTAACATTTGGCTCTCGCTATAGCTCTTGTGCATCAATCGATGGGACTGTGATTGAATGGTAAGAAAATCAAAGTAATAGCTGCAAGTGACGTTTGTAAAACTCCTCACCGTCGAGATTGTGTTAGCAAAACCGAGTGAATGGAATTAGCCCTTGAGGGGATAAAGATGACATGCAAATAACTAGTTCATCATGAAATACAATCATCATTCTCCAAGAGAAAATGATGATAACAATCATGTCGTGTTGTGTTTTATTCTTATTCAAACAATGATGAGTGAATATAGCAAGTACTGAAATTAAGTTTGTGTTAAGTTCACATTGAACATCTCAAATCTTAAAAAACATTAAAAAAAAAAAAATTGTACTTAGTTCCTTTTAGGAGTTTTTATATTAGCTCAAAGTACCTCATCTATTCAACTGCTGACTTTTCTTTTATATAGAGAGTTTCACAAATTGGGAAATAAAACACTAAGAAATTATTGTCTGGAGCTGGGATTCTACCGTGTCAAAATGCGAGTTTGCTTTTCGCCCAGGCTCCACCGCGTCAGAACCCTCTCACACCCACACCTTCCCCCTCTATCGCCTCTCTCTCTTCACTCTCTTTTTTTTTTTTCCTTTATTTCTTTTTCTTCTTCCCTCTGCTCATGGTGGGAAGCCTCACCCTCAAGATCCCCGTCGCCGCCAAGCCCACCTGCTTCGCCATCCACCCTTCCTCCTCCCCCTGCTTCTGCAAGATCAAGCTCAAGAGCTTCCCCCTCTGGACCACCCTCCTCCTCTACCTCCCGCCCGACGCCGCCCAACCCCCCACCCTGACGGCGTCACCTCCCTTCCTAAGGGAAGGGGGGGCAGCAGCACCATGTTCCACCTTAGCAAGTATGATCTCAATAGGCTCACTGGAAAATCCATCTTCTTCGGTAAGGTCTGTCTGAAGGTCTTTGTCTACACACACGGGCCGGTGTGGGGCAACCTCTGGGGTGAGCTCTGGGAGGTTGCTCGGGAACGTCTAGGTGCCTCGGGACCTCGTCAGGGCCGAGTCCAAGGCCTACGTGTTCCACAGCAAAGTGAAAGGGAAGACTAGAGGGAAGAAGAAGAAGAAATAAAGGAAAAAAGAAGAGAGGGAAGAGAGAGGCAACAGAGCGGAGAGGTGTGGGTGTTAGAGGTTCTGACCCGACAAGGCCCGGGCGACACGTGTCGCCAGTAAGTGGACTTGTAGTTTGACACGGTGGAATCCCGGCTCCAGCCATTATTTTCTCATAAAACACCCACCAAAAAGTGAGTGCTGTCCTTCCTTGCGGGGGCTAGGGTATGTTAATCCTACCTTAGAAATTAATCAAATATAGACACAAAATATACGTAGTTATTCACATTGAGACAACAGACTTATTGAATATATTCAACTATTAATTTTTGTAAATGTCACGTCAGTTACTTATCACTTATTACCCTCAATTAATCTTTGTTTCTAATATTATTAATTTGTACCTAATTTTTTAGTTAATCAAAATGCTCATATTGATTATATATCTTAATTGATATCTTGCTTTTTGTAGACGATTCTTCTTGGGGTAGGGCGCTAAATGATGCAATGAATATAGTTCCTTATGCCGGCTTTGCCCTCGGTATGGATGAATTTTTTTTCCTCACATCTACAAAACACTCACGCATTATAGGTGAAGAGAACACTCTTTGCATGTGCTTTATAACAAATATACCAGGCCATGATTTACCTTGATTTTAAAGGCAAGTTTCTACGCAGCTCACTTCCTGACAGCGAAATTCATATTCGGAGCTCCATGTGTGTTGATACTTCTAGTCAATAAGTGGATGAGACGACACCAAGCAACTGACGCAAACATCGAAGAATTTCTACGAGCTCAAAATAACTTTTTGCCTATAAAGTACTCTTATTCAGATATCAAGAAGATCACAAAAAATTTCAAGCACAAGTTAGGTGAAGGGGGATATGGTTCAGTATATAGAGGAATGCTTAGGAGTGGCAATGAAGTTGCAGTTAAGATTTTGAATAAACCAAAATCTAACAATCAAGATTTTATCAATGAAGTGGCCACAATTGGAAGGATCCACCACGTTAATGTGGTGAGACTTGTTGGTTTTTGCTTTCATTACTCCAAACCAGCTCTCATCTATGATTTCATGCCAAATGGATCTTTGGATAAGCACATTTTTTTTAAGGCGGGTGATAATTCTCTTGATTATGAGAAAATGTATGAGATCTCTCTTGGCATAGCTAGAGGGATAGAGTACCTACATCGTGGATGTGATATGCAAATTCTACATTTTGATATCAAGCCTCACAATATTCTCTTAAACCAGAGTTTCACCCCGAAAATTTCTGACTTTGGACTTGCAAGACTTTATCCCACCGATCATAGCATAGTATCATTGACTGCAGCAAGAGGAACCTTGGGATATATGGTGCCTGAGTTATTTTATAGGGACATTGGTGGTGTTTCTCATAAAGCTGATGTTTATAGTTTTGGAATGATGTTGATGGAAATGGCTGGTAGAAGGAGAAATGTAAATGCAAATGCAGAGAATTCAAGTCAAATTTATTTTCCTCTGTGGGTTTATGATCAGCTTAGCAAAGAAAAAGATGATGAAATCATAGATGAGACAGAAGAGGAAAGAGAAACAACGAGGAAGATGATAATTGTTGCTCTTTGGTGTATACAATTGAGCCCTAATGATCGACCGTCGATGAGCCAAATCCTTGATATGCTAGAAGGAGAGACAGATGAACTACAACTTCCTCCGAAACCACTTTTGTATCCGATAGAAACGCCAGTTGATGATGTGGAGACTGAGATTGAACCTGAATCTTCTTCAAATTTTGCCACAATTTCTAGTAGTTATTGGCATGAGCACAATAACAAGAGTGCCGAGTCTTGCTTTGTGTGATGTTTACCCTCTTGTAGAAATTGAATTCAAAATAAAAGTAGTGCTATCACTTGTACTAGATTCTAATGGTATAATCCTCGAAGCTATTTATGGGTACCCACCTTTTTCAAATGTGTTTATCTATTATTTCTTTGGATGAGTTAATTTTTAAGAAACTTGTCCTTTTAAGCCTCAATGTCGATCCGTCCACCGTGGTCCTAAAAGATCGCACTTAAAATAATTGAGAATACATGGCAAACATGTCTCAATATAGAGTTACAAGTGCTAAAGATGGAGGAATGCCCCGGGAGAAAAATCAACTTAAACATGGAAGTGAAGACAACCATGGAATCATGGAGGCCAAGTTGGAATTAGCCCAAAAGTAAGGATCGTGATAAGGGATTTGAATGGGAAAAATATGTAGACATACGTTATACTACTTATACTAAAACTAGTTGACAATATTAGTGTTTAAGTTATTAAGATGCTTATTGAGAGAAAATAAATGATGAGTGAAACACGAGGTTAGACAAGATTAAGAGTGAGTAGTTGATATAAGAGATAAATAACTTATAGACTCCAAAAATAAATAAGGGACGCGATATTGAGAACAAATAGAAATACTTAGGTTGGAAACTAGTTCTAGAGAAAATGACGGGTTTAACTTTCAATGTTGAATTGTCAGTTCACTTAATGACGCAATATTGGATTATCATCAATGTCACTGTTTGGATCCAAATTAGGGCATGGTAGTTCATTTTTCTGGTACTAGAGCTTATTCCTAAAGATAATCAATTTGCCAAAAAAGTCAAATTTAGAAGTCGCAGATGACTTTCGTTCCTAACTAGTGTCCAGTAATCCACCACTTGTTATCTTAGCTTTAATGCGTGTACTACAGACCCTGCATAATTTCCACTGATGGAACCATTGGGATGGTCCGCACAAGTGACTTTTCTTAACATGACTTTGTGTTAATTGGTTTACTTGGTCATTTCAATGAAAGACTTTGTCTTGTCACTTTCAACTCAACCTTGTTGGACGGGCAATTCCTCGAACACCGCTGGCTAACGAGAAGTCAAGATTTATCGATTCATATAAAGCCTTAGAGTTGGTAACTCCGCCGTGTCAAAACCATAGTTGCGAAGGAAAAAGTAGCAAGGAGTGGGTTGCAAATATGTTTTTGTTGTGAAATAAATGGAAACCGACAAATTTTGTAATTCAAAAAAAAAAAAAAAAATTACTAGAGAAGTCAATAAGGAATGTTAAAGCACACACTAAATTTACATGATTTGATGTAAGTGATAATACTTACTCCACATAAAGAATCAATAGTGGAGAATCCACCAATCACTAAGAAATTTATAAAATTATAATTGTTCACATGTTCAAGTGTTTCCGTTAAAATAAATTGCAGAGAAAATATCTTGGGACTCCGAAACACTTTTGAAATTATTGGCGGAAGTAATTCAATGAATGTCTCGGCCACTTGAAGAAGTCGCGACACACTAGCTGATCAACTACGGCACTCGATTCAGAGGGTGAACTTCCCCAAAACCAATTATGTATTCGATAGATAGAGATGTCAGTTAATGATGTGGGGACAGAGATAGAATTCAAAACATTTTCATATCTTTGAAGTGTTCCAACAATTTTTGGTAATTCCCTATCCTAGCACAATAATTAAATTGCGGGATCTTGTTTAGCGTGACGTTTTTCCTTCTTGTAGAAATTGAATGCAAAATAAAAGTACTAAAATCACTTTCACTTGATTTGAATTTAGTGGTATAACCATCCTGACTATCCATTGGTACCCACTTTTTCCAAATGTGTGTGCGTGTGTGTTTTTTTCTTTTCCGATGAGATTTTCTTTAAGAAAGTTTTGCTCCTTCTGGTATCAATGTCAATTTTCCTCCACCTTCTTCTTAAAAGGCTGCAATTCAAAGAATTGACAAATGCTTAAAAATCAAGATGAAGGAATGCGCCCGCAGAAAATAAAATTGAAGCGTGGAAGTGAAGACTGAAGACTACTGACCCGTGGCTAATGCTCGGAAGATGCGCATATTGATAGGGGGAAGAACGAAACAAACGCATGACCCCCATTCAACTTGTTGGAATAATTAAATAATAAACAATACCTTTCTCTAACAGCTTAAATTTTTAAAACAGTTAACTATCATCCCACCAAATTTCACATAATATCATAACTGTCCTCAGTTCAAATCTTTTCAGAACCTCTTTGCATTCTCAATTAAATATGTCTACGCTTAGTATTAGGCAGATTTTATAAAAAGTCCTTATATATATATATATATATATATTTTCGGAATTTATTAAATAATTAAATTTATTCCGATAATTAAATAATAATATTCATATTTTTCAGAGAGAGAGAGAGTAGGATCAAAAGTAATTTTTCCGTTTTCTTTTTAAATAATAATATTTTAATAATTTCGGAATTATTAACTTTAAACTAAACACACTTTAACTTAATTAAACACCATACTCTAATTATCAACCAAATAAACTAATTTAACCACCTAAGCTTACTTAACTTAGGCTAAGCACACTTATGGCATCATTAACCGTCTAATCAAGGATTAGTGAGTTAAACTCACCGGATTAGCGAGCCGAGCGGACCAAAACGACGGGGACGACGCGAGGATCGACTTTCCTCACAGCGGGCCGAGCATCCGGGCTCGGGAAAGCGGCCAAAACGGGCCAAAACGGGGCTGCCATACCCATTTTCTTCTTCTCTGTTTGCTGCTGGTTGGGGGCGAAGGAGGGCAGATCCGGCGTCGGAATGGGCGGAGGAACGGTGGAGAAGAGGGGCGGCAGCTCGGGCGGTGCAGGCGGCGGCTCCAACGGGTCTTCGGCAGTGCACGGCGGTTGGAGGGAGCTCCAGCGGCTCCTAACAGCGACCAAAATGAACGAAGAAGCGGGGGTGATGCGGCTGGATGGCGGAGAAGGAGGGCTGCAAGGGCGACGGCGGCTCAGGCGGTTTCAGCTGCTCCGGTGACCAAGCGACGGTGGCACGGCCTCGACGGCAGTTGGCAACCACGGGCCGAGACAAACGGAGGCTTGGACGAGTGACCACGACGAAGAAGCGAGCTAACGGGCGGAGCAACAGCTCGAGCGGAACGGCGGCGGCGGCGACGAGGAACTCCGGCGGCGAGCGTGCGGATGGCCGAGCGGGCGTGCGAGCAGCTGGTCCGATTCCCTTTTTTTTTTTCCCATTCGGTTCTCTCTCTCTCTCTCCTCTTTTCAAACTCCAACAAGCTCCTTGATTCAAGGAAGAAGATGATGGTGATAGGTCACCTTTCCAAGAAGCAAATCCTCACCCTCCATATGTCAAGATCCTAGCCGCACAAGCCCCACCACGACATCACCTGGATGATGTCACATTCCACTATCTCTAATCCTCCCACAACAATCTTCAATAGGTGCAATTTATTTTTCCGCCGGGGCATAAAATCTTGTACAACCAATTCTTCAATTCCACTTGATTCTCTTCCAATTGAATCAAATTGAAGCCCATAAAGTTAATTCAATATCACCACACTTTAATTCACATCTTCACTTGTCCATAGAACCAACTTAAGTCCCAAAAGTACGACCAAAAGCGGGCCTACTAATTTCTTGAGCCAAATTAGCCATTCTCTAATTATTTTGCTGAAAAACTCGGCTTACATGAAAAATCTTCCGAAGATTAGTCAATATTCCTAAAATGATTTGTGACACACCCCGACTTCCAATTTCTGAATTTGATCTCAATTCCACGGTTAATTTCATTTTGGCACGATACTAGCGCGGCCCAATCTATTGGGTAGCCTTTAGAAATTTTCATGCATTTGACCTATGGTTGATCATCTCAAGCCACAATGTACATATTTGAAACATTGGCGACTTTCGGTTGTCGGGGAAATCTCAAGGTTTCAAATACGAACACGAAGTACCCAATCGATAGAAAAGTCGATCACCTTAGTCGATCGACAAGAATTGTGCGATCGGGTGGAATCACCAACACCTGATCACATGCCTCTGTTGAGTCGACCTATCTCCGATCTCTAATCGATTTTTAATTGTGCCGTAATGACCCTTGCATTAGCTCGGTCGAAAGATCGCTTCCGAAATTCTCGAATCGATGCATTAGAAACTCTTAACTGCTTCACCCGATAGACTAGTTTTCACATGAGAGATGCATTAGAGAGATATTTAGCATAAGGGGAAGTGTTGGAATAATTAAATAATAAACCATACATTCATCTAATAGCTTAAACTTTTAAAATAATTGGTTATGGTTTCACCAAATCTCTCACAACTGTTCCTAAGTTTCATCTTTTTATTTCCTTCACATTTCTTCTATATTCAAACTTATGTATTTTCTTCTCGTGTAATTTCAATTTCAATGTACTTTAATTTCCTCGCAATATATTAACTTTATGGACTTGAATTTTACATGGATTTCCACTCCGTCAAATCCCCTCTTCATCATGCATTGTGCGGGCGAGGTGTGCAGCTGCGGATCACTCTTCATCATCTATAGTTTGGAATGTCTCGGCATATATTGATTTTTCGTCAAATGGTATCATATTTGTAAGATCTCGATCATTCATATGTAAAGTTCTTGGTTAAGGCAAGTTCTTCACAATACCGTTTGCATCGAGCAATGAGTCTCTCTCCTCACTCATAAAAAGGTTTAACCAGCACAAGACCCGCATAGACAAACTCAAATCGGCACATCTTTCACTTTGATCTTAAAGACAAGATAAAAAGGTGATCTTGAGTAATTCAATCATCCTATCCACTTCCTCAATTTGCGCGTAATATCAGAGCATAAAATATGGATTTTACAATAGCAAAAGCTCAATCCTCATTATTTTCCCCTCCGCATGAGTTTCCGTATGAAGCAAACATTTCACCAAACACTGATGTTGATAAGGAACGCAATATCATATTTTTGCACGGTCGTTTCAATTCCTTTACATGCTCTTTAAAGCAAGTAAAAACGGATAAAACAGAAAGGTCGTTCCTTGTACCAGGTCAAAAACTGAAGGCTTTCAATGACTCTAAACGAGTCTCGATTTGGAGAACTTAAAATGGAATGAAATTGCTGCGAAAGCTAACTCGGGCATGTCTTGATTCTGTAAATGGCAACCTGTGTGCGTACTAGGAGATGTACTGATTGATACATAGATTAGCATCCAATTACTTGCTTTTATCAGATTTGATGCAGCATTTGTTGGATAACTGATGGACAAAAGAACAAATCCATTGCGATGATGCAAGTATGGTGAAAATTAATGTGCCCGAGCCAAACCTTTGCAGGAAGAGATTCCCCAGTAGAAACTCCAAACCAAGTAAGAGCAAGGAAGAAGAATATCTAGCTAAACAGCGTTAAACATCATGAACAGCTTCAGAGAAAGTAAAGACGGGGTTCGAATCCATGTGGCACAAACTTCGAGCCACTAGAGTCGATGTTTGAAAAGGACTACATTAAAGAGGAATGAAATCTTTAATTGAGGTTCTTCAAGTTCATATTATCGTTATGTTCATTCCTTTAAATTGATGGGTACTTTTTCACATTTACTTTTACAAACTATGCCAACTAGTGCGGTTAAAAAGGATTTTTAAATTATCTATATCATAGTTGTCCCCATCTGTTTCAACGCGGAAGGCAGATGATAAATCTCTCACGGGTCAAGACGATGAGTAAGCAAAAGGCTTGCTCAATCCACCCATGCCCGCCAAGCCCGAAAAGTAAAGGAGTTAGCTTGGACGGCACACCCCCTTCATGAGAAAGTCTAAGTCGTCCAACTTTAATTAGTCTGCCAAATGTAAGCCTTTTGCTATGAGCGGGCTTGGGCAACTCTGTTCCAACCCGGCTTGGCCTATCTGGTATTCATTTTTACCCGCCGGAAAATGTTGAGTCTAAGTCATGAACATTCTATCCCTTTCTTGTTATTATAAGAGGATTTAAATTTTTTTTTTTGCCCCTTCTTCTAAGGGGAAGACAGCAAAAGGCGAAACAACACTCGTGTGCAAGAAAGGGCGAGCCCAAGTTTCTACTTAGGCTAGCTTTTTATTGGCAAATTTGTTCACTAGAAATAACAATTTCACTCTGGGTCTTTTCCTGATGAAAAAGTCATTCCTGTTGTTTCGTTCAAAATGGGTAAAAGTTGCTAGTCCTCGAGGGAGTTCCAGTGATACGGAATTTATGCAACCAATAAAACTCCTGGGCAGTTATATATTTATGTGTCGATAAGACTAGTCAATATTATTTGAAGTTCGAATGCACCATTGAGAGAGATGAATCTACATATGAGAGGCGTGAGCAGCGGATGGCACGGTACAGGCGTATGTACAAGGATGCAGCCAAGAGGCCGAGACGGTACGTGATGTTCAAGGAAAATATTAGACGTATTGAGTCGTTTAATCCTAGCGAGCAAGAAGCCTTACAAGCTCGGTGTCAATCGATTTGCCAATCTCACCAACACGAGCTCAGGGCCTCAAGGAATGGGTTCGAGGAGCATATGTATACCACGGAGGCAAAGTCCTCCAAGGACGAGAACGTCTCCGCAGTGCCTCTTCCATCAGTTGGAGGAAAAAGGTAGTCGCGCCCATTAAGAACCAAGAGGAATGTGGTAAACAAGCAATTAATTACCTACTGAATTGATTTTTGTTGGTTAATAACGATGACGAGCTAAAGAACTACTAATTTCGGTTGAATCTAACATAGCTATTGATTCTTCCAAAACTAACATGAAAATTATGGTATGAATGCATATTTAAATTGATCCCCTACCATGCAGGATGTTGCTGGGCGTTCTCCGCTGTGGTGGCTGTGGAAGGAATCATGGAAATTACGACGGGCAAGCTAACTGCTCTCTCGGAGTAAGAACTTTGTGGATTGCGACATCCACGGCGAGGACAAAGGTTGCCAAGGCGGTTGGATGGAGAGCGCCTACCTATTCATCAAGAAGCGTGGCTTCGCCAGCGAGGCTCAGTATCCCTACACGGGCACTTAAGGGTGTCAATGGGTCGGGTCGGCAAATACCCGAGTTGACCGAAACACATTAGATCATCTAATGTGTTTTGGGTCGGTTCAGGTCGGGTTGCTGGTTTTTTTTTTTGGTTAATTCCTTTTAAAAGTAAGCCATCACTGTACCATATCTGATTCCTACATGTAAAATGTAAGAGTACACAGAGAACAATCTATGATTTTTCGTATTCACTAGATCACTGGAATGAATGGGAAAAGAATGGTAGCAAAAGGAATGCATTATCTATCTAAATTTCTTGTCAGATATGATGGAGACTCAGTACACCTAGATGAGGATGCCAATAAACGGCATAGGTCCTCACAAAAAGAGCGAAGCAATTTATGTTGCTCAGACCAATCTAACCATGGAGTGTGGACAATCCACCATAATATTTTGAGACACAGAAATGTGAGAACTGAAATGATTTTCTTTGCACCAAAATGCTTATTTCTCCTCATAATCACCGGAGCTTTGCTTGCTAGATTGCATCTCAATTAGCTGCTGCTGTTCCTCAATCTCTTCGGCTGCTACTTGTTTCTCAAGCTTAGGTTTGCTTGTAGACAGAATCAGAGTAAACATCGCTGAGGAAGTTCCCGCTGGCGTAGCTTATGCTGTCACCTGAACTGAAATTTATGAAGGGTTTGGTTTTAGATTGTGTAAGCTGAAGGGAAAGAGGAAAACAGAAGTGGATACTGCAGGAATGTGAAGATAAAAGCAAAGTCAAGGGCTAGCACACAATTAATGCGAAGCTCTGCCTGGGGAACCAGGAGATAGAAGTGAAATTTTTGCCAGAAGGATTGCTCTTTCTGTTGTTTTTTCTGCTGATGATTTGTAGATATAAAAAGAGTGCGAGACGGGTCTTATTTTTACCTACTGATTTAAAGACTGAATGACTGATGTTAGAATTTCATATGGAAAAGATTCTTAGCAGAAGATGACATATATGTTTAAAGTTGAAGGGCACTCTTTTGATCATCAACAATGAGTGCAGAATTTAGGAGGCAAGATATACTTTTCCCTTCAAGAAAAACTAATTGCCATCGCGAAATGGAGCAGAGGAGCAAGAAAAGCCAAGTAACATATCTATTTACTAATCCCATGATCAATATCAGCCATTTAGAAACATAATTCGCTGTCGACTTGCACCTGACAAAAGAGAATCAATAAATCTAAAGACAAGCAACATCCGGTAATGTATAAATCTGAGGCAAACATGTATGACACATCATGAGGGACTCGTACACCCAACAAGAGACAGCCAAACGATCATCGAAATACTAACACACTGGGCTACTACGGTTCAGGAATTTAATCGAGCAGCCGGTAGGCATCAAAGTCGTGAGCCCATATCCGACAACAATGCAGCGATTTGCAACCAAACATATCACAACATCATTAAAAAAAGGCTCAACTCACTCACCCACCCACCAAATTTCTAATGGGAAACACTAACCCTGGTTTATCCGTAGAACACGCACAAAAATTCTAATGAACGGGAATTGTGTACAGCAGTGCAAGCTGAAATCCACAATTTCCTTCGTTTCTTTCTCTTCTGAACTTCAGCAAACACATAAAAAGCACAAATCCACACATTCCATCTCAATGACCAACAGCGGCACAAACGAAACCCCCAAAAACCCCTACATCCCCGACCCCCAGATGCGCGCGCCCGGAGCTCGCAACGAGCACAAACCCGAATCTCACTCGCAACGAGCACGAACCCGAATCTCACTGGTAACTACAGCTCACCTCGACAACGACGATGGCTAATCGGAGACCGACGATCGGGCGCAGGGCTCGGGAGGATTTCCAGGTCAGCCCCAAGAGCGAATCCAGATAGGCGGGAGAGAGATTGAGCTCCTTCCAGTTCCTCCCAAGTCCCAACAGCTGTGCCTACGCCCAGACAAACGGAGGGCGGAGGCGCGTCGATCGGAGGGCAGCAGCAGTCGTCGGAGAAGAAGCCGAAGGGGAGGGGTTTTCACTTTTCTGCGACGTGTTTGACTCTGTGTTTGGTTGGCTTGTTTCGGGTCGAACAATGTTCTAACCCTAACCCGACCCGAAACACATTTCGTTGCTTGTTTTATATTTGTTACTCGAACACTATCAAGACCCGAAACATGTATAATACTTGTTTCGTCTTCGGATCGTGTTTGGTTCGGGTCGGGTCGGGTCGGGTCGGGTCGGGCTTTTTTGACACCCCTACGGCAAATGCAACACGAAAGAGGAAACCAAACGGTCCACAACGATCAAGGGCTACGAAAATGTCCCCGCCAATAGCGAGGAGGCATTGTTGAAGGCCATGGCTAATCAGCCGGTCTTCATGGCCATCGATGCTGGAGGTTCCGAGTTTCAAATCTACTCCAGTGGAGTCTTCACGGGAGCTTGTGGGACCGATCTGAACTGTGGGGTTGGCGTGGTCGGATATGAGACGAGCAAGGAGGGCACCAAATATTGGCTTGTCAAGAACTCGTGGGGCACACTGTGGAGCGAGGAAGGCTACATTAGGATGCAGAGGGGCACATTAGGATGCAGAGGGGCGTCGACATCAAGGAAGGCCTTGGCGGCATAGCAATAAGGGCCTCTTATCCATCAGGAAAATTATCAAAAAGACCTAAACATATGCAACTATGTCAATTTAGTCCTAAACTTTTTTTTTTTGCCAATTGAGTCTTAAACATTTTACAATTGTATCAATTCAGTTCATCCGACTAAAGTTGGCTGAACGACACTTAAGTTGACAATTTTTTAATAATATTTTATTTTATTTGAATTTTTATTATTTTCATTTCTTTTTCCTTTTTTTTTTTTTTTTATCCTTCCTCCTTCCTCCTCTTTGTCTAGTTTGGCTAGTTGTCAACCTGAGGCAACCTCGCCTATTAGTGGCAAAGGCAAGCTCACCCTTGCCCAAATATGGTGAGGGCTTGTGTTGTCGTCATTGGGCGAGGTTAGCCTCACCCTCGCCAAATCTAGTGGGGGCTCGCCTCACTAGTGGCCGGCGAGTTCACTCTCGTCCAATGACAACGAGGTGAACCTCGCCACTAGCTGGCAACCAACCCTTGCCTCTGACTTGTCACCTCAATCCAACGACCAAACAAAGGAATGAGGAAAAAATTCAAAAAAATAAAAATAATTCGAAAAAATATTATTAAAAAATTATCCATGTTAACACCAACTAGCCAAATTTGGCCGGATGGGTTAAACTGGTACAATTACAATAAATTTTTATGATTTTTTTTTTTGTAATTTCCCTCAATTTGTCTGCATAAGTCTAAATAACTATACAATGTGCACTCGACTAAATTGTGAGCGTGTCACATGTTGCGAAGTCCATAGTTCTGAAATTTCCATTTTGAATTAAACATTTTATGTTCTACTCGTTCAAGAAAGTTGGGACCACATTCCGTGATTCTATTATATGCCAAAATGGAATTTATGTAGCATGCTTAATGCTAAGAAAACTATTTCGTCAACTTGATCACCAATCGCTTGCTTCCGCAACATAGAATGGTCAAAAATTTAAATGCAAGACTAATGTTAAGTCTCGCAAACATGTGCATCAGGAGTATTAAATATTTGTATTTTACTCACGGGTCTCATTCTATTGCGAGATTAGTCTGACATCGAACTCGAAGCTTTTAGAGGAAATAAACAAGCTCAGTACTTTGCCAGTAATGTAAATATTCTTTTCTTCTCCACAAATTGTGAAAATCATAATTTTCGACAGACTGTCAAAAAAATCAACAAATTCATTTAAGATTTACTTGCATATGAATTTCACTGACTGCTTACCCAAAAAGTGATAAACATATTATACATATGATAATTCAATTCTAACCATTTTAATTTGATCAACTTAATCATAAACGTTACAATGATTTGTTAATGCAGGCCTTGGAGCCAATTTTGGCTGACAACTGCTGAACTAGATACCGGTTGTCGTACGTGAAATGGTCAATGCTAACGTTGACAATTATTACAACTTTTTTTATATTTCTATTTTTTTAATATTTTTTTGAATTTTTCTTTTATTAATATTTCTTGTTTTCCTTTATTTTCCTTATTCCTTTGCCGGTTGCCAACGATCAGCCTTAGGCGAGGGCCAGCAAGGTCAACCCTTGTCAATTGCAATGAGACTTGGCCCCCACCTATGGTTAGATAATTTGAAAAAAATGTCCACATCATTATTGGCCATCTTCCCTATCAATGATTGTAGTCAAAATTGGCTGGAATGATTACTTTGGCAAATCACCAAAAGTTTAAAATTAAATTAGTCAAATTAAAGATTTAGGAATGAATCAGCATATGTACAATAGGATTAGGACTTTTTAAATAAAACTCCTAAATTTCGGTTGACAAAATAAAAGTCTTGAAATCTCAATGAAGGTTATCAAAATTAAATCAAAGTCTACCATCTTTTTCAAGCATTTAGAACAAGCAAACTGGGCACATCTAACCGAATATTTTGCTCTATCATGCTGCAACCAAAGCACAAAGTCCAATTTATCAGTCCAGCGAAACAGAAAGAGAGGAACTTCAATGAATCTAATGAGCCGGTCCATCTCAAATCACTCTCTCCGGCACGTAGATGATTACTGCTTCTGTTAATCTGGAAATGATTCATTGAATTTTTTATGAACAGCTTGGATTATCCAGCTAGTCGAAGAATCCACAACCAAGTTCATCGCGCGCGCTCCGAAACTTCAGGACTATAATTTGAGGGCTAATCTCAGTAGTCTGTGTGCGCACTCATCCATTGATCACTTTTAACTTTTCATTGCTCTTTAAACATTTGCATCTGCTGGTGAAGTCATGGGATCCTTCAGAAACCAATATTGCCTTCTACTGACATTGATCTTCCTTTTGGGAGCTTGGGCTTGCCAAGCCGTGGGTCGGACCCTCCAGCAAGACGATCCCATGTTCAACTTGCACGAGCAGTGGATGGGGCGTTACGGGCATGTCTACAAGGACATGGACGAGAGGGAAAACCGCTTCAAGATATTCAAGGCCAACGTGCAACGAATTGAGTCGTTCAATTGGGAAAGAGGCAAACCTTACAAGCTTGGCGTCAATCAGTTTGCCGACCTCACAAATGAAGAATTCAATGCAAGGAACCGATTCAAGTCGCACATGTGCTCCACTATGGCCGCATCTTTCAAGTACGGAAATGTCACCGCGGTGCCTTCTAGCATGGATTGGAGAAAGGAGCTGTGACGCCTGTTAAGAACCAAGGCCAATGTGGTAAATTGATGGAATCTAGTTCATGAATGAGCATTATTTGCTCGCAAATATAAGCCATTTTTTGACGCATTATGTTTGTAGGGAATGACTGATCCCCGAAAAACCGGATTCGACACTAAATCGAACCCCTAAATCAATGCGGAAGACGAGCCCGGGAAAAACAACACGTATCACCGATCCTAAAGCACACAACGGATTCGAGCGTGCCTTTTAGCCACAGATTAAACACCGACGCCAATAGAGGAAGAGAAACTTGGTCATGTTCGATCCGGTGAAGCAAATTGGCCTTCGTGCTTCACTGTTTTGCTTTTGGAGAAAACGACAGAGAGAGAGAGAGAGCGTTGAGAAACGTACGTCTTTTCTTTTTGAACTAAAAGGTGTGTTTTCTCTTTTTCTCCTCCCTTTTATACCTCTCTCCTTCCACAGGCTCTATTCTCGTGGGCCGGGCTTTCTCGGCCCAACTTGGGCGGACGGGCCTTAAGCCCAATTCTTATAAAGCCTTCATCTCCCACTCGCACATGGTGGGCCGAACAGGATTCTCTTTATTTCTTTTCAACATTCATACCGGTGAATAATCCGTGCGACCAGCATACTTTGAGAGCTCGTTGCTTATACATCTGTTAGGAATATATAGCAGCTCATAATGGGCGTCACACTCTAAGTAGATTTAGTATGCAGTACCCTAGATCGATCGATCACATGTTATATCTCTCTTGATCTCTTTTAAACATGATATGTATATTGTATTCACAATTATAATTATCACAAATACAATCATAATTGGTCGACCAGTGAATACAAAACTACAATGTGATTCCTCAAAACCGATCTTCCTCTTTCCTTCAAACTCTCAATTTCAGTTCAGCTTGCTTTTCTAGAAATGTCCCATTAGATCGAATCAATTCATGACCATTGGCAACATCCTAAGATAACAAACACTAAATAGAAACCTTGAGAATAAGTAAAAGTCATGAGGGCACTAAAGTTGAGAAACTCTTTTCCTCAAGAGTCTCACACGTCATAAAAATTGAGATTAAACTTTTTGCCACTCTTATTGGTCGTCTTATGCATACGTAGTATGAAATACGTATTACAGTATTAACTCTTTTCCCATGGAGCGTATGTCTACACCATTCAATACCATACAGATGATAGTTCAGACATACCCAATGTCTAACTTGAGTTCACGTATCTACTCTTTTACAAAATTCATCAGAACTCACATCTGGCATCTTAAATAGATAAAGTAAAATATGTGGGGTATTTTACTTTCGGACATAGTAAGTATTATGTCCTTATCTTAACACTCAGTTAAGGCGACATATGTATTTTAAGCTTGAGCTCTCGATTATTACCTAGATAATAAGCTTAAAAACAGTCTCATCTCTATTCATCACACAGTAAATAGAGGCGATTACCCGTGTGAGTGGGCTAATCTTTTATCTATCCGACATACTTCCTCAACTTATAATAATACACTGAGTATTAAGATGCATAAAGATCATACAAAGATTCATAGGCATTAACAATGAAACAACACTAATTCATAAATGTGAACAAATCAGGGAAATTACAATCCAGTACATCAGACTCTACGCAATCCTAGAGATTTTACATGACCACAAAACACATCTCTAGGTATTGGCTTTGTTATAGGATCTGCTACCATTCTATGCGTAGATATGTACTGTAAGTTCACATCCTTTCGTGCAACCATATCCTTGACAAAATTATACTTGGTATCTATATGTTTGGTCTTGCCATGATATTTTGGATCTTTGGTGTACACTATAGCTGATTGGCTATCACAGTTAACCAACAATAGATTTGCAGCTTTCTCAATAACACCTAAATGATCCAAAAATCTCTTAAACCAAACTCCTTCTTGTACTGCTGATGATAACGCCACGAACTCAGCTTCCATCGTGGATAAGGCTATGCACGTTTGCTTCTTACTACTCCATGATATGGCGCCATTGCTTAGTAAGAAAGCAAATCCTGAGGTAGATTTCCTTTCATCCAAATCTCCTCCCCAATCAGCATCTGAATAGCTTTCAAGTCGCAGATCCTTTCCTTGGTAATTCAACTTGTAATCAGCAGTTCCCTTCAGATACCTCAGTATTCTTTTAACGGCTTTCCAATGTGCTAGACCTGGATTGGATTGGTATCTACTCACCATTCCAACTGCAAAACATATGTCGGGTCTTGTACACATCATAGCGTACATCAAGCTCCCAACAGCACTAGCATAAGGAATATGTTTCATTTGTTTCTTCTCTTGTGGAGTCATTGGACACAGTCTATGGCTCAATCCTTCACCTTTTGCAATAGGAGTGTCTATAGGTTTACAATCTTGCATACGAAATCGTTCAAGAACTTTATTTATATAGGTTTCTTGCGAAAGAGACAACGATCTCTTGAAATCTTAACTCCAAGAATGTATGCAGCCTCACCCATATCCTTCATCTCAAAGTTGGAAGACAACCAACTCTTGACAGTATGAACAAACTCCATATTACTTCCGGCAATTAGTATATCATCAACATATAATGATATGATCACAAATTGATCATTGGATCTTTTGATATATACACAATGATCCTCATCAATCATTGTAAAATCATATGACATTATGGCATTATGAAAACGTATATACCATTGTCTTGATGACTACTTAAGACCTTATATCGACCTCAAAAGTCGACATACTTTTTCTTCTTGGCCTTTCACTATGAAACCAGCAGGTTGTTCCATATATATTTCTTCCTCTAATTCTCCATTGAGGAAAGCAGTCTTTACATCCATTTGATGTAATTCAAGATCCAGACTAGCCACTATTGCCAGAATAATGCGAATCGAGGTAAATCTCACTACAGGAGAAAATGTATCTTCATAATCAATTCATTCCTGTTGATTATAACCTTTCGCCACAAGGCGAGCCTTATGC
Organism: Eucalyptus pumila; assembly: GCA_016097595.1. Taxonomy (NCBI): domain Eukaryota; kingdom Viridiplantae; phylum Streptophyta; class Magnoliopsida; order Myrtales; family Myrtaceae; genus Eucalyptus; species Eucalyptus pumila. The sequence continues at coordinate 9,971,725 of CM027856.1, read as the reverse complement.
CTTTCAATCGAGCCATCAGCCTTTCGCTTTATTTTGAGAGCCCACTTGTTCCCAATAGCTCTGCGTCCTTTTGGAAGATCAACCAGTTCCCAAACTTGGTTTGATTTCATTGACTCCATTTCCTCTTCCATTGCAAGAATCCATTTTTCCTTACTAAGGCAATTCAGAGCCTCATTAATATTTCTTGGCTCATCCTCATCTTGTGGAGCAACCATAAAAGTCTCCCCTTTAATGTCAAAACGTCGACGAGGAATACTTTGGCAACGTGTTCGCCGTATGGGAGATTGTACACTTTGCACATCATTCCCCATTATTCTCCCACTTGGATGAAGTCCACTAAGGTCATTATCTTGATCCAAGGTTCCAAATAGGGAACAATCTTCCCCTATTTCGCCCTTCTTAGGAAGTTCATCCTCTAAGAATGTGACATCTCGTGATTCAAACTCAGTTATACTCCCACTTTCCTGCTCACCTATGAACACATACCCTTTCGAGTGTTCTGAGTACCTTATGAAAATACTATTCTTTCCTCTAGGACTCAGTTTCCCAAACTTGTGAGAGGACTCATGTGTATAGGCAGCACAACCCCATGGCTTAAGAAAACTTAAGTCCGGTTTTCTACTTGTCCATAACTCATATGGAGTGGAAGTAACTGATTTGGAAGGCACACGGTTAAGTATATAGGCGCGATTAACAACGCATCACTCCAAAAGGCAATAGGTAAGTTAGCATGTGCCATCATGGACCTAACCATTTCAGTAGGGTTCTGTTTCTTCTTTCCGCAACACCATTTTGTTGAGGAGTATATGGAATAGACAACTGTCTTTCTATTCCTTTTTCATCACATAATTTTCTGAACTCATCAGATAAATATTCTCGACCTCGATCGGATCTCAATGTTTTTATTTTCTTGTCTAATTGATTCTCTACCAGGTTCATAAACCTCTTAAAACAACTTATTGCTTCAGATTTATGAGAAATCAAATAGACATATCCGAATCGAGTATAATCATCTATAAAAGTGATGAAATAAACAGCTACATGCCTTTCTCTCACATTCATTGGACCACAAACATCGGAATGGATTAAATGCAAAGGAAATTCAGCTCTTTTACCTTTTCCAAATGGTTTCCTTGTCGTTTTTCCCTTCTAGGCAATGCTTATAGATGGACAAATCGACTTTTTCAATGTTGCCCAACAAGCCCTCTTTGGCTAGTCTATTCATACGCTGTTGGCCAATGTGACCAAGTCTAGCATGCCACACATTCACATCATTATCATATGTATTAGGAGATATGAGAAGGGAATAACAAACATTTGCATTAACATAATCAATATCTAATACAATGAAACCATCCAGAAAATAACCACAACCATAGTAATTTGTATCCAAAAACAAATTCACACATCTACTATAGAAGTTCATATTAAAACCTAATTTAACCAACACTAATACGAGACACTAAATTCCGACGAATCTCCGGAGCATACAATATATCATGAAGGAACAAAGTCGTCCACCACGCATATTCGGTTGGCATGTGCCAATTCCTTTCACTTCAGCTGCGGAGTTGTTTCCCACATAGATCCACTTAGTTCCGAGTTGGCACTCGTCGGAATTCCACGAAGAATCCTCTATTCTTCGCTACATGGTCCGTCGCTCCTGAATCCACAGTCCACAAAGGATTAGACTCAGTTAAGAACACATAACTCGACACAAAAGCAAAGTTCTGAAAAGTACAAGGGTTGCATACCTTCTTTGGCTCACGACAGTCGCAAGCATAGTGACCCTTCTTGTCACAGTTGTAGCATTTAACCCTTGCTAGCTTCTTCATGCGAGGACGCTTTCCTCTTCCATGTTGGTTAAACTTGGGTTTTTTCCCTGAAAGATCTTCTTCCTTGCCTTTCCCTTTATCAAACCAATTAGGGCGTTTGCGCTTGGAGCTCGAAGCTCCATTTGAGCTAGAACTAGCATGATAGAGTTCAGCATCCGGCTTGGCCACCAAGAGGCGGTCCTCTTCCAGCTCAAGATGACGCATTGCATCCTCGAAGGTTTTGATATTTTCATTATGAGTCGTGCACCTTCATATGCTCCCAACTCGAGGCAAGGAACGAATCACTTTGCTTGCACCTGCTGCTCATCTGTGAGGACATGGCCAACATCTTTCAGCTCATTTATCATGTTTGACATCTTTCTAAGATGTTGCTTTATGGTCTGACCATGAGGCTTCTTATAGGAGTCAAACCTAATAGTGAGTTGTCTCGATCACGGTCACCGAAGTATGACCAAATCTAGTTGCCAATGCCTCCCACATTTCCTTGGCATTGTCAAAACGCCTAAACTCTCGCATGACGTCATTTTCCATGCTGCTCAGCAACGTGATGTGAGCTAGAGAGTTCTTTCTTTTCCACGTAGAAAAAGATTCCTTGTCTCTTTTGTGATGTGCAATGGTTCCATCTTTAGGTTCTACCATGGTTAGGTTAAGAGCCTCAAGTGCTTCTTACTCTTCCAGCACATACTGGATTATCATTTGCCAAATTTCATAGTTGTCATCATTGAGCTTTTCACCTTTGTTCAGCTCGGCAACTATGCTCTTTGTGGCTGAAGCCATTGATCTGAACAAATCAGACAAATATGCACAAATTATTAATGCCTATCATTTATGCATCCATATTTACATAGACCCATCATATTAATGAATAATTTCAAGTAAGGCTTCAGAATCAAAAGGTCACTATGTTTCCAATCATCCTCCAAAAATCCTAACTTAAAATTATCATTAATATGATTGGCTCATGCAAAATCAATTCTATGAAGCTACAAAAACTTCTAAAACTACCCACAGCTAATTATCCACAGCAACTAGCAATAACAGAAAGCAACAGATAATTGACATACAATATAATAATAATGCTTTCAATTAACACAATTAGGTAGTAAACAATACATAAGATGTCAACAAAGCACACTTAACTAAGATCAGCCAATACAACTAACACCAAGTCAAGACACGAAGGGAAAGATCCTCTTTTGTTCAATTTCTTGATCTTTTCCCTTGTAACAATGCAAGTAATATTCATTTACAAAATCCATCACAATTTTCTTATATGAAGCAGCTCCGTTGACATCCCATATGCGATTCAACACATCTTGCCATTCGGTGGAAGAGTGTTTATGAAAAATCGCACCATCTCTGATTGTGACATAGGACGACCATTCCACATGACCTGTTGAATTTTCCCGTTGACTTCAAGGACGTGATCAATTAAGTCACCTCTCTCCCATCGATGATCAATCAGCTCAGCTATCAACTTAGACAGCCTATCCTTTTGTTCATCGGTAAATGCGTGAATAGGTGTGCGCAATCTCAGAGGAGGCATTGTTCCTGCAACAAATGCAGAACAAATAAGGGATAAGGGATCACATTATAATCCACATAGACTTAATTGAAAAAGAAACACATTATTTTCCCTTCTTTTTTTTTTGTCAACGGTCAACGGTCAACGGTCGTCGGTCAACGGTCAACGGTCAACAACGGTCAACGGTCGTCGGTCGTCGGACCGGTCGGACCGGACAGACCGGTCAGACCGGTTGGACCGGTCGGGCCGATGGGGGCCGACTCGGGCGAACCGACGGCACGTGCCGCGCGCGTGCGCGGGCTGACGTCACGCAGACATCGGCCGGCATGTGCCGCGCGCGTGCCGGGTCTCGCGCGGGTTTGGTGGAGTCGTCGGTCGGGTCGCCGGCCGGTGACCGCCCGGCGAAACGTCGCCGTGCTGACGTCATCGATGACGTCACCCTAGCGGTTATTGACCATTGGGTGACGTCATGCCGACGTCATGCCGACGTCAGCATGCGACGGTCCGCGGACCAGCGCGTGCCGGTTTGTCGGCTGGCGGTGCGTACGCGCCGGTTCGCCGATCGGTGTGTGTGCCGCACGCACTGGGCGAGCCAGCGCTTCCGGGCGCGTCGCGCCCACGCGCAGCGGCTTCTGGCCACGCGTGTGGGCGAGTGCGGCGTCGCTCGGCGGTGCACGACGCATCGCCAGACTCGTCTCAACGTCGCCTTTCTCCCCATGTGTTCAGAAAAATGATTTCGACTTACGAAAACTCAGTAAAATGGCCGAAGAACGCTAGGGTGTCGGGATTTCTCGCCCCAATCCGTACGGTCGAATTGTTTTTGCGAAAAATCAATCAAAAATCGTCAAACAAGTCGGGAAAACGTGAACTAGGGCTTTGATACCAATGTAGGGAATGACTGATCCCTGAAAAACCGGATTCGACACTAAATCGAACCCCTAAATTAGTGCAGAAGACGAGCCTAGGAAAAACAACACGTATCACCGATCCTAAAGCACACCACGGATTCGAGTGTACCTTTTAGCCACAGATTAAACACCAACGCCGATAGAGGAAGAGAAACTTGGTCCTGTTAGATCCGATGAAGCAAATTGGCCTTCGTGCTTCACTGTTTTGCTTTTGGAGAAAACGACAGAGAGAGAGAGAGCGTTGAGAAACGTACGTCTTTTCTTTTTGAACTAATAGGTGTGTTTTCTCTTTTTCTCCTCCCTTTTATACCTCTCTCCTTCCACGGGCCCTATTCCCGTGGGCTGGGCTTTCTCGGCCTAACTTGGGCGGACGGGCCTTAAGCCCAATTCTTATAAAGCCTTCAATGTTGTTAAAATCCCTGATCTTCTTGTAGTTTCTTCTCCAAGAATGTTGTTCTGATTTGATTGTCCTGTTTCCATTGCAAAAATGTAGGATGCTGTTGGGCCTTTTCGGCTGTCGCGGCTGTGGAAGGAATCAATGAAATAACCACGGGTAAGTTGATTTCTCTCTCCGAGCAAGAGTTGGTCGATAGTGACGTCCGTAGCCAGGACCAAGGATGCGAAGGCTGTTGGATGGATAGCGCGTTCCAATTCGTCTAGAAGCATGGCCTCACTACTGAGATGAATTACCCCTACACAGGCACGGATAGTAAGTGCAATGCAAAATGCCGTGCCGTGACCATAAAGGGATACGAAGACATTCCTGCCAATAGTGAGGAGGCGTTGCTAAAAGCCGTCGCTAACCAGCCGGTTTCTGTGGCCATCGACACCGGAGGATTTGAGTTCCAATTCTACTCCAGCGACGTGTTCACCGGAGCCTGTGGGACAGATTTGGACCATGGTGTCACCGTTATCGGGTACGGGACTAGCAATGACGGTACCAAGTATTGGTGTGACACCCCGAACCCTTCGCAGGTCGTCACCAGCGCCGTGTTACATCTTTTACCATCTCTATCTCTTGGCTAAAATAAGCCTTGCCAGATTACAGGCATTTTTTTTTTTTTAAAGCGGTCCCATGCGCGACTCATAGAGGAAGCAAAATTCACATCGTCATCTATCTCCCTTCTAACCCATGATACAAATACACACCAGCTAAACATCGGGATTTTTATAAACAAACGTCGACACATTATTTACATATATTTTCAAGATGGGACTACTCTCGGGTCGGTACATAACAAGGAAAAGCTAGGACTCAGCCATGTCCAGCCTAAAACCTCAAAAAGAGACCTCGACCCTTAACATCATGTGAATAAGGAACCCTCCCATCGAAAGCGTCGACTATCTACATCAAAAAGAGATCCAGCTCCTACTTATCGCGCGCAGGTCTCACACCCAACCCGGTGCATCAGGTGGTGGCGGCGGCAGCATCCCTCGCATCGCTCCATCCCGTCGAACGTGCACAGACAGGAACTCTTGTATGACAGGGCCCCCAGCCAGGCCGATATCATACATAACTAAGCATCGCACTCGGATAAACGTCAATCGGGGCACGAGGGACAATCTATCTCCGTACACTCCACCTCAACATCGACGGTAGACCGTAAAATACCCCACGCGAAACAAATAGGTAGCGGCATAGTGCTAATCTGAAATGTTATCCCCAAAAGGGGTGAGTACAACCACTCAGCAGAGATAGGGAAATCCAATAACAACTCGGTGCACCATGCATACCATCATACAATGCGAGGCATTGCTTACCTTTTTGACGTCAAGCGTATTCATGCATCATTATAGCATATATATCATCATCATGGCCATGTATCATCATGCATATCACATCATCATTAACCATGCATCACCATGCATATCACATCATCATTAACCATGCATCACCATGCATATCACATCATCATTAACCATGCATCACCATGCATGTCACATCATCATTAGCCATGCATCACCGTGCATATCACATCATCATTAGCCATGCATCACCATGCATATCATATCATCATTAGCCATGCATCACCATGCATATCACATCATATCATCATTAGCCATGCATCATCGTGCATATCACATCATCATTAGCCATGCATCACCATGCATATCATATCGTCATTAGCCATGCATCACCATGCATATCACATCATAGATCAATTTCCACTTTTACTTATCAATTGATCCCCACATTATCTTTTCTCAAATCATCAAATTCACCATCATCACCATCCCTTCGGGCGAAACCTCCGACGGGGATCCCGATTCCAGCCATCTCATGGCCACTTGGGCTTCCGGCCCCCCACATTCCGGGCATCTCGCATCTCAACTAGCATCACGAGGCATTCCCTTCGGGCGAAACCTCCGACGGGGCTTCCGGCCTTTACCCTTCTAGCCGGGGATCTCGCACCCCAATCCGGCATCGCGAGTCACTCCCTTCGGGCATAAACCTCCGACGGGCTTCCGGCCCCCACATTCCGGGCATCCTGAAACTCCCAGGGAATCTCGGAATTACGCCACCAGGCCACCGGACAACATCCTCCACCACAACCCCTTACTCACATACCACTTCCACATTCACCTTCCTTTTAATCTTATTATTATTACATGGCATATGAATCACGCACATGCATCACAATTCATGATCATACATGCATCTATGTCATATAACAATGCATCATAAATTCAATGGAATACATGGCTAATAAAATAATCCATTATTATTTTATTATTATTTTATTATTATTTTATTTTATTATTATATTATTATTTTATTAATTTATTATTATTTTTTTATAAATAAACATTTCATTTAATATTTATGATTTTCCCAAAATCATAATATTTAAACAATCACTAAACAATTAGAATCACAATTTTATGCAAAATTCATGGCCAATTTGCATTTTACATAATTTCTCAATTTTCCACAAAATAGCACTTAACATTCGGAAAATGGCCAGATTGCACAGTTTTCAAATTAATTCGATTAAATTACTCATATGGCCTCCAAAAATTACGAAATTTTACAGGGTGATAACCAACACATTTTCGTGCATTTTTCATGAGAACCCTAAGCCAAATTCTTCATAGATTAATTTACACAACTCCACGAAGCTTCTGGAACCTCTACCGTTTCGTCCAGAGTACATATCACCGAAAAACTTAGGTTTGACCCATCTAATCCTTTTCGTTTCCTCTGAAATTCGAGTATGTTATGTATCAATGTGTCCTTTACAAGTTTCATGAGAGATCTAGGTTAAATAACCAAAGTATGATCCTCTTTTAAGTCCTTGAAGTCTCGGGTGTCTCGGTATACTTCAACAGAACCAACCGTCTCAAAGATCTAGCCGATTCACTAGGCTATACTCATTTTTTTTCTCTTCAAATTTGAGTATGTTGTAGTTTAGGATGTTACCAACAACTTTCATGAAGACAACAAGGTGAGATTTCCAACAAAAATCAACATGCAACCAAGAAATCAACAAAAGGTCAGTGAAGATTTCGCGGATCTGAGGTCTCCGTATAACAGAGCTTTTGACCCCTCATATCACCATCGTTTTCCATGAAATTCGAGTATGTCATACTACAAGATGTTAGCTTAAACTTTCATGAAGACACCGAAGCCAAAATCGCACTCCAAACACACATGCAAGCTCGAATAAGGTACTGACTACCACAAACCGAACGAAAACAGTCACATAACTTGAACACATTCAACCCTTACCTCGGTTCTTCGCCCAAACCACACCTAAAACCGAACATGCAACCAACAAAACAGACATGCAAGAGAAGTTAAGGACTCCACTTGCCTCTAAGATGAACAAGCAACAACACACGGCGGCGTACGGTGGTCGGACGGCGGACGAACGGCGGACACACCTCCTCTCTCTCGGCCGCTCCTCCTTTCCCTCTCGGTCTCTCCCTTTCTCGAACACTCTCTCTCTCTCTCACCTTTCTCGGCCAAAATGAAGCAAAGGAGCCGGCCACTTCTCTCTCCTCTCTCCTTTTATTCCCCCAAAAGCCCATCATTTGCAATGATTAACTCACCTCACCAATGGCCAATGCATGCTCTTCCTTTGGCCACTTGTAATTTGTTTTTGAATTAAATGGGCTTGGGCTTTGGCCCAACCGGCCACTCCCTCTTGGGCTGGTCGACAGCCACCTCTTGGGCCCAATGGGCCGACTAGCTTGGCCCACCAAGCTTTAGGCTAATGGGTCCAAGGCCCATTTCGAAAATTAATCCCCTTTTCCTTTTTTTTTTTTGAATTCCTTTCTATAAATATTTCCAAATTCAAATTTCAATCTTGGCCAAAGTCTTAGGATATTTTAATTTTTGAAATTTAAATCATATGGCCAAGCATTAACTAATTAAATTTAAATTTCCACAATCACAAGCAAAATTCATCAAATACAAGGGCAAATTGGCTTAAGCATAGGCCATAAAATTCTACCACCTAATTAAAGACATTTAACACACCTTAAGGCTTGGCTTTGAAATTCCGGGATGCCACAATTGGTTGGTGAAGAACTCGTGCGGCACGGAATGGGGGGAGGAAGGGTACATAAGGATGCAGAGAGATGTTACCGCTAAGGAAGGCCTCTGCGGCATAGCAATGAAGGCATCTTATCCTACTGCATGAGTCTGAATTCACTACACTGGAGATGAACTCGTGTGATGTAAAGACTCAAGATTTCCCGCTTTCTATGTTTATTGCGTACAGCGTCTGGCTGCTTGTAAATTTCACCTGTATGTGTGATTAGAAGGTAATAATACTATGAAATTTCCTATTTGAAAATCTCTAGTTATTCGAGAATTCTGAAACCAAATTCAACTAAGCACCTAAGCTTAGTATTCATACCAAATCGTACTTGGGTGTGTGTCATTGTTATGCAAAATTGGGAAAATTATCAAAACAGTCCTAAACTTATTATAATCTTTCAAATTCAGTCTTAAACCTTTTTTTGGAAGGTCAATTTAGTTCTAAATGTACAATTATATCAATTCAGTCCATCGACCAATTTTAGCCAACCGGTAGGTCAATGCTAACGTGGACAATATTTTAATGATATTTTATTTTTTCAATTTTTTTATTAATTTTTTTCTTTAAACATTTTCATTTTCTTTCTCCCTCTCTCTCCTTTTGTTTTCCTCCTCCTTCCTCCTTCCTCCTTCCTCTGGTTGATAGTGACAAGCATTGGCAAGGTTAGCCTTGTCGGCCAATGGTGAGGCTCACCCCCGCTAGCTACTGGCAAGGGTGAACCTCACCTAATGATGACGAGGCTGCCCTCGCCATGGCTAGGCAAGGCTGCGATCTGCCCATGGCTAGCAAGGCTCACCCAAGCTAGACGTCGTGTAAGGTCGCAACCTCTAGCGAGGCATGACAACCTTGCTAGCTTAGTGAGCAGCCTAGGCGAGGTCACCTAGCCATAGCTGGGCTTCCCTGAGGATAGCGAGGTCCCTCGCTGGCCTTGCCTCTAGCTGGTCGCTGGCAACGATTAGCTAGAGCAAGGAGGAGAAAGTGAAGAAAACCATAATGAGAAAAAAAAAAGGAAAAAATTTAAAAATTTGAAAAAATTAAAATATTGTCCACATCGGCATCAGCTGAATGACCGGTATCCATGTCAATGCTAGCCAACCAAAATTGGCCAAATGGAATGAATCGACACAATTGCAAAAATTTAGGATTGGATTGACAAAAAAAAAAAATTATGAAAAAAATGACAATAAGTTTGGGATTTTTTTGGTAATTTATTGTGCAGAATTCCATCATCCCCTACCCCAAAATACCAATTTTTTCCGTACTAATTATATTTCAATAAGTTTTGGTACATAAAAAAAAACTATCCGATAAAAAAAAATTGTTAATTTTTTTTTCCCGGGACACTAGACAACTTACTAATACTTTTAATGAAACTAACTAATTTTTATAGTTTGTAAATTACCAATTTTGTACTAACTGATTAACTTTTATTTATATCTGAATTATCTAACTCTTAAATGAAATTCTCAACCAAAAATATAATTTGGGTTTGCATAGAACTCTTTTGTCTCTTGCCTACAAATACCGATCTTTTTCGTGCTAGTATATGTCAATAAATTATATATATATATATATATATATATATATATATATATATTGGTTAATTTTAAAAGCTATTGGTAAGAAAAAAAAATCCAATTTTTTTTCTCAAATAACTTATTGGTAACTTAGCAACAATTTTATGGGATTACTAATATTTTTATAATTTATAAATACCAATTTTGATTTAATTTATCCATTTTTTTTTTTTTTGGTGTAAACATTAATTTATCAAATTTATTTCATAACTTATTAACATTTTGAATTTAAATGAATGTACCTATGGTGAAACCGCCATGTGTTTTCTAACCAAAAAAACCGCCGTGTGTTTGTCTGTTCGAGAGAGAGGGAGGCGGGCCACAATCGTGACAACAGAGGATGACACCGTGGTGTGGTAATTGCGTGATGGTGTGAGACATAGCTTTTCCCAAAACGTCTAAGAAAATTTTCTCTTTTAGGGTGGGATCACTAAGCACGTAAAAGAAGTTCAACACCTTCGTTCAAAGAGATTGTCAAGAGGCTCTTAAAAAAGACTAGGAATATTTCCCCTTTAGGGTGGGACAACTTATGTTGTGAAAAATCTTATTCCTTTGTAAATACATTGTAGCCGCGCAAAGCGTTGCACCTCAGTATCACATATTCGATAATTGGAAAGTCATCCGAGTTTATGCTGATGAATGTCTATCGTCCTCTCAAAAGTCATCGTTTGCTTCGTTTGATGTGAGAAATTATTGTAGTGACTGAACATGATACGAATTGGCCCAAAAAGACAATAAAAGCACGCTGAAATAAAAGCACACAGTCCAAATTACCAGCCCTCGCACAAAAACAAAGTAAGCCTCCAGACATGAATCTCACAAGCTAAGTCTATCTCGGAACATCCCCTCTGGAACGATTGATTACTGCTTCTCTTAATTAAAGGATTAATTCAATGCACCCATCGGGATAGATTATCAGACGATGAATCCACGATTACGATCCAAAACATTGCTAATTCATCCGATTAATTATGAACCCATCAGGATAGATTATCAGGCAAGTCGATGAATCCACGTCAATTCGTCGATTAAATTCATCCGATTAATTCGATGCACCCATCAGGATAGATTATCAGGCAAGTCGATGAATCCACGTCCGAATTCGTCGTACGATCCAAAACATTGGGACTATAAATTTGAGGTGCAATCTTAGGATTCTGTGTGCTCCCAAACTGATTCACTTAGCTTTTCTCCTTCACTCCTAACATTGCTAGCCAAGTCATGGGATCGTTTAGAAACCAATATTTCATTCTGGTGCCTTTGGTCTTCCTTTTGGGAGCTTGGTCTCATCAAGCCGCCGGTCGCACCCTCCAGCGTGACGATCCCATGTACGAGATGCATGGGCAATGGATGGCCCGTTACGGGCGTGTGTACAAGGATGTGGAAGAAAGGCAAAGCCGTTTCGAGATATTTAAGGCAAATGTGCAAGGCATCGAGTCGTTCAATCAGGCAAACGACAAGCCTTACAGGCTCGGCGTCAATCAGTTCGCCGACCTCACGAATGAAGAATTCAAGGCAAGGAACCGATTCAAGTCGCACATGTGCTCCACCGAGGCCGCTTCTTTCAGGTACGAAAACATCACCGCAGTGCCTTCTAGCATGGACTGGAGAAAGAAAGGAGCTGTGACACCGGTTAAGAATCAAGGCCAATGTGGGAGCTGTGACACCGGTTAAGAATCAAGGCCAATGTGGTAAGTTGATAGAGACTAGTTCATGAATTGCCTTCATCAATCTATTCGAGATTCTTAGAGACAAGATGTTAAAACCCCTAATGTTGTCATAGTATCTTCTCCAAGAATGTCTGTTGTTCTGATTTGAGTGTCCTGTTTCCGTTGCAAAAATGTAGGATGTTGCTGGGCTTTTTCAGCCGTGGCAGCTGTGGAAGGAGTCAATGAAATAACCACGGGTAAGCTGATTTCTCTTTCCGAGCAAGAGTTGGTCGACTGCGACGTTGGTGGCCAGGACCAGGGATGCGAAGGCGGTTGGATGGATAGCGCATTCCAATTTGTTGAGAAGCACGGCCTCACAACCGAGACGAACTATCCCTACAATGGCACGGACGGCAAATGCAATGTCAAATCGGAATCCAACCGTGCCGTGATCATAAAGGGCTATGAAGACGTTCCCGCCAACAGCGAGGGGGCATTGCTAAAGGCAGTTGCAAACCAGCCAGTTTCCGTGGCCATAGATGCCGGAGGATTCGATTTCCAATTCTACTCTAGCGGCGTGTTCACCGGGGCTTGTGGGACCGACTTGGACCACGGTGTTACCGCCGTCGGATACGGGACAAGCAATGATGGCACCAAATTTTGGCTGGTGAAGAACTCGTGGGGCGAGGAATGGGGCGAGGAAGGATACATAAGGATGCAGAGAGACTTCAGTGCGAAGGAAGGCCTCTGCGGCTTAGCGATGAAGGCCTCTTATCCTACCGCGTAGATTTTAATGAAGCCACATATCCGTGTGTACTGTAAAAATGGTGAAGCTCTTCAGTTCTAAGGCCTCGTTTCATACCTATGCTTGACATGCTGCAGGCATTTATCCATATGTACTAGTTGTGTGTTCTTAAGAAGTGATGTTTGAATTTCCGACTTTTTTGTTGAAGAAACTTAGGATGAGATTCAACTGGATACGGCTTCACTCGAGCAAGAAAAACTTGCGCAAGTCATCAATCCCGATCGCTATTGAGAACGATCTAAAGATGTCGAGTCGAAATCCATGAAATTTAAAATGACTCATTCCACATGCAACAATTTGGCAAGCAGCATGCAGTGAAGGATTGAAGAAGAATATGTGTGAATTCATTAAATCTTCAGTCCGAAGAATGGACTTTTCAAAGAATCGAAGTTCTAAGTGGCTTGTTTGAAAGCTACCGATATTTTTGGCTTTTTTATATTTTAGCATTCAGTTCATAGAAAAAGTGTTCAGTCAAGATTTTCATCACCCAAATTTGATGGAATTAACAAAAATTGTCGATCACACCAATATGACAATTTTCAGGATTTGATTGCATAATTTTGAAACTTAGTTCTATATTTAAGCAAATCAAGAACACCCAGAAATCATGCTTTTGACAGGAGCAAAGCCATTGCTCTTTTTTGCTCGTAAATTAAATTTGTAGGATCAGCAAAGCATTTCCATTTGGTGGCAATAATGAGACTTTCTTGGTATATGACGTTGACAGAATGTTACGTGGGGAAAAAGGAGAAGTCACTTCTAGTGAGAATTTCCTCGAAACATCATGAATTGCATGTGTAGTGCGAAGAACAAATATCTAACATTTTTGGAGGTGACATTACTTAAGTTTTTTGAGAAAAATAACCCCCTTTGAAAATAAACATTTGAAAAATAAATTTTCAGCACATTATTTTCAGTGGCCTATTGTACCTATATTCATATATTTTTGAAAATGTATGATTGTAATTAGGTCTATATTTTCAATCATCCTCGATCAAAAGAAAACTTTATCCAACCATCCTTGTGAATAGTGGGTCACAACTTGTGGACATCAATTATATGTTAAATTAACTTGTGTTATGTCCATGATTAAAATCCACCAATCAAAAGAGTGGTAAGAGAAAAAGATTGCATGATCAAATAAATAATAATAATTTATGATTTATAGAGTATACAGACTAGGATTATCTCAACCAACAAATACGTGGGCCTTCCAGCGAAATTTACATAATACCGTTGATATGACTTTTATCCGCATTATCAATCCAAACCACATAGGTTTCATCACATAGGAAGCTCCAATTTCTTGACTTTGGGCGGCTCTGGCCGGTCATTTGCCTGACTTGGGCTTTTCAAAAGACCTGACTCCCAGTCTTCCAATTCATTCACGGTACGTCTCTCTAATTGCATCCCCTTATCTGTCGCGCCTCCGCACCAAATAACCAAAGCCAAACAAAAAGCTCTCTGCATTGCACAAAGTCTCTCAACATCAGGTCCCAAAAATGGAGCCTTTCCCATTACTCCTTCTCATAATACAAGCTGTGATTAGTTGCTATGCCAGGAACAATCGCTGAATCACCCATGCACCCCTTCAACATGTGGCGAGGTCGCTAACATACGCTATCCCTTTCGATTGAAGGATGACCTGAAAGGATGTAGTGATTGGAGGTTCGAATTAGTGTGTGAAGATAACCGCACAATGTTATCTTTGCTGATGGTCGATATCTTGTGAAATTGATATACCCTTATAATTGTAGGGGTTCCATTGATTGGGATTCTGGGCATATGGAAGTGGTGGATGTCGGGCTGCAAGAGGGCAACTATTCCTCCCTTCCTCTCCACCAGTTAATGCCCCCTAATTTCAGCGATGAAGATCATGAACGGTTCTTCAGCTCCTATGGGACCAAAGTGACTATTGTATCTTGCTCAAAGGAAGTGAGATCTCGTTTATATATCAACACCGAACCGTGTATACTTACGGAAGGGTATTATTCACACGCCGTCATCTTCGCATGGGCATCGAATATTGAAGATTCTTGCACCATAACCAGGTCAATATACGCAGCAGAATATTTATTGGATAAAGCGTTTTCATATGAGAATCCCACGATCTCCTACAACGACATTCACAATGCAATGGCCGATGGGTTTAACTTCACCTACTCGGTGCCGCAGATGAAAACATATGACCTTTGCTTCTTAGGCTTACGATACCTTGGAAGTCGATGCACATCCTATGACTACTGTAAGTATGCCTTTCCATTGAGGTACTTTACCCGATCAATATGCTAATATTTGTTTCTAGCTATAGCTCTTGAGCCTCAAAAGCGACGGACTGTGAATTTTTTTTTCTTTGGTCGAAACGGACTGTTATTGACTGGTAAGAAAATCAAAGTAACAGATGCAAGTGATGTTTGTAGAAGTCGAGACCATCATGATTGAGTAATCAAAACCGAATAAAACGAATTAACCCTCGGGGGGATTAAGATGACATGCAAATTTATTGGTTCAATGTGAATACAATCATCATTCTCCGGGAGAAAATGACTGTAGCGAGCACATCATGTTGTGTTTTATTCCTATTCACAGAATGACAGTTGATAGAACCCATAAAATGCTTTGTTCATTTCGAGGAAAATTATTTCAAAAAAATTATTTTTTAAACTTTTTGATGTTCGATTCATGCAAAATAAACAAATCAAGGAACATATTTTTTTTGTCAATGGCAAAAACACCCTCAAAAAGTGGAGAAAATGATTTTCATTTTTTGAAGAGAGGAAATCATTTTCCCCTCCCCTTTCTTTCGTAATTCATTTTAATTATATGCATTTTATTTTATTTTATTATTTTTTTTCTTCTTCTTCAGCTAATCACCACCACGACGAAGGCTGTTGATCGGTGGCTAAAGAAAAGAAAAAGACTGAAAAAAAGAAAAAAAAATAATTAAAAACTATATTTTTAAAGAGAAAGAAGAACAAAAAATAAACAATTATCAAAAGAAGTGAATGGAGGATAGTCATATTTTTCATACCAAATGATGGAAAGTATTTTTCATTTCATTTTCAGATTTTAGCTAAATGCTAGAAATATCTGGTTTCTAAAAAATATTTTTTGAAAACGTCACATTTTCTAGAAAACGAATGGAGCTTAAGTTTGTGCTTTCCAGGAAAAAAAAAAAATTAGTTTGTGCTAAGTCAACATTGAACATCTGGATTTTTACGGACTATAAGAAAATTGTGTTTAGTTCCTTCCAATTTTTTTTATATTAGCTTAAAGTACCTCATATTTTCTCTTATATCAAGAGTTCCCACAATGGGGAGTAAAAGCCCACCGAAATGTTAATGGTGCGCTTCCATGCGAAGGCCGGGATACGTTAATCCTACCTCATAAATTAATCAAGTGTAGTCACAAAAAGTTCTTACTTCTCAAAACCAAAATTAGGTAAAACATTCAGAATTTCTGGAAAGTAAAACTTGTTGATTTGCAATATTTTTGGTCGTGATGGGGCCAGAAAATTCACTAGAATAAATCTTTAGTTACTATCGTTTATACACGTTTGCTTCAGAAATTGTTAACTCATACCTAGTTTTTTCAGTTACCGGCGTTGTTAAACACGCTTGAGTCGGCTTGATGAGGCGTCCAGATCACGAGTGCTTCAAATTTTTTATTTTCCTTTTATTTTCCTTTTTCCTTTATCTTCTTTCCCTCTTCTCCCCTGTTTCTTTCGTTCCCCTGTTTTTCGTTTCTGCGGGAAAACCTCTTTCTCTCCTCCTTTAAAACGGTAGAAGGTTTCACAGTTCTCCCTCAGCTTCCTTTTTTGACTTTTCAAACTCTTTCTTTTCTTTTTATTTTATTTTCTTTTAAAGCCCATATATTACATACATGATCCAGCTCCCGGGATGTCTTCCGCATTTGCGGGAGCGGAAGGAAGAGCTCAGTGTTTGCTATATAAAAGGTCGGAAGCCTACGGGAATAGTGGCGACTGGACCGGTGATGAATTCAGGCATCAGCGCTCAGTAATGGTAGAAACGTGGTTTTTTTCTCCTTTTTTTCGAATGAGAATGAAGCCTACTTCATATAATCCTCAGTTGCTCCCTATGATCTTTCTAGGGTCGTGCTGGAACCAACGGGGCTGCTGAATCAATTAAAATGGGCAAAGCATATCCAGAAATGGAGGGTGCTTTGGACACAGCCAACCCTTGAGTGTGGGACATATCCCTTTTATGGTGCTCCTTCTAACTGCAATCAGAGCGATGCCCTGCTTTGTGATTGCCCGCTTGGATACTTAGATGATCCGAAGCTGGAAGACCGTCTGGGCCGTTGCAAGAGGAGAAACGCGTCAAAATGTAGTGGTGACAGGAGAGATAAATCTTTCGTCATGCCTAATACACACTTGCAAAAAACTCTGTTTCATGGTGGAACGCCTCGAAACATGCAGGTTATTGTGCTTGAGCAACTGTTCTTGCAGTGCTTATGCATACACTGCCAACTGTCTGATATGGACGGATGCCAAATTTGTAGTTGAACATTCAGCTGATGATGCAATTTCAAGAGATTTCCATGTCACGATCGCAGCGTTGGACTTGGAGGAGAGTAAGAAACGGGGAAACCCACTTCAAATTTCATAACAGCAGTTGGAGTTGTGCCCGTAGCTTTTCTCGTGGTCCTAAGCATTTCGCTGGTGGCTATTGAGATGAGATGGCCTGCTTATGCAGCAGACGATCATCTGATGCATTTTGAATATCGGGTTCTGAAGAAGGCAACAAAGAACTTCTCTGAGAAAATTGGGAAAGGTGGGTTTAGTTCTGTTTTTAGGGGAGCACTGCCAGATTCAACTCCCATAGCAGTGAAGAAACTCCTGAACCAAAGCCAAAGTAACGAACAGTTCCTTGCAGAAGTTAGAACCATTGGAAAAATACAGCATGTCAATGTCGTTCGTCTAATTGTTTTTGTGCAGAAGAGTGAAAAAGGTTCCGACTATATGAGTACTTGGCAAATGGTTCGCTCGCGGCTCATTTGTTTCAGAAAGGTTCCAAAATTCTCGATTGGAAAACCAGATACGGAACCTTTTTCCGGATTGCTAAAGGATTGAGTACCTCCATGAAAGGTGTCGGGATTGCATCATACACTATGACATCAAACCAGAGAATATACTGTTGGATTCGGAACTCGAACATTGCTGATTTCTGCCTCGCGAAACTCATGGGACGGGAAGCCAGCAGCATCTTTACCACCGTGAGGGGAGCCAGAGGGTACCTCGCTTCACAATGGACTTCGGGAGGGCCATCGCATCGAAAGTCGAAGTTTTCAGCCATGGAAAGCTGCTCTTTGAGATCATATCAGGAAAGTGAAAAATCGAGGAGCTGAACAGTGATATGTGCGATTATCTACCGCTCCAGGTAGACAGTTCAATAGCCAGAGGAGAAGAAGTCTTGCCACTCGCGGACCGCAGATTGAACGGATAGGTGGAGATGGAAGAATTGTGCAGAGCATGCGAAGTGGCTTGCTGGTGCATTCAAGACAGCGAGCGTGATAGACCAACCATGTCTAAGGTATTTCAGATTTTGGAGGGGGTTATGGTAGTAGAAAAACCTCCTATCCCAAGAACTTTCTTGCGACTTGTAGGAATTAATGAGAGTGCAGCATAAAACAAAGCACTATGTCCCTCTGTAATTTATGGGCATGATGGAGCCCCGATTCATCCTCCAGGGCCATGGACTGGGTGGTCTTGAATCCGCATCATGCTTAACAGACTTGTCATCACTAACTCCGATTGGCCAAATGGGAAAGGCAAGCTTCTGGCTCGTCTCTAAAAGAGGAAGCGGAGATTATCCAGGTGTACAATGAAGAACCTGTCCAGTAGGATTTAATTGCTTTTATGCTATAATTTTCAGATTTGGTTGCGACCTGTGACTTTATAAATTGTGACTTTCATCAACACTACATACTTGAAGCGATTTTAAACAAACGGAGAAGTAAGCTCCGATGCCATAGTGCAAGCAATATTGGCAAGACAAGCTTCAAATGTGGACTTTTCTTTTACAGCTTACTTGAGATCTATGTTTCTTGATTGAAGTAGATTTAACCTATCGGAACAGAGACTTGATTTGGGGCAGTTCGGATATAATTGTTGGCCGATCTAGACAAGTGGTTTCCTCATAGAGTTCATACGAGCTCATTGTATCTATAAAAATGAAAATTTTAGGAGTTCCGAGTCATGAACAAGTTTGGGCATGACCTTTACACTCTCTGCTTGGACCCTACTGGGTCGACCATTTGGAACTAAAAACATTGACAATGCTTGCCTTGTGGACAAGTCTACAATTCAGTCTCACGATTCCATTGAAGAAGGAAAGTATTCTGTTCTTTGTTTTTAGCTGGGGTTTTATTCGGTGGATTGGATGATGGATAAACCAACAAGCCACCGTTCTTAGTACAGCAGCATGTGCAATCAAGAATAATAGCGAAAAGGTTGGAAGATGTGGCAAAATAAGGTGACAGCCCAGTAGTTTCCTTATATGATAAATCATCATCTAATAAAATATGTAATTGATCTACTCTTATCGACATTTCTGATCCCTTAGACAAGTGGTGAATTACTTGCTCGGTCGGTGATGTTCTTGCTTAGTGTTGTGGCAGACTCGCCAACGGTGTGTAATGTGGCTGAGGTTGGGAAGAATATGAGATTGAGATCCTCGGATGGAAGTGTGCAGAGAAAGCTGATTAAGATTTGGGGCGTGATAGTAGGTGATCAAAATAGCGACAACAAAAAATAATAATTGGTGAATGATGTTTTGTCAATATTCATTACATGCAACATCACTCACTTGAGGTTAAAGGGAAAAGAAATATATAGTCACAAGCCATACTTTATTCTTTTGGATAAGTGTATTTGAAGTCTTAAAACATATCATGAAATGATGCTAAGTTAAAAGTGTAATTAAGTTTTAAAATTTGTCTAATTAGTTCGATAGAGTATTTCCAAGAGTTTTTCTCATTTCAGTGACAGAAAATATGACTTTTTTTAACAAGAGATGATGTTATGTCCACTTTGCAATATTGAATATCTCTCTTTGTCTGTGTGTAACGAGACTGGTGCCAAGGCTGGGTTAGGGGGGCGGTGCCACCCCCAACTATGCCGACAACCCTCGTTGAGGTATAGGTGAGGAACACCGGCCTTCGTAGCAACATGGGTCCTTCAGCAGCGTTTCTACAGAAACTCTTTCTCCCCAAACGCTCAACATGATGCATCATACACTCAATCCCCAACGTAAATCTCACTCGCATGTCCAACCGGAGAAAAGATGAGAGTTGCATCGAGAGGAACAAACCCTTCACGGCCACCAGTAATTAGTCTGTAGATTCGAAAGGCCTTCAATTTGATAAGCGAGTGGCTTTCTTATGATGCTTGGAGCTTGTGGAAGTGGAAAGGTATCTCGTTATGCTTGGATTGCATCGAAGGTGAGTCCGTAGAATTGGAAAGCGAGCCTGTGACCACCGCTAATTCGACCAAGCCCAGTCGACTTGGGAAACTTGCCAATGGCATACAACTAACTGGATAGGCTTGAAAATGCCCTGGTGAATTGGAGAAGCAACACCTTTGAGACCAAAAGAGCGTAAGGCCGCAACTCTATCACCACCGCGCAAGGGTTGATCGGCCCCTGCGATCTCTACTAGGGTCAGCCGGCCCTCCCCTGCTCATGGTGATGACTAGCCTTTTCATCCGGCCTCAGCGGTGCCCTAGCAATGCTTTCCCGGCCATCTCTTTCTCTCAGTTTCTTTTTTTCTTGTTGTCCTCTTAACTTTTGATTTACTTTCTGATGTGGCGTGCACATGTCTTTAAAATACATAAAAAGGTCACATTAGCAATTTTCATTATTCAAATTTAATGGAGCTAAGGGAAATCGTCAATCACACCAATTTGAAAATTTTCAAGATTTAATTGTGTCTTTTGAAAATATTAGGGCTGGATTACATTTCAAGTAAATCAAGAATGGTGGATAGTCATGCTTTTTGTGGGAACAAAGCCATCCCTCCTGTAAAATAAATTTGAAGGATTGACAAAACAAAAGATCAAAAAAAAAAAAAAAATCCCACTACATAGTAACGATGAGACTTTTTCTCGATATATGTTATGTGTGGACCGCACCTTATGCTAGGTAGAATTTCCTTGAAACGACAAACGCATCATGTGCGAGGCGACGAGCAAAATTGACTTATCGTCTCCGGTCAAGCTCCATTTTCTGGACTTTGGACGACTCTGAGTCATTTGCTCGATCTGGTATTTTTCAAAGACGACTCCAACTCTTCAACTCCAATCCCGACCCGTCTCTCCATGTGCATCCCCTATTTTTTTTATTGTATAACCAAAAGTCAAACACAAATCTCTCCCAATTGTCCAAAAGACTTTGCTAACATAACAGTTTTTGAGTACTATGAGAATAATAATTTAATGTGAGTTACAAATTTTTGAAAAAGTAGGTTCTACAATAATTTGTAATTATTTATAATTTGATTTTCTATGATTTAGAATAAACCGTTATTCTCATAGTACCGCTCTCTGAATTTAATTTTTGGTCTTCACCAGCAGCCTCACCAAGATTTAGGTGAGGGTTGGGGGCCGCGGGCAAAATTTCAACTTGCATGTCGCTATCCCTTTCCGCCATTCTTGACGAAACTTCATTGTCTTGTTACAGATAAAGAGGGATGTGGAGATGCAGGGAGACTTCATCAGCTTCCTGATCAAAGAGGTCGAGAGAGCCAAGTTCACAAACATCAAGTAGATCATGCCTTTAGTCAAATGGCTCGACGACGAGCTCTCCTATCTGGTAATTGTTCCCGTACAAGATGGCAGAATGCTCTGCTTCTTCTTTAGATTCGGCAATGGCTCTTAAGCAAAGAATTGATCTTCGATTAGATGGACGAGGGGACAGTTGCCATGGCCTCGCCAACCGCGGATGATGCCGCCTGTGTCTGCGGCAATGCCAGGGTGAGGCTGCCAATGAGAGTGAGTGAGGGCTGCGAAGCCCTTGCTGGCCACTGCCGGGTAAGGAAGCTAGAGAGGAAGAATTTTTTTTTTTTTTTTTAAAAAGAAAAAAAAATTAATAAAAAATTCGAAATTCTTTTTTTATTAAAAAATCGTTACATTAGTGTCGACCAACTAAATTTGGCCGGATAAACTAAATTGATTTAATTACAAAAATTTTAAGACCGAATTGACTCAAAAAAATTTAAGATTGAATTGACATAATTATAATAAATTTAAAACGTTTTTGGTAATTATCTTGCCAAAATAGTCAAATTTAGAAATTCCGGACAAGTTTTCTTCCTAGTCAGTGTGAAAGCTATCCATAAAGCAATCCACCACTTGTTATGTTAGTTTCAAAGCGTGTACCACAAGCTGCGTAATTCTACTTGATAGATATACATACACACAGAGAGCAATATCTTAGGATCTTAACATTTTTTGGTTTTGTTAAGGTTGTTCATAAGAGAGAAAATATCCAAATTTTAAAATTACGATACGCGAGAGATAAAGTCTAGTCGAGAAAAGAAAATTGTGTGGACCAATCAAAGGTTGCATCAATGGAAATTATGCAGAGATTACACAACTTTCATATATTTAAAACTGAATTATTGTGCCCTAAATTGAATCAAAATTCTTGTAAGTGAGGCATCTGTGTCCAAATTTACTTAAACACCAATATATCATGAATGCTATACCAATAGATAGCCCTGAGGATTATACCAGTAAATCAAGCACAAGTGATAGCACTTGTATTCAATTTCTACATGAGAAACTATATCACACCAAACAAGATTCCGCAATCTTGTTATCGTGCTCATACTAGTGACCGCTATAAATTGTTGGAA
Source organism: Eucalyptus pumila (assembly GCA_016097595.1). Lineage (NCBI taxonomy): Eukaryota > Viridiplantae > Streptophyta > Magnoliopsida > Myrtales > Myrtaceae > Eucalyptus > Eucalyptus pumila. The sequence continues at coordinate 9,949,006 of CM027856.1, read as the reverse complement.
CACTTGAAGAAGATGAGAGAGTTTCAAGTTCAATCTCATTCTCAACATAATCAACCGGCGTCTCTGTCGGATATAGACGTGGTTTTGGGGGAACTTGTAGCTCATTGATCTCTCTTTCTAGCATATTAACGACCCGTCTCATCGATGGTCGATCATTAGGGTTCAATTGTATGCACCAAAGAGGATTATCATCTTCCTCGTGGCCTCTCTTTCCTCTTCTGTGGCATCTACCATTTGAAGATCCTCTTCTTTGCCGAGTTGATCATAAACCCATAAAGGAAAATAAATTTGACTCGAATCCTCTGCATTTGCATTTACATTTCTCCTTCTACCAGCCATTTCCATCAACATCATCCTGAAACTATAAATATCAGCTTTGTAAGAAATGCCACCAATGTCCTTATAGAATAGCTCAGGCGCCATATATCCCAAGGTTCCTCTTGCTGCAGTCAATGTTACTGTGTCGCGATTAGAGGGGTAAAGTCTTGCGAGGCCAAAGTCAGAAACTTTTGGGGTGAAACTTTGGTCTAGGAGAATATTATGAGGCTTGATGTCGAAGTGTAGAATTTGCATGTCACATCCCCGATGTAGATACTCTATGCCTCTAGCTATGCCAAGAGATATCTCATACATTTTCTTATAATCAAGTGAATCTTCTCCATCCTTATAGACAATGTGCTTATCCAAGGATCCATTCGGCATGAAATCATAGACAAGAGCTTGTTTGGAATAATCGAAACAAAAACCAACAAGTTGCACCACATTAACATGATGGATCCTTCCAATTGTGGCCACTTCACTTATAAAATCTTGGCCATTAGATTTTGGTTTATTCAAAATCTTAACCGCAATTTCATTGCCACTCCTAAGAATTCCTTTGTACACAGAACCATATCCCCCTTCACCTAACTTGTTTTTGAAATTTTTTGTGATCTTCTTGATATCTGAGTAAGAGTACCTTATGGGCAAAAAGTTGTTGTGAGCTTGTAGAAATTCTTCGATGTTTACGTCTATTGCTTGGTGTCTTCTCATCCACTTATAGATTAGAAGTATCAACACACATGGAGCTCCGAATATGAATTTTGCTACCAGGAAGTGAGCTGCGTACAAAATTGCCTCAAGATTAGCGTAAAGCATATTGTTTTTATTTGTCAGAAAGCACGTGCAAAAAGTGTTTTCTTCACATTTAGCGCGTGAGTGTTTCGCAGATATGAGGAAAAGAGAATCGTCCATACCAAAGATAAAAACGGGATTAGAAACGGTATTCAATGCATCATTTAGCGCCGTACCCCAATAATATCCTTGGACTGAAAGCAAGAGATTCATGAAGACATATAATCAGAATCAGCTAAGCGATGAATGAAAAATATGTACAGGGAAACAAGTATTGTTATCCGAGTTAACTAAAAAAATTACGTATGAATTAACAACATCCGAAGCAAAGATGTATTAACCAACCAAAAAAAAAAAAAAAAGCAAAGATGTATTAAGGATAATAACTAATGTGACATTTGCATACTATATCCGACAATCAATAGTAGTAAATATTCAAAACATCCTGTCTCATATTTAATATGTTCTCTGAACCTAAAGATTCCATCTAGTGAATTTTCTGGCCCCATCGAGACCTAAAATATGGTAACTCAACAGGTTTACCTTCAAGAGATTCTTATTTTTTTTTTAAACAATTTTGGTTATGAGAATTTAGAACTTTTTGTGACTATACTTGATTACCTTACGAGGTAGGATTAACGTATCCTGGCCTTCGCAAGGAAGCACACCACTAACTTTTTTGGTGGGCTTTTACTCACCATTTTGGGAACTTTTGATATAAGAAAAAAAGATACGGTACTTTGAGCTAATATAGAAAATTTTGATAGGGAACTAAATACAATTTTCTTATATTCTGTAAAAATCCAGATGTTCAATGTTGACTTAGCACGAACTTAGTTTTTTATTTGTCGAAAAGCACAAACTTAATGTGACGCTTTTGAAAATCATTTTCCATGAAAATGACAACATATTTATGATGTTTGATTGAAATCTAAAAATGAAATGAAAAATATTTTCCATTAGTTGGTACGAAAAATATGATGTTTCTCCTTGCACTGCTTTTGATAATTTTTTTTTAATCTTTTTTTGTTCTTTTTTCTCTTTAAAAAAATTCAAAATTTTCATTATTTTATATTTTTCCTTTAATTTTTTTTTTATAATTCTTTTTCTCTTCCTCATCTAGCAGTTGGCCACAAGTGAGGAATGAGCTCATTGGCTTTGGCAATGCTCGAGCATCACCAATCTATGAGGCCCGAGCCTTACCGCCCTCTAGCAAAGCTCAAGTGCCACCGATCTAGCAACACTCGAGCTCGCCCATGGCCAATTATCGGCCTTCACTTGGTGGGCAACTAACTAAAGAAGAATCAAAAGGAAAAATTAAAAAATTTGAATTTAAAAAAGAAATAAAAATAAAATAAGTAAAATGAATGGTGAAAGAAAGAGGAGGGAAAATGATTTCTTCTCTTCAAAAAATAAAAATAATTTTCCCCACTTTTGAAGGTGTTTTTTTTTCTTTATGGAAAAATGTTTTCCTTAACTTATTATTTTTCATTAACCGAATGCCAGAAAATCCGAAAAGAAAAAATTCTTGAGATCTATTTTCCGCAATACAAACAAAGCTTTTTAGTGGTTTCTATACTGCAACTTTCAACTATCTTTTTATTAGCAGGAATAAAACACCACATGACGTGGTTGTTACTGCCATTTTCTCTAGGAGAATGACGATTGTATTTCACGGTAAAACAATTATTTGCATGTCATGTTAATCCCCTCTAGGGCTGATTCGTTTTATTCGGTTTTGCTTATTCAATCATGATGGTCGGGAGTTCTACAAATTTCACTTGCATATCTTACTTTGATTTTCATGCCAATCAATACCAGTCCGTCGCTTTAAGGCGCAAGAGCTATAGCTAGAGCCATATATTAGCATACTGCTAGGGTAAAGAACCTCAATTGGAAAGGCATACTTACAGGGTAAGTCGGAGGGATGGTAGATTGTGCATTTCTTCAATTTTGTCCGTAGGTATTTGAAGCTTAAGAAGCAAAGCTTATATGCTTTCTCCCGGGGAGGCGAGTAGGTGATATTAAACCTGTCGGCCATCGCATTGTGAATGTCGTGGTAGGAGATTGTGCGATTCTCCGGATACTGTACTTTATCCCACAAGTATTTGGCTGCAAGTATTGACTTGTTTATGGTGCAAAAATCCTCAATATCCAGTGGAGATGCCTCGATGATGGCGTATGAATGATTCCCTTCTGTAACTATACATGGTTCGGTGCTGATATATAAATGAGATCTCACTTGCTTCGAGCAAGACACAATGGTCACGCGGGCTCCATAGGGGTTCCACCATACACTGTCTTCATCACTGAAATTAGAGCGCGTTAACTGGTGGAGAGGAAGGGAGGAACAGTCGCTCTTTCGCAGCCCAACATCCACCGCTTTGATTTTCCCATAATCAAAATCAATGGAACCCTCGTAACTATCAGGGTATATCGATTTCACATGATACCGACCACTGAACAAAGATAGCACCGTGTGGTTATCTTCACATGCTAACTCGAACCTCGAATCACACAACTTTTCAGGTCGTCTTTCAATCGAAAGGGATAGCATATATTATCGACCTCGCCGCATGATGAAAAGGCACATAGGTGGTTGTTCCTGGCATAACAACTAATCCCACCTTGTATTATGAGAAGGAGGAGTAGTGGGAAGGGCTTCATTTGGTACCTGAGCTGATAGAACTTGTGCAATGCAGAAAGCTTTTTGTTTGGCTTTGGTTATTTGGTGCGGAGGAACGACAGAAAAGGGGATACAATTAGAGACACGTACCGTGATTGAATTGGAAGACTGGGAGTCAGGTCTTTTTAAAAGCCCAAGTCAAGCAAATGACCCGGTCAGAGCCGCCCAAAGTCAAACAAATGACCCGGTCATAGCCGCCGAAAGTCAAGAAATTAAAGCTTCGTACGTGATGGAACGTACGTGGCTTGGATTGATAATGTGGATAAATGTCATATCGACGGTATTATGTAAATTTCGCTGGAGGGCCTGTTGGAGAAATCTTTCCAGAATATTTTGAAGCTGACAAAACGTTTCTATCAGTCTAGTCTTGATAAATACAGACCTTCTGTTTAGAGTCTGAAGACTTTCAAATCACCAGACTCAGCACTCAAGACTCAAGACTATTCTCATTGACAGTTTTTCTAATCCAGTGACGAAGGCAATCTAGAGCCAAAGTATTTGGTTGAGGATTTAGTCCTATCCTCTGGAGAAGTTCTCTTGGCTGGATAAATATAACGGGTTCTTTTATCAAGATCGTTTGAAGATCCGATGGTCGACGAAATATTCTTGGAAGGTTCTATTCTTGGAAACCAAGATTCTGATTGTATGGGCGAACATGATTGATGGGCTATCGTCAAGTTCCTTTAATAGCTCGAATGATCTTCTTGATTGATTCCGTCCAACGGGTAGATTGGAGGAATTCCTTTGGTAAGTGCCAATGAGTATGATGGCATAAAGGAGTATAAAAGGAAGACGTTCTAGTTGCTTTAGTGTATGATAGATAGAGAAATTCCAGAGTCTGAAGCACCTTGATTATTAGTCGATACATTTTGAGCGAAATTGTATACACAAAGAGTGTCTATACTTAGTGATACCTTGAGCGAGTGTGGTAGATCATCTACACCAAGAAGTCAAGGGAGAACAACGCTGTAACATCTCTTTGTTCATAGTGGAATCTAGCCAATAGGCTGTCAGTGCAGAAGAGTGGACGTAGGCTTGAAATAAGCCGAACCACTATAAACCGTGTGTTCAATTTTCTCTTCTCTCGCCTTACTTTGATTATTGTTTGTCTCAAATCTATCAACCGTCTAGTATTGCGCAATTATCGAGAAAAATCCTTTATATACCTATTCACCCCCTCTAGATACTTATACTATCTATATCAATTGGTATCAGAGCTCGTGTACTCACTTTATTTGAAGTATTTTACTTCAGAGTAAAAGATCCATGGCTAGTATGCTAGCACCAGGGCTGATGGAAGGGCAAAGCAATACCAGATCACCCTACTTTGATGGAAAGGATTACAATATCTGGAAGAACAAGATGAAAGCTTTCCTACGATCAAAGGATCCTCTGGAATGAGACGTTGTAGAAAAATGAATTACTCCTACAGCTGCATCAGTCTCTGAAAGAGGGAAAGAAGCTGTTGAGACCAAATGTGGAATGACTCGGAAGAGATAATCAAGAGACAAGCACTCGATGCAAAAGCAATTTACTTTTTATATTGTGCTTTGTCACCAACTGAATATAACAGAATATCTTCTTGTGTTACAGCAAAAGAAGTTTGGGACATATTACATATCACTTATGAAGGAACAGATCGAGTGAAGGAAACCAGAATTAACATTCTCCTCGGTCAATATGAAGCCTTCAAAATGAAACCAGGAGAATCTATAACTGACATGTTTAGCCGTTTTACAGATATTGTCAATGGTCTTGAGAATCAAGGACAAAAAATTTCTGATCCCATGAAGGTAAACAAGCTACTGCGTGGACTCTCCAAGGATTGGAATCACATAAAGACTTCAATAAGAGAGACGCAAAGAATTATGCCACTATCTGTCGATGAACTGATTGGAATTCTTCAGTCTTATGAAGTGGAACGAATTAATGAAGATGAAAATCCAAAAGCTAAGAAATCCATTGCATTAAAATCAAATGATGATTATGATGATACAGATTCTGAAGATGATATGGACGATAAGGAGCTTGCTCTCACGATAAGAAGATTCAGAAAACTAAATAGAAAATGAAGAAGGTTCAACTCAAAGAAACAAAGTTTTCAAAGACAGCAGACCAAGTCTGTTGATGATGAGGAATCAAACAAAGATGTAGTTTGCTTTAAATGTAATATATTATCTATTTTCGAGCATGGGTTTTTGTCCTAATCTCATGGAAAAGGTAGTTGAAATGTAAACACATATGTATCATAGGGAAGCAAGGACGCTTATGAATAGAATGGCGCACTAAAAGACCTGGCCACGCCATCTTTCCAGCCCAAAACCTACCTAGGCGCAAGTTGAGTCGTTCTTTTCTTTCGTCTCTTCCACCGCTCTCATCTCTGGGTCTCTTTGGGTCTCTTAAACTCAGGTCTCCCTCAATCCTTATCTCTGAATTCCTCTCTAACCACGAACTCCACCATGCATGGTCTTTCTTCCTCTCAGTCTTCATCCTCACGCTATCGGCGATGGCAATTGCTGTTGATGAGGAGGTCTCGAATGCCCGAATCACCAAATTACTAGGCCAGCCGGAGTTGCACGTGGCCCATTTCTCTGGCTATGTCTCCATCAACCGGGAGGCGTCCCTCTTCTACTGGATAGTGGAAGCTGCCGGCGACCACAAGAAGAAGCCACTTGTTCCGTGGCTGAACGGAGGACCTGGGTGTTCCTCCGTCGGCTACGGCCCGATGCAGGAGCTTGGCCCATTCCGAGTCTCACCCAACTGCGCAACTCTGGTCACTAACCCGTATTCGTGGAACCGAGGTATTTAATTAAGCTGCGTTCACGAACATGTAACAGAAATTCCATGTTCAAAATGTATGTAACATTTTTCTTCTTTTTTTTTAATACAAATTTCTGGTTTTTTTCTTTTCAACTGACAATTTTACTCGGTACGGAGACAACTCCACAGGTATGTACCTAGTTTTTCTTCTTTTCCCCCTCCAAAGTTCCGCGAGTCTTCTTTTCACCGAATTATAAGAAACTGAAGTTTTACCTTGTCTACTGTGAATGAAATCTAGCCCATTAATCTCATACATTTCTGAAAAAAGGGTTAAAGGGATTGCCAGGTTATAAAGGCCGAGCCTTCTACATTGCCGGAGAAAGCTGTCCCGGTGAGTGTCATTCAATTGTAATTTTTCCAAAGCCCAGATGGAGTCTTTAAACTCATTTTTTGATCTTTGATGTCAGGTCATTATATTCCCTCGTTGGCAGAGATCATTCTAAAGAAGAACTCCAGGAAAACAAATCCCGTGATGAATCTCAAAGGCATTTTGGTGAGAGGGGTAGAACAGTTTCATCTGTTAATGCATGCTGAAGAATCTCCAAGGCATTTTGGTAGGTATTGTGTTCATGGGTATATTAGTGACCACTAAACCCAATTACGGAGCTTCTTAAAAATGTCCTTAGATGGGCAATCCTATCTTGGGCTTGGAGATCGAATTGAAAGGCAGAGCTCTATACTATTGGAGCCATGGTCTCATTGATATAGCTAGTATGAGTACCTAGAGGGGGGTGAATAGGTATATAAAGGATTTTTCTCGATAATTGCACAATACTAGACAGTTGATCGATTTGAGACAAACGATAATCAAAGTAAGACTGAGAGAAGAGAAAATTAAACACGCGGTTTATAGTGGTTCGGCTTATGTCAAGTCTACATCCACTCTTCTGCACTGACAGCCTATTGGCTGGATTCCACTATGAACAAAGAGATGTTACAGTGTTCTCCCTTGCTTTCTCGGTGTAGATGACCTACCACACTCGCTCAAGGAATCACTAAGTATAGACACTCTTTGTGTGTACAATTTTGCTCAAAATGTATCGACCGATAATCAAGGTACTTCGGACTGAATTTCTCTATTGATCATGCACTAAAGTAACTAGAACGTCTTCCTTTTATACTCCTTTATGCCATCATACCCGTTGGCACTTACCAAAGGAATTCCTCCAATCTACCCGTTGGACGGAATCAATCAAGAAGATCATTCGAGCTATTAAAGGAACATGACGATAGCCCATCAATCTCGTTCGCCCATACAATCGGGATCTTGGTTTCCAAGAATAGAACCTTCCAAGAATATTTCGTCGACCATCGGATCTTCAAATGATCTTGAATACAAATAAAAGAATCCGTTATATTTATCCAATCAAGAGATCTTCTCCAGAGAATAAGACCAAATCCTCAACCAAATACTTTGGCTCTGGATTGCCTTCGTCACTGGATTAGAAAAACTGTCAATGAGAATAATCTTGAGTCTTGAGTCTTGAGTCTGGTGATCCGAAAGTCTTCGGACTCTAAACCGAAGATCTCGTACTTATCCGAGACTAGGCGATAGAAATGTTTTGTCAGCTTCAAAATATTCTGGAAAGATTTCTCCAACAATCTCCCCTTTTTTATGGTGACAAAACTTTCCGTCGATTTGAACAACTTTGACCCGCAAAACATTACTCAAGCAATATGGCTATCTCATAAAGATTAATAAATTAACCAGACTCGCATCCACAGAAAATTGGTTAGTCTTTCATGAGTAAGACCATACAACAATACTTGATATAAATGCAAACAGTCAAACATCAAAATCCACACAAGTCAGTCAATTTCAAGTTCACACCCAAGTCATACTCAAATATTCAAACACGTCTCAAAGTTTTAAAGTTAAAGAGTTTAAAGAGTTCAGAGTTCAAATTGCAATTCTCCCCCTTTTGTCATCATTAAAAAGGTGAGAAAGGAGTCAAGTGTTCTTGGGAACGCGCACAACTGAAGTCTCCCATCGATTGGACGATGCCTTCCAGCTTCTTCAAGTCTTCCCGAAGATGAGCCACCTCTTCTCCTTTGGCATTGGCTTGAATTTGAAGAGCGAGGTCTTTCATTTGATCTACCAGGGTAACAGAAGATGCTTGTCCAGCATTCTTCATGACTTGAAGTTCACATTCCAGAGCATAGATTTGACCCTACATTTCCAGAAGAACATCAAGGATACGACGAAAGTCTGCTGTATTGTCCGTCTGTGTGCTCGCATTTGCTTTTTCGGATGGAGTGAAGGCAGACGATGGAACTTCAGCGTAATCGAGCAGATTTGGTGTTGACGTATCATGTCCTTCCTCAGGCATTTGAGAATCCTGAAAATCTTCTGGATTTGCTGGTGAGCGACTCACACCTTCACTGTTGACAGCATGTGGTGTAGTCCTTCCTTGCTCTCCATCTCCCCCTGTCTCTAAGACCTCTATTGGGGAAAAGTTAAGGTCATGCTCTTCTGCGCCTTGATTCCCTTCCTTTGCGGCTTCATCTCGCAGACTTTTCTTTTTTTTTTCTCGCTTCTCCTTCGCTTCAGCTTCTTTTTCTTCATCTTCTTTTTCTTTCTCTTGTTGCTCATCTCGCTTCTCTCGTTCTTAGCTTGTCCCTCTTCTTCTCTCTCGTTCTTTTTCTTCGCTTCTTTTCCCTTCTTCTGATGTTCTGTTGATTCAGGTACGAACGTCTGGTTCTTTTCAATGCTGGGATAGTGAAATCTTCCTCTTCCTCTTCATCTTCATCTTCCAAGATAAGAGCTCTTTTCTTTTTGGATGAAGCACCCATTGGCTCCTTCCCTTTTCTCTTTGATGCAGAAGATGTTGGAGTCTTCACTTTGAACTTCTCCATTGCCTTACTAAGCTCTTTCAGACGCATTTTAGTCAGCATTTTCAAACCCACCGCAATTTTGTCGCATGGTCGAACACAAAGAGTATGTGGAGGTTCAATGTTCAAGTGTTCGAAGATCTTGGTCACAAGACCGAGAATAAGGCAATTGGCCCTTGTCCTTCACCATTGCTCGTACATGTGAAAGAGAATGGTGTGAGGGAGAGAGAACTTTTTCCCCGAATTGATCGCATACATTAATTTTGCCTCGGAATTAGACACGCGCCTTTGATGTAGACTTTGGCCTGTTGCGCTTGATCACAATTTTGTGAAGCAAGATGTTAATGGCATGCATTCTTGAATATGTAACTCTTCCTTCGTACTCCCGTCTTTGACAAGTTCCAAAGTGGTACGAGCAATTGAAACGTTGATTGGTTTATATCGTCCTCTTTCGACTCCAATTATGTCTGCCAACATGTCCACATCCACCTCATAGACTTGATCTCGAACACGAATGATATTCTATTCGCATCTAAAAGCTAAGATTCGAATAGAAGTATGTTGTTAATTGCGCATAACCGTCTCGTGGTATCGGAGCGAATTGCTCAAGTTGAAGCAGATTTAACTTCTCCCTTAAGTTCACTTCAATGGCATCCAAGAAATCGAAATCAACACTCCTAGGATTTATCACCCCTCGTTTCAACAGTCTGAAAAACAAAGTCTCATGTTCCTTCGATTTAAACAAGTCCTTCCTTTTACCCTTCACATTCGCAGCAACTCCCATTAGAGGTTGAAATTCTCTGAACATTTTATCATCATCATTCCCGTCGCAGGATTCAGTCCCGATACACGAGGGTCACTTGGAATATTCGCAAGTGCTTCCTCAGCCTTTCCTTTGGGAGCAATTCCCAAATCCTCCATTCATCGCAGAAATATATACTCATTCCCATAATTCTTATCTTTAAGGAAATCATCTATATAGTTCAGCGGAGTCTCAATGCTCTTCATTGCACGATAGAGCTTGTAAATAAAAGAGGGTTTTTGGACTCTTACGGGTCTCAAGGTCCTCGATTATTTCTTCCTCCGGTTGATGACTCACATCTTGTGGGGTAGATGATGAAGAGTGACGTGGTGGAGAGCGAATCGGGCTCTGTTGCTGACTTGGTAAACCTTCCTCTTCGGTGAGATCGAAATGGGTAGGTCCCTCCTTCATTCTCTGTGGTCCCCTGTTTGCGATTCTTGAAGACTTTCTCGAGGAAGACATTCTTTCTTGTCGTTGAAAGATTCATTTACTCACTTTCCCAAGAAAAGATGACAACTTTCTCGAAGATAAACACGAAGTAGAAACAGGATTGGGAGGAGAATGCTTTTTAGGGTTTTTGAGAGTAAAGTGAAGAGGAGTCGATCGGTTAAAAAGAGAGATAAACGAACCGTCACAAAGGAAGGTAAAAAGATGCCTTTTTAAAATAACTGTCTTTTTCCGTGAAAATAGTCATTTTAAAAATAACTTCCTTTTGGAAAATGAAATGATGCGACGATTAAATATAGCAACAATTTAAACACGAATACCGACGATCGTACCTCTTCAAGATAAGATTAGAGAGAGAAAGACTTACAAATCCCGGATCGTACCAAGACTATCTTACAGATAAAGTCTTGTAAATCTGAGTTTGAAGGTCTTTAGACTTTGATTTCCTCATACCTCAAAATGTTGAGTCTGGAACGGATAGATTCAAATTGATTTTTCTCCAAAGGCTTTGTAAATATGTCCGCCGCTTGGTTTTTTGAGTCAATAAATTGAATTGTAACATCTCCATTTTGAACATGATCTCTAATAAAATGATGTCGAATCTCTATGTGCTTTGCTCTTGAGTGGAGAATTGGATTTTTGGTGAGGTTGATAGTGTTGGTGTTGTCGCAATTAATCTACGTGCATGAGTCTTCAGTTTCAAAGTCTCTTAGCCGTTGTTTTATCCATAGAATTTGCGAACAGTAACTTCCAAGAGCAACATACTCTGCTTCTGTTGTTGAAAGAGCCACAGTGCTTTGTTTCCTTGAAAACCAAGACACTGTCCTGCTTCCAAGCAACTAGCAAGTTCCCGAAGTGCTTTTTCTATCAACTCTGCAACCGCCAGATCTGCGTCTGAATATCCTTGAAGATTAAAGTCTCCTTCTTAGGATACCAAAGACCGATGCTTGAAGATGAAGCAACATATTTAATGATACGTTTCGCAGCACTGAGATGGGATTCTCTAGGATAAGATTGAAACCTAGCACAGATGCAAACACTCAACAAAATGTCAGGTCTAGAAGCAGTAAGATAAAGAAGTGAACCAATGATGCTCCTGTAAAGCTTTTGATCAACTTTTTTTCCTTCTTCATCTTTGTCTATCTTCAAAGAACTTGACATTGGTATGTCGGTCTTTTTGCACTTTTCCAATCCAAACCTTTTGACAAGATCATTAGCATATTTTTCTTGATAAATAAAAGTTCATTCCTTCAATTGTTTTACTTGAAGACCAAGAAAGTATGTTAACTCTCCCATCATACTCATTTCAAACTCATCCTGCATAGACTTAGAAAATTTCTTGCACAGACTTTCATTAGATGATCCAAAAATAATATCATCCACATATATTTGAACAAGTAAGAAACTTTTGTTTTCCTTTTTGATAAATAAAGTAGTATCTACTTTACCTTTGACAAAACCATTATGTATTAAGAACTTGCTTAGCCTGTCGTACCAAGCTCGAGGTGCTTGTTTTAAACCATACAAAGCCTTTTTTAGTCTGAAGACTGAGTCTGGCTTCTTTGGGTCTTCAAACCCTGGTAGTTGTTCCACATAAACTTCCTCATGGATAAATCCATTTAGAAAGGCGCTTTTGACGTACATTTGGAATAACCTGAAACTTTTATAACAAGCAAATGCAAGTAATAGTCAAATAGCTTCTAACCTTGCTACTAGCGCGTAAGTCTCATCATAGTCTATTCATTCTTCTTACGTATATCCCTTGGCCACGAGTCTTGCTTTGTTTCGTACGACTTTTCCTTTCTCATTCATCTTGTTCCTGAACACCCATTTAGCTCCAATAACAGTTTTACCTTTTGGTTTGGATGTCAATTCCCAGACATCATTAATGTTGAACTGTCTGAGCTCTTCTTGCATAGCTTCAATCCAGCTTTCATCATATAAAGCTTCTTCTATGCTCTTTGGTTCAATTTTAGAAACAAGATCCACAAAGACTAGACTCTTCACGCCTTTTGGATCTTGTGCGAATTCCTTCATTAATTTCGCAGATAATGAGATCTTTGGGATGACTGGACTTATGCTTCCAAGCATTCGGTTGATTTGTCTGGTTGATGATCTCTTTCTTTATTTGAATCTTCACAAACAGCTTGATGTTGGTCTTCCGTAGTCGAGATGCTTCTTGAGTTATAAGCTTTGGAGGGTCTGGAGCGAGTTCGACTCTTCATGATGAGTCTCGATCGGATTCATCTTGCGTAGAGTCTTGAAATTTGACATTCATTGACTCCTCCACAGATTGGCTCTTTTTGTTATAGACTCTGTAGTCTTTGCTTGATGTAGAATATCCAAGGAAGATGCCTTCATCTGATCTTTCTTCAACTTACCAACTCGATCTTTTGCATTTTTCAATATAAAGCATTTGCAACCGAATACATGAAAGTATGAAACAATAGGCTTCTTATCTTTGAATAACTCATAAGGGGTTTTTTCTAGAATAGGTCTTAAGAAGACTCTATTGATGATATAGCATGCTGTTGAAACAGCTTCAACCCAAAATCGTGAAGAAATCTTACTTTCAATTAAAAGAGTTGTAGCCATTTCTTGAAGAGATCTATTTTTTCTTTCCACAACTCCATTTTGCTGAGGAGTATATGGAGAGGAGAACACATGCTTAAAACCAAATTCATCACAAAATTTTGTAAAATCTTGATTTTCAAATTCACCTCCATGATCTGTTCTTATACTTGAGATAATGCATCCTTTTTCATTTTGAACCTTTTTAGTGAATTTTTCAAAATACGAGAAGGTTTCGAGACTTACTTGCAAGGAAATATACCCAAGTAAAGCGAGTAATCGTCCACAATTACGAGGCAATATTTCTTACCTCCAATGCTCGGGTTCTGGTTGGTCCGAAGATATCCATATGCAGCACTGTAGTACATGATTAGTAGAGACATGATTTATTGGCTTAAATGAATTTCTTACTCCGCTTTCCCAGATTGCATGGAGTACATGGATCAATCTTTTGGTAAGGTAATTTGGGTAGACCTCGAACAAGCTGCTTTGATGAAATTTTGGATAATTGCTTCATGTTGACATGACCAAGTTTTCTGTGCCATAAGCTTGCTTCGTCTTGAATTGAGATTAGACATTGCGATTCATTTGGTTTCATATCCAGAAGATAGATATTTCCATGTCTTCGACCCATGAAAGACTGAGTAGAGTCTTTACTGATTCCAGAACATATTCCTTCTTGAAAGAAGATCTTAAAACCAGTATCACACAATTGACTAATGCTGAGAAGATTGTAATTGAGTCCTTCCACTAGGGAAACATTACTTATTGTGAGATTTCCAATTTTCACAGTTCCAAATCCCACAATACTTCCTTTGCTGTTTCCTCCAAATGAAACTTTTCCACCATTTACTTGAACAAGTTTTATGAAGCAATTTGAGTCTCCCCGTCATGTGTCTTGAGCATCCACTGTCAAGATACCACTTCACCTTTTTCTTGACGGAGACCTGCATTTAAAATAGAGTCTCAAGCTTTCTTTGGTACCCAAACTTTCTTGGGTCCTTTGGTGTTAGTAAGATAAGCAGTATCAGCCCATGCTTTCTTAACAGGTTTCCAAACCATAGGACACTCTTTTTCAAAGTGATCCGGACTGTTGCACTTTGAACATCTGAGAGCATTTCAACCTACAGACTTTACAAAAACTTTCTTGAAATGATTTTTGTAAGCCTCTCTCGGGGGTCTTTTCTTAATTCTTTCTTTTACTTTAGGAAAGTCAATCAAGGGAATTGTTTCTACTGTCATACCTAGACCGGACTTATTGAAGTAAGGTCTTTGAGCTGAAAGAATTTTTTCAAGTTTTTCGGACCCTATTGAAAATTTCTTTGAAATATTTGATAAGTCAGTTTTTAAAAGAGCATTTTCTTTCAAAAGATTATCTTCATTTTCTTTAAGAGAGGAAACAGTCAAGTCTAGACTTTTAACTTTTTCTTCTAAAACAATTTCCTTTTGTTTTAGAGTTGAGTTTTCCTTCTTAAGTTCTGAAATTCTTTTGAGAGAAGTCTTAAGACTAAAACACAGTTCATCAATGTATTTAGAAACTTTGATAGGAATTTTAAAATTACTTGCCTCAAATTCACTGTCTGAGTCTGATCTAGAGTCTGAGTCTGATTGTGCCATTAGACATAGGTTGGCATATTCATTATCACTTTCTTCACACTCGTATCACTCCGTGTTTCGGCTTTGAGAGCTTTTCGAAACTTTTCAGCTTTTCCTTTCTTCTTCTTCGAAGAGGACAGTTGGTCTGATGTGTCCCTTTTCTTACATTCAAAGCAAACTACATCTTTGTTTGGTTCCTCATCATCAACAGACTTGGTCTGCTGCCTTTGAAAGCTTTGTTTCTTTGAGTTGAACCTTCTTCCTTTTCTATTCAGTTTTCTGAATCTTCTTATCATGAGGGCAAGTTCCTCATCGTCCATATCATCTTCAATATGTATCATCGAATCATTATTTGATTTTAATGCAATAGATTTCTTACCTTTTGGATCTTCATCATCATTGATCCGTTCCACTTCATAAGACCAAGAGTTCCAATCGGCTCGTCGACGATAATGGCATAATTCTTTGCATCTCTCTTATTGAAGTCTTTATGTGATTCCAATCTTTGGAGAGTCCACGCAAAGAGCTTGTTTACCTTCATGGGATCAGAAATTGCTTGTCCTTGATTCTCAAGACCATTGACAATATCTGTAAAACGGCTAAACATGTCAGTTATAGATTCTCCTGACTTCATTTTGAAGGCTTCATATTGACCGAGGAGAATGTTAATTCTGGTTTCCTTCACTCGATCTGTTCCTTCATAGGTGATATGTAATCTGTCCCAAACTTCTTTTGTTGTAACACAAGAAGATATTCTGTTATATTCAGTTGGTGACAAAGCACAATATAAAGAGTAAACTGCTTTTGCATCGAGTGTTTGTCTCTTGATTATCTCTTCCTGAGTCATTCCGCCGGTCTCAACAGCTTTCCCTCTTTCAAAGACGATGCGGCTGTAGGAGTAATTCCTTTTTCTACAACGTCCCATTCCAGAGGATCCTTTGATCGTAGGAAAGCTTTCATCTTGTTCTTCCAGATGTTGTAATCCTTTCCATCAAAGTAGGGTGGTCTCGGTATTGCTTTGCCCTTCCATCGCCCTGGTGCTAACATACTAGCCATGGATCTTTTACTCAAGCAAAACACTTCAAATAAAGTGAGTAAACGAGCTCTGATACCAATTGATATAGCTAGTATGAGTACCTAGAGGGGGTGAATAGGTATATAAAGGATTTTTCTCGATAATTGCACAATACTAGACAGTTGATCAATTTGAGACAAATGATAATCAAAGTAAGACTGAGAGAAGAGAAAATTAAACACGCGGTTTATAGTGGTTCGGCTTATGTCAAGCCTACATCCACTCTTCTGCACTGACAGCCTATTGGCTGGATTCCACTATGAACAAAGAGATGTTACAGTGTTGTTCTCCCTTGCTTTCTCGGTGTAGATGACCTACCACACTCGCTCAAGGAATCACTAAGTATAGACACTCTTTGTGTGTACAATTTTGCTCAAAATGTATCGACCGATAATCAAGGTACTTCGACTCTGGAATTTCTCTATTGATCATGCACTAAAGTAACTAGAACGTCTTCTTTTTATACTCCTTTATGCCATCATACCCGTTGGCACTTACCAAAGGAATTCCTCCAATCTACCCGTTGGACGGAATCAATCAAGAAGATCATTCGAGCTATTAAAGGAACATGACGATAGCCCATCAATCCTGTTCGCCCATACAATCAGGATCTTGGTTTCCAAGAATAGAACCTTCCAAGAATATTTCGTCGACCATCGGATCTTCAAACGATCTTGAATACGAATAAAAGAATCTGTTATATTTATCCAGCCAAGAGATCTTCTCCAGAGGATAAAACCAAATCCTCAACCAAATACTTTGGCTCTGGATTGCCTTCGTCACTGGATTAGAAAAACTGTCAATGAGAATAGTCTTGAGTCTGGTGATCCGAAAGTCTTCAGACTCTAAACCGAAGATCTGTACTTATCCAGACTAGACTGATAGAAATGTTTTGTCAGCTTCAAAATATTCTGGAAAGATTTCTCCAACACTCATCTCGGACGACACTTACCAATGGCAATCAAGTACTTTGTGCAGCTCTCTGAAGACATACAGGATGAAGGCATGTAAGCCCCACTTCATCACATGCTCGAGGAAGCCAGAAATGTTGATGCATTTAACGTACTCAGGACATACTGCAAGGAAAAGGAGGTAAAATTTTCACTATTCTCTCATGTGTCGAAACCTCAAGAATGATACATATTCACCGTATCATATCTCGTTTTCTAACACTAGGGTTTTTCCTGAACAGGTATCTGAGTTTTGTCTCGATTGGATTACCTACGAGTATATGAACAGGAACAGGAAGGATGGGCAGCAAGCCTTCCATGCAATGGCCACCGCATGGACACACTGCAGGTTTATTCCTCTATCTTCCATTAATTTCTTTCAATTTTTTGATTAGTTTAAGCTTTGATTAACCACTTGAGTCTTATTAAACTGTCTCTTTGCCTTGCAGTGAAGCTAACAATGGAGCCACAGCTAGGGGGTAAATGGATCGGGTTTGGGATGTTACCTGACACGACTCAAATCATAAGGGGTGCATACTAACCTGACCGGAACTGAACCAAAACACAGAAGATCCGAAACAAAAACTGGGTCGAGTCTTTTGGGTTTTTCGGGTTTTTGGTTTTTTTTTTTTTTTTTTGGGGGGGGGGGGGGGGGATTCGAATCCATGTGGCACAAACTTCAAGCCACTAGAGTCGATGTTCGATGTTTGAAAAGGACTACATTGAAGAGGAATGAAATCTTCAAGTGAGGTTCTCTAAGTTCATACTATCATTATGTTCGTTCTTTAAATTGATGGGTACTTTTTCACATTTACTTTTACAAACTATGCCAACTAGTACGGTAGAAAAGAATTTTTAAATTCTCAATATCATAGTTGTCCCCATCTGTTTCAACGCGAAAAGAGTTAAAAACGGAGGCAGATGATAAATCACTCACGGGTCAAGACGATGAGTAAGCAAAAGGCTTGCTCAATCCACCCATGCCCGCCAAGCCCAAAATGTAAAGGAGTAAGCTTGGACGGCATACACCCTTCATGAGAAAGTCTAACTCGTCCAATTTTAATTAGTCTGCCAAATGTAAACATTTTGCTATGAGCGGGCTTGGGCAACTCTGGTCCAAGCCGGCTTGGCCTATCTGGTATTCAATTTTACCCGCCGGAAAATGTCGAGTCTAAGTCATGAACATTCTATCCCTATCTTGTTATTATAAGAGGATTTAAATTTGTTTTTGCCCCTTCTTCTAAGGGGAAGACAGCGAAAGGCGAAACAACACTTGTGCGCAAGAAAGTCCGAGCCCAAGTTTCTACTTAGGCTAGCTATTTATTGGCAAATTTGTTCACTAGAAATAACCATTTCACTCTGGGTCTTTTCCTGATGAAAAAGTCATTCCTTTTGTTTCGTTCAAAATTGATAAAAATAGCTAGTCCTCGAGGGAGTTCCAGTGATACAGAGTTTATGCAACCAATAGAACTCCTGGGGAGTTATATATTTGCATATTGATAAGACTAGTCACTAATTTTTGAAGTTCGAATGCACCATCGAGAGAGATGAACCCACGTATGAGAGGCGCAAGCAGCGGATGGCACGGTACAGGCGTGTGTACAAGGACACAGCCAAGAGGCCGAGATGGTACGAGATGTTCAAGGGAAATATTCGACGTATTGAGTCGTTTAATCTAGCGAGCAACAAGCCTTACAAGCTCGGTGTCAATCGGTTTGCCTATCTCACCAACACGAGCTCAGGGCCTCGAGGAACGGGTTCAAGGAGCACATGTATACCACGGAGGCAAAGTCCTCCAAGGACGGGAACGTCTCCGCGGTGCTCTCTTCCGTCGGTTGGACGAAAAGTGTAGTCACGCCCATTAAGAACCAAGAGGAATGTGGTAAGCAAGCAATTAATTACCTACTGAATTGATTTTTGTTGGTTGATAACGCTGACGAGCTAAAGAACTACTAATTTCGGTTGAATCTAACATAGCTATTGATTCTTCCAAAACTAACATGAAAATTATGGTATGAATGCATATTGAAATTTAAATGCATATTGAAATTGATCCCCTACCATGCAGGATGTTGCTGGGCGTTCCCGGCTGTGGTGGCTATGGAAGGAATCATGGAAATTACGACAGGCAAGCTAATTGCTCTCCAGGAGTAAGAACTTTGTGGATTGCAACATCCAGGCGAGGATAAAGGTTGCCAAGGCGGTTGGACGGATAGGCGCCTGCCTATTCATCAAGAAGCACGGCTTCGCCAGCGAGGCTCAGTATCCCTACACGGGCACCGACAGCAAATGCAACACAAACCAGGAAGCCAAACGCTCCGCAACGATCAAGGGCTACGAAAACGTCCGCCAATAGCGAGGAGGCATTGTTGAAGGCTATGGCTAATCAGCCGGTCTTCATGACCATCGATGCCGGAGGTTCCAAGTTTCAAATCTATTCTAGTGGAGTCTTCACGGGAGCTTGTGGGACCGATCTGAACTGTGGGGTTGCCGTGGTCTGGTATGAGACGAGCAAGGACGGCACCAAATATTGGCTTGTCAAGAACTCGCGGGGCACAGAGTGGGCGAGAAGGCTACATTAGGATGCAGAGGGGCGTCCACGTCGAGGAACGGCGGCATAGCAATAAGGGCCTCTTATCCATAGAAAAAATTATAAAAAAAGACCTAAACATATTACAACTATGTCAATTTAGTCATAAACTTATGTTTTTTTGCCTACTGAGTCTTAAACATTTTACAATTGTGCCAATTCAGTTCATCCGACTAAAGTTAGCCGATTGATCCTTACGCGAACAATTTTTTAATAATATTTTATTTCATTCGAATTTATTATTATTATTATTATTATTATTATTTTTTTTTTTTTTACTATTATTTTTTTTTTCATCCTTCCTCCTCTCTGTCCAATCTGGCTGGTCATTAGACTAAGGCAACCTCGCTAGTTAGTAGCAAAGGCGAGCTTGCCCTTACCCAAATCTAGTGAGGGCTCGCATTGCCGTCATTGGGCAAGTTCAACCTCACCCTCGCCAAATCTAGTGGGGGCTCACCTCACTAGTGGCTAGGCAAGCTCACTCTCGTCTAACAACGACGGGGGAACCTCGCCACTAGCCGGCAACCGGCCCTTGCCTCTGACTGGTCACCTCGGTCCAACGACTGAACAAAGGAAGGAGGAAAAAAATTCAAAATAATAAAAATAATTAGAAAATGTATATATTATTAAAAAATTATCCATGTTAACACCAACTAGCCAAATTTGGCCAAATGGATTCAACTGGCACAATTACAATAGATTTATAACTTTTTTGGTAATTTCCCTCTATTCGTCTGCATAAGTCTAAATAAAATATACAATGTGCACTCGATTAAATTGTGGGTGTGTCACATGTTGTGAAGTCCATAGTCCTGAAATTTCCATTTTGAATTGAACATTTTATGTTCTACTCGTTCAAGAAATTTGGGACCACATTCCGCGATTCTATTATATGCCAAAATGGGATTTATGTAGCATGCTTCCGCAACATAGAATGGTCACCAATCGCTTGATTCTAAGAAAACTATTTCGTCGACTTGATCACCAATCGCTTACTTCCGCAACATAGAATGGTCAAAAATTTAAATGCAAGACTAATGTTAAGTCTCGCAAACATGTGCATCAGGAGTATTAAATATTTGTATTTTACTCACGGGTCTCATTCTATTGCGAGATTAGTCTGACGTCGAACTCGGAGCTTTTAGGGGAAATAAACAAGCTCACTACTTTGCTAGTAATGTAGATATTCTTTTCTTCTCCACAAATTGTGAAAATCATAATTTTCGACGGACAGTGTAAAAAAAAAAATCAATAAATTCATTTAAGATTTACTTGCATATGGATTTCATGGAATGATTACCCAAAAAATCGTAAAGTATTGTACTAATGATAATTCAATTCTAACCATTTTAATTTGATCAACTTAATCATAAACCTTACAATGATTTGTTAATGTAGGCCTTGGAGCCAATTTGGCTGACAACCGCTGAACTGGATACCGGTTGTCATACGTGAAATGGTCAATGCTAACATAAACAATTATTATAACTTTTTTTTTAATATTTCTAATTTTTTATTTTTTTTTTGAATTTTTCTTTTACTTATCTTTCTTGTTTTCCTTTATTTTCCTTATTCCTCCGCTAGTCACCAATGAAGCCTCAGGCGAGGGCCGTCAAGGTCAACCCTTGTCAATTGTAGTGAGACTTGGGCCCTACCTATGGTCAGATAATTTGAAAAGAGTGTCCACGTCATTGTTGGCCATCTTCCCCATCAATGATTGCAGTAAAAAATTGGCTGGAATGATTACTTTGGAAAATCACCAAAATTTTAAAATTAAATTAGTCAAATTAAAGATTTTGGAATGAATCAGCATCTGTACAATAAGATTAGCACTTTTTGGATAAAATTCATAAATTTGAGTTGACGAAATAAAAGTCTTCAAATCTCAAAGAAGGACAAGGAGGATAATCTATAGTTTATCAAAATTAAATCAAAGTCTACCATCTTTTTCAAGCATTTAGAACAAGCAAACTGGGCACATCTAACCGAATATTTTGCTCTATCATGCTGCAACCAAAGCACAAAGTCCAATTTATCAGTCCAGCGAAACAGAAAGAGAGGAACTTCAATGAATCTAATGAGCCGGTCCATCTCAAATCACTCTTTCCGGCACGTAGATGATTACTGCTTCTCTTAATCTGGAAAGGATTCATTGAATTTTTTATGAACAGCTTGGATTATCCAGCTAGTCGAAGAATCCACAACCAAGTTCATCGCGCGCTCCGAAACTTCAGGACTATAATTTGAGGGCTAATCTCAGTAGTCTGTGTGCGCACTCATCCATTGACCACTTTTAACTTTTCATTGCTCTTTAAACATTTGCATCTGCTGGTGAAGTCATGGGATCCTTCAGAAACCAATATTGCCTTCTACTGACATTGATCTTCCTTTTGGGAGCTTGGGCTCGCCAAGCCGTGGGTCGGACCCTCCAGCAAGACGATCCCATGTTCAACTTGCACGAGCAGTGGATGGGGCGTTACGGGCATGTCTACAAGGACATGGAAGAGAGGGAAAGTCGCTTCAAGATATTCAAGGCCAACGTGCAACGCATCGAGTCGTTCAATTGGGAAAGAGGCAAACCTTACAAGCTCGGCGTCAATTGGTTTGCCGACCTCACAAGTGAAGAATTCAAGGCAAGGAATCGATTCAAGTCGCACATGTGCTCCACTATGGCCGCATCTTTCAAGTACGGAAACGTCACGCAGCGCCTTCTAGCATGGATTGGAGAAAGCAAGGCCAATGTGGTAAGTTGATGAAATTTAGTACATGAATGAGCATTATTTGCCTTCGCAAATGCATTCTGAAGGCTTTATTTAATTTGGGCTTAAGGCCCATCCGCCCAAGTTGGGCCAAGAGAGCCCGGCCCACGGGAATATGGCCCGTGGATGAGGGGAGTATAAAGGGAGAGAGAGAGAGAGAGAAAAGAGAAGTGTCGGTTGGAATAAAAAAAAAAAAATTACGCACGTCTTTTCTCTCTCGCGTTTTTCTCTCTCAAAAAGGAACGATAGGCATACGGCTTCTAATTCTTCCCTTCAAGCGTCATCGGATCAAACAAAGGACAAATTTCGCTTCCTCTATCAACATTGGTGTCTAATCTGTGGCTAACAAGGTACGCTCGAATCCGTGGTGTGCTTTAGGATCGGTGATACGTGGTTTTTCTGGGCTTCGTCTTCCGCATTGATTTAGGGGTTCGATTGAGTGTCGAATCCGGTTTTTCGGGGATCAGTCATTCCCAACATTGGTATCAGAGCCCTAGTTCACGTTTTCCCGATCAATTTGATGTTTTTTGTTTGAGTTTTCGCGAAGAAACCTTCGGCCGTACGGATCGGGCGAGAAATCCCGACACCCGAGCGTTCTTCGGCCATTTTTCTGAGTTTCAGTAAGTCGGATTCAAATTCTGAAGGTACTGGGTGAAAGGCGACGTCGAGACGAGTCCGGCGACATGTCGTGCGTCGCCGGAAGACGCCGCACGCGCCCACACGCGCGGCCACAAGCCGCTGCGCGTGGGCGTCACGCGCCCGAAGCGCTGGCTATGGCCAGCGCGTGCGCCACACGCGCCAGTGACGAACCGGCACGTGCGCGCCGGCGACCGGCGAAACGGCACCCGTCGGTCGGCGAACCGACGCGTGCTGACGTCATCGTGACGTCACCCAACGGTCGATAACGTCGGGATGACGTCATTGATGACGTCGGCGCCGGCGGCGTTGGCCGGCCGGTCACCGGCCGGTGACCCGACCCGACGGCGACCGACCCGACCCGATCAGCCTGGCGCATGCCGCGCACGTGCGGGCGACGTCTGCGTGACGTCGGCGCGCTCACGCGCGAGGCACGTGCTTGGGGCGACGTCTGCGTGACGTCGGCGGGAACACGCGCGGCACGTGCGTCGGTTCGTCCGGCGGCACGGCCGGTCCGATCGGCCCGACCCGTCCGTCCGGTCCGACCGGCCTCCGACCAGCGCGCCGTTGACCCGACCCGTTGACCGTTGACTGACCGTTGACCCGTTGACCGACGACGTTGACCGTTGACCGATCGTTGACCCGAAAAAAAAAAAAAAAAAAGGAATTTGTTTCTTTTTCAATTATGTCTGTGTGGGTTGTAGGTAATCCATTTTTTTTTTCTGCATTTGTTGCATGAATCATGGAAAATTATGTATTTTCCATTTTGTTTATTATGGATTATAAGTGATCCATTTTTATTTCTGCATTTGTTGCGGGAACTATGATGCGTTACGCACGGATACAAATCCCAAGAACGGACGAAGGAAGAGCTAGGCGAAAAGGCTGATTAAAGAGTTAGCGATTATCGGTGGCTTGATGGTGATTTAGTATCACACATGGTCACGGTCAATCAGATGATACAAGAAATCATCTCGAATGGTTATCTTATGCCGGATTTTGAGAAGGTGCCGGCTTTGATGAACACTCTTCCACCTGAATGGCAAGCAGTGTTAGATCGGCTATGGGAGGTCAATGTGGTCCCGGGTTATAAGAAGCTAGTGGAAGCTTTTGTAAAAGAGTACTATAGGATTGAGTTGGCCAAAACTTCAACCCTTAGATTGAGCGTCACATGGCGCGAGTGAATTCGCCTTGGTGGCGACATGAGAGCTCTCCAAAAGTTTTTCCATGGTTGAGAAATGTGCCTTCGGTTTTCTCGATGTTTTGACTAATAGATTAGAAGGGACTTTCCCTAATTATTTCTTAGATTAATTGTGAGATTTTTTATGGATGTAAATATCTCTTTCCGTGTAGATATTTTTCTTTGTATATATTGCTTAGTGTAATGTATAGTTGTATTATGTGAAAGCACTTGTTATTATATTTGATGTTAGATAATATTTGCTTTCTCATTCTGCGATTGTGGGTAGTTATAGAAGTTTTTGTAACTTCATAGAATTGATTTTGCATATGACAATCATATTAATGATAATTTTAAGTTAGGGTTTTTGGAGGATGATTGGAAATGTAGTGACCTTTTGATTCTGAAGCCTTACTTAAAATTATTCATTAATATGATGGGTCTATGTAAATAGGGATGCATAAATTATAGGCATTAATTATTCGTGCATGTATATCTGATGTGTTCAGACTGATGGTTTCAGCAACTAAGAACGTGATTGCTGATATGAACGGCAACTATTGTGAAATATTGAATATGAAGATTCAATATGTGCTGGAAAAGCAAGAAGCACTATAAGCTCTTGACCATATTATGGAAGATCTTGCGGGTGTCGTGCGCCACCTTGAGCTAGCAGAGGACCGCCCTAACGGCAATTGAGCCGAAAATAGACATTTGCAATGCTGGTTCTAGCTCAAAAAGGGCTTTGTACTCTAAGCGCAAGCGTATTGATTCGTTCAATATGTGGAAATGCAAAGGATCAAGTCCTTGTTGCTAGAAATCAAGAGTTAACCAACACAAGAGAGGAAAACGTCCTCAAGTGAAGAAAATGTCAAGGGTGAGATGTTACAACTGTGACAAGAAGGGTCACTATGCTCGCGACTGTCGTGAGCCAAAGTAGTTAAACACCTCTTGCACATTTGAGAACTTTGCTTATGTGTCGAGTTACGCATCATTGGCTGAATCCAATCCTTTGTGGACCGTAGATTCGGGAACGACAGACCATGTAAGGAAGGATAGAGGATCCTTCGTGAAATTCCGACGATACCAACTGGAACTATGTGGATTTATGTGGGAAATAATTTCAGAGTTGAAGTTAAAGGGATTGGCACCAGCCAATTGAATATGCGTGGTGGGCGCACTTTGTTCCTACATGATGTCATATATGCTCCGGAGATTCGTCGAAATTTTGTGTCTGTTTTGGCGTTGGTTAAGCTTGGTTTTTAGTATGAACTTCCATAATAGATATGTAGATTTGTATTTGGATACAAACTACTATGATTTTGGTCACTTTCTGGATGGTTTTATTGTACTAAATGTTGACTATGGTAATGTCGATATATTATTCCCTTGTTTCACGTCTTCTACTTTATATGATAATGATGTGAATATGGTGGCATGCTAGACTTGGTCATATGGGCCAACAACATATGAAAAGACTAGCCGAAGAGGGCTTGTTGGGCAACATTGAAAAAGTCGATTTGCCAATATGTAAGCATTGCCTAGAAGGGAAAGCGACAAGGAAACCATTTGGAAATGATAAAAGAGCTGAATTTCCTCTGCATTTAATCCATTATGACGTCTGTGATTTGATGACTGTTAGAAGAAGGCATGGGACTGTTTATTTCATCACTTTTATAGATAATTATACTCAATTCGGATATGTCTATTTTGATTTCTCATAAATCTGAAGCAATAAGTTGTTTCAAAAGGTTTATGAATTTGGTTGAAAATCAATTAGACAAGAAAATAAAAGTATTTAGATCCGATCGAGGTCGAGAATATTTATCGATGAGTTCAGAAAATTATGTGATGAAAAAGGAATAGAAAGACAGTTGTCTATTCCATATACTCCTCAACAAAATAGTGTTGCGGAGAGAAGAAACAGAACCCTACGGAAATGGTTAGGTTCATGATGGCGCATACTAACTTACCTATCACTTTTTGGAGTGATGCGTTGTTAATTCTTTGTATACTTAACCGGGTGCCTTCCAAAATCAGTTAGTTCCACTCCATATGAGTCATGGGCGGTAGAAAACCGGACTTAAGTTTACTTAAGCCATGGGGTTATGCTGCCTATACTCATAAGTCCTCTCACAAGTTTGGGAAATTGAGTCCCAGATAAAGGTTGAGTATTTTAATAAGATACTTCGAACACTCGATTGGGTATGTGTTCATAGGTGAGCAGGATAGTGGGAGAATAACTGAATTTGAATCACGGGATGTCACATTCTTAGCGGATGAATTTCCTAAGAAGGGCGAAATAAGGAAAGATTACTTCCTATTTGAACCTTGGATCTAGATAATGATATTGGTTGAGTTCATCCAAGTGGGAGTAATATGAGAAGTGATGAATTGAACTCAACTCATTCTCAATTACAACCACATGATGAGTCGACATCGTCATTATCTAATCCGAGTGGGAGCATAATGGGGAATGATGTGCTAAGTGTACAATCTCCCATATAACGAACAAGTCGCCAAATGATTCCCCGTCGACGTTTTGACATTGAAGGGGAAACTTCTAATGATTGCTCCACAAGATGAGGATGAGCCAAGAAATATTAACGAGGCTCTGAATTGCCCTAATAAGGAAAAATGGATTTATGCAATGAAAGAGGAGATGGAGTCAATGAAGTCAAACCAAGTCGGGAACTGGTTGATCTTCCAAAAGGGACGCAGCTACCGGGAACAAGTGGGTTCTCAAAATAAAGCGAAAGACGATGGCTCGATAGAAAGGCATAAGGCTCGCCTTGTGGCGAAGGGGTATAATCAACAGGAAGGAATTGATTATGTAGAAACATTCTCTCCGTAGTAAGATTTACCTTGATTCGCATAATTACGGCAATAGTGTTTGGTATGGATCTTGAGTTACGTCAAATGGATATAAAGACTGCTTTCCTCAATAGAGAATTGGAGGAAGAAATAAATATGAAACAACTCCGCTGGTTTCATAGTGAAAGGCCAAGAAGAAAAGGTATGTCGACTTTGGGGTCGATATATGGCCTTAAGCAGTCGTCAAGACAATGGTATATACCATTTCATAATGTCATAATAGAATATGACTTTTACAATGATAGATGATGATCATTGTGTATATATCAAAAGATCCAAGGATCAATTTGTGATCATATCATTATATGTTGATGATATACTAATTGCCGGAAGTAATATGGAGTTTATTCACACTGTCAAAAGTTGGTTGTCTTCCAAATTTTGAGATGAATGATATGGGATTGTAAACCCATAATCACTCCTATTGCAAAAGGTGAAGGATTGAGCCATAGACTGTGTCCAAGGACTCCACAAGAGAAGGAACATATGAAACATGTTCCTTATGCTAGTGCTGTTGGGAGCTTGATGTATGCTATGATGTGTACAAGACCTGACATATGTTATGCAGTTGGAATAGTGAATAGATACCAATCCAATCCAGGTCAAGCACGTTGGAAAGCCGTTAAAAGAATACTAAGGTATCTAAAGGGGACTGCTGATTATACGCTGAGTTATTATGGAAAGGATCTGCGACTCTAAGGCTATTCTGATGTTGATTGGGGATGAGATTTAAATGAAAGGAAATCTACTTCTGGGTTTGTTTTCTTACCGAATAATGGCACCATATGTTGGAGCAGTAAGAAACAAAAGTGTATAGCCTTGTCCACGATGGAAGTTGAGTTTGTGGCATTATCAGCAGCAGTATAAGAAAGTGTTTGGCTTAAGAGATTTTTTTTGGATCATTTAGGTGTTATTGGAAGTGCTGCAGATTCATTGTTGGTTAACTGTGATAGCCAAGCAGCAAAAGTGTACACCAAAGATCCAAAATATCATGGCAAGACCAAACATATAGATACCAAGTATAACCTTGCCAAGGATATGATTGCACGAAAAGGTGTGAACTTAGAGTACATACTACGCATAGAATGGTAGCAGATCCTATGACAAAGCCAATACCTAGAGATGTGTTTTGTGGTTATATGAAATCTCTAGGATTGCGTAGAGGATGATGTACTGAATATTGTTATTTTCCCTAAATGTTCACATTTGATGAATTTGTGTTTTTCATCATTGATGCCTATGAATCTTTGTTTGATCTTTATGCATCTTAATGCTCAGTGCATTACTTTAAGTTAAGAGAAGTATGTCGGACAGATATAAGATTAGCCCACTCACACGGGTAATCGCCTCTGTTTACTATGTGATAAATAGAGATGAGACTGTTTTTAAGCTTATTATCTAGGTGATAATCGAGAGCTCAAGCTTAAAACACGTATGTCGCCTTAACTGAGTGTTAAGATGAGGACATAATACTTACTATGTCCGAAAGTAAAACACCCAACATATTTTACTTTATCTGTCTATGATGCCAGATGTGAGTTCTGATGAATTTAGTAAATGAGTAGACACGTGAACTCAAGTTAGACATTGGGTATGTCTGAACTATCATCTGTACGGTATTGAAAGGTGTAGACATACGCTCCATGGGAAAGGAGTTAATACCGTAATACGTATTTCATACTACGTATGCATGAGACGACCAATAAGAGTGGCAAAAGTTTGATCTCAACTTTTTATGTCGTGTGAGACTCTTGAGGAAAAGAGTTCCTCAATTTTAAGTCCCCTCATGACTCTTACTTATTCTCGAGATTTCTATTTAGTGTTTGCTATCTTAGGATGTTGCCAATGGTCATGAGTTTGATTCGATCTAATGGGGCATTTCTAGAAAAGCAAGCTGAACTGAAATTGAGAGTTTGAAGGAAAGAGAAAGATCGATTTTGGAGAATCACATTGAAGTTTTGTATTCACCGGTTAACCAATTATGATTGTCTTTGTGATAATTATAATTGTGAATACAATATATATATCATGTTTAAAAGAGATCAAGGGAGATATAAATGTGATCAATCGATCTAGGGTAGTGCGCATACTAAATCTACTCAGAGTGTGATGCCCATTATAAGCTGCTATATATTCCTAACAGATGTATAGCAACGAGCTCTCAAAGTATGCTGGTCGCACGGATTATTCACCGATATGAATGTTGAAGAGAGGTAAAGAGAATTATGTTCGGCCCACCATGTGCGAGTGGGAGATGAAGGTTTTATTTAATTTGGGCTTAAGGCCCGTCCGCCCAAGTTGGGCCAAGAGAGCCCGGCCCACGGGAATATGGCCCGTGGATGAGGGGAGGTATAAAAGGGAGAGAGAGAGAGAGAGAGAGAGAGAGAGAAGTGTCGGTTGGAATAAAAAAAAAAAAAAATTACGCACGTCTTTTCTCTCTCGCGCGTTTTCTCTCTCAAAAAGGAACAGTAGGCATACGGCTTCTAATTCTTCCCTTCAAGCGTCATCGGATCAAACAAAGGACAAATTTCTCTTCCTCTATCAGCATTGGTGTCTAATCTGTGGCTAACAAGGTACGCTCGACTCCGTGGTGTGCTTTATGATCGGTGATACGTGTTTTTCCCGGGCTTCGTCTTCCGCATTGATTTAGGGGTTCGATTGAGTGTCGAATCCGGTTTTCGGGGATCAGTCATTCCCAACACATTCATTCGACACTCTTTGACGCAATATGTTGTTAAAACCCCTAATGTTCTTACAGTTTCTTCTCCAAGAATGTTGTCGTTCTGATTTGATTGTCCTGTTTCCATTGCAAAAATTGTAGGATGCCGTTGGGCTTTTTCAGCCGCCGCGGCTGTGGAAGGAATCGGTGAAATATCCACGGGTAAGTTGATTTCTCTCTCCAAGCAAGAGTTGGTCGACTGCGACGTCGGTGGCCAGGACCAAGGATGTGAAGGTGGCTGGATGGATAGTGCGTTCCAGTTCCTCGAGAAACATGGCCTCACAACCGAGACAAACTATCCCTACGTGGGCACGGATGGCAAATTCAATGTCAAATCCGAATCGAACCGCACTGGGATCATAAAGGCCTATGAAGACGTTCCCGCCAACAGCAAGGACGCATTGCTAAAGGCAGTCGCCAGTCAGCCGGCTTCCGTGGCCATCGATGCCAGAGGATTCGAGTTCCGATTCTACTCCAGCGGTGTGTTCACTGGAGCTTGCGGGACCGACTTGGACCATGGAGTTACCGCGGTCGGATACGGGACTAGCGACGACGGCACCAAATTTTGGCTGTTGAAGAACTCATGGGGCGAGGAATGGGGCGAGGAAGGATACATAAGGATGCAGAGATGTCAGCGCTAAGGAAGGCCTCTGCGGCATAGCCAGGAAGGCCTCTTACCCTACTGCATAAGTATGAATGAAGTCTCTACATGACGCACAGATTTTCTACCTTGTGTGTTTACTTCATTGGTGTCATCTCGGGAAGTAACTTGACTTCATGTAAATATTGTGTGATTAGAATGTGATATCGAAATTTCTTATTTTGTATCTCTACTTGTTCAAGAAATGTGGAACTAAATTGAACTCGGCATCACTAAGTATATGCTTAACGCCCTTTTCATTTTGATATTACGAGGAGTCTAAGCGTTTCGCCCATCTATAATTTATTTAAGCAAGCTCTCGATTTAGAGGCTCTCTCTTGTGATTAAACTTCCGCTTATCAATTTCATGAGATCCCCTTCACGCAATACTCAAATACAGAACAAGTTCACCGTCATTACATCCGATTTAGAGACTCTCTCTCTCTCTCTCTCTCTCTCTCTCTCTCTCTCTCTTTTCAAACTATGTAGAATTCAGTTCTTCTTTCAATTGTGATCAAGGTTTTCTTTTTATCTACACATACGTGACTTCTTTTCATTCAGTTTGAATTCAAGATGAATAATTGACATAAATAGCAGCACCTCACGCTCTATTGAACGGCTAAAAGGAGTCGTTGAAATCGGAAAATAGCAGCATTAGGGACTATTAGCTTCCCGTCCTGAATCATCTTTTCTACCTACAGATTAAGACATCGCGGATGTTAGATTTCGAGGACAATCGGCAAGCCATCCATTTCAGGTCGTGGCTGGGTTGTCTGCTTTCGGCAGCAAGCGAAGAGCAACCTCCGTGAAATCGCTCATCGCGGACGCCGGATGGTACTTATCGACAGTTTTTCCAGATTTAGAGACCGGTTTGGCCATCCCTCTTTTGAGTATAAGTTTAGGATGTTATCATTTCTTTTGTCTATACTACTCTAACTCTTAACTTACTCTCAGACTTTGTCCTCCCTCTTTGCATAGCATGAGAGTCGAACCTCACACTTGAAATTAAACGTCATCATCGCCAATACCTAAGAATGTGGGAAATCAAACTCTTGAATCCACTTTTACTAATTCAATCCTAAAACTTTTAATTTTGCTAATTCAATCTTGAACATTTTTCATATTTTATCAATTAAGAAAGTCTATCCGGCTAATTTTGACCAGAAATCACTAACATAAATGCCAACTGTGCCACTAACGTAAGACAACTGACGTTCTTGTTAGCAATTTTCAATTAAAATTGTTTAAAAGAATTATATTGGCCAATCATTGAAAATTTTTAAGCTAAATTAGTCAAATTAAAAAGTTTAAGATTGAAATGACATCCGTACAATGAACTTACGACTCTTCAGGTCATTATCCCATTAACTTTGTATGCTGCAAAAATCCTTTCAACCTACAAATCGACTATAGACGCACAAAGGGCTATATATGGGCACATGTGGAAATAGTTTATTTTCCCTCGACAGTAAATTAGAATTATTTATTATTATTATTTTTTTTTTTTTTGGGACACAGTCGAGGTAGAGAAGCAAGACGCTCAAGCAGCCCAATCCTCCATTCCGCCGTTTTAAATACTCACATGCACGCCCATGCAACTCCAGCGCGAAAGGTCATCGTCTGTAGTTTTGTACTGATCAGATTTGACGTCATGCTGCGAGTTTGGCCAAGAACGAGCGATAAGAATACGTTACGACCAAAGCAGATAATCCTATATGTCAGTCCACAAACAGAAACTTGGAGCTTTCCGTGACATGAATCTCACGAGCCGACTCCATCGCAAAACATTCCCTCCGGCACGCAAATGGAACAAATCTAATCTGATGTGCCCATCAGGACGGATTATCAGTCAAGTTGATGAATCCACCGCTCAAATTCTTCGTACGTGTCCAAGACATGAGGACTATAAATCTGAGGCGCGAATCTAGGACTCTGTGTGCTCACAAACTTTTCTCCCTTAGCTCTTCTCCATCTCTTACTCCCAACATTCCTTGGGAAGCCATGGCATCGTTGAGAAACCGATGCTGCATCCTAGTGACTCTGATCTTCCTTTTGGGAGCTTCGGCTTGCCAAGCCGCGGGTCGCGCCTATTGCAATTATGGTTGTAATTATGGTTAATGGATCAACGAATGCCAATAAATTAAGATACGTCTTTTCTATTCACGTATCTCTTTTGGATTCATGAATTTCTTAAACTTTTCCGTTCATGTATCTATTGAATTCATGAATTTTCTAGATCCATGTATTTTTTAGTTTATGTATTTATTGAGTTCACGAATCTCTTGAATTCACGTATCTCTGGATTCGTGAATCTCTTGAATTCATGTATCTCTTGATTCATGAATTTCGAAGATACATGCGTCTATTTAATTCATGTATCTCTTTTATACATGAAATAAAAAATTTTATAAATAGATGGGAGCATAGAGCTTCTTTAATGGTTTTTTGGTTTTTCCGACTCGATTCCAAAAAGGCTCTGATACACTTTTTCTACTCTTCTGAATTTTCTGAGTGTGCTGGTTCAATTGAACGGTTCGGCTGAGTCCTGTTTGCATAGTGCTAATCCAAACAGGTTCGAGGTGTTGTATCTTGGGAGGCATAGTTCGTGAATCTGCGGAGCACCATTGGCGGGAACTAATTGCCTTAAGGAGATTCGGATATCCGTACCTCACCTCCAATTTCATGTTCTGATTGCAACAAACAGTTTGTGTTTTATTTTTGGATTATTTTCCAACAATCTTAAGGCAATTATTCACTCACTGTTTGTTGTTCTTGTCAGATTATTGAGATGGCTGGAAACAAC
The DNA here is from genome assembly GCA_016097595.1 of Eucalyptus pumila. Lineage (NCBI taxonomy): Eukaryota > Viridiplantae > Streptophyta > Magnoliopsida > Myrtales > Myrtaceae > Eucalyptus > Eucalyptus pumila. Next base: position 9,915,913 of record CM027856.1, on the reverse strand, counting down.
CAAGTGCCCTTCAATGTCCCAAATGTTTCTGGAGATGTTCCTATGGTCGATTCGACCGATGCTATGGAAGATGTTCAACCCTCGAGGTCTGAATTTGTAGCAGCCAATGCTACGGGCCCTTGGGCCAACACCAATTTTGGTGGTGCGGGTACAAGTCATATGACTGGTATACCCGGACTGTTTTTCAGAACGGTATAGGCCAAATGGCTTTTGGCTGCGTTTTTGGAGGGATGATTCAACGAACCTTGCCTACCGTGATGGCAACGCCTCCGAGTTACAGCTAATGAGAAACCGAGAGAAATTTACCGGAGTGGGCTTTAAACGGTGGCAGCAGAAGATGTACTTCTATTTGACCATCCTCAATCTGACGAAATATTTATCGGAGGTGTGCCCGATAATTAGTCCAAATGAGCAAGATGTCACGACGCCCGGTGCGTTGGAGGCTTGGAAGCATGGGGACTTCTTATGCCGAAATTATATCCTTAACTGTTTAGTGAATTCTCTTTATAATGTTTATTGTAATATTGAATCTGCTAAACAATTATGGGAATCCTTAGAGAAAAAATATAAAACTGAGGATGCTGGCACCAAGAAATTTGTGGTTGCCAAATTCTTGGACTACAAGATGGTGGATTCTAAATCTGTCATGAGTCAGGTTCAAGAATTGCAATTAATTCTGAGTGACATCTCGGCTGAGGGAATGATACTTAGTGAATCATTTCAAGTGGCAGCCATGATTGAGAAACTACCTCCGGGCTGGTCAGACTTCAAAAATTATTTGAAGCACAAACGGAAGGAGATGAGCCTTGAATATCTCATTTTGCGCCTCAGGATCGAGGAAGACAATAGAAGGAGTGCGAATCCTTCTTCTGAGCCAAAGGCCAATGTTGTGGAATCTTCCAAATCCAAGCAAGACAGAAAAAGGAAGATGTCTTTTCAAGGAAAAGGCAAGCAAAAGGAGCAGTTCCAGAAATTCCAAGGGACGTGTTTTATATGCAACAAGCCTGGCCATCGTGCTAAGGATTGCAAGAAGCGCCCGAAAAAAGGCAAGAACGAAGGTGCAACCCAGCAACTGAATTTGACAGAGCATGACAATATTGAGAGACTGTCTGCTGTGGTAATGTTTGAAGTATCTCTGGTGTCAAACACTAATGGCTGGTGGCTAGACACGGGTGCCACATATCACATCTGTGCAGATAAACACATGTTCTCATCTTATGAGAAAGCTGAAGAAGATGAGAAGCTTTATATGGCTAACTCGCATCAGCAAAGATCGCCGGAAGAGGAAAGGTGATCCTGAAGTTTACATCTCTGCAAGGAGGTCGCCCGCTGAATGTGCTGCATGTACCGGATATTCGGAAAAATCTAATTTCTGGCCCTATACTTGTCAAGAAGGGTTTCAAAGTTGTATTTGAATCTGACAAGTTTGTACTTTGAAAAGGAGGGATGTATGTGGGGAAATGGTACTTATGTAATGACCTATTTAAGGCAAATGTGGCTGTCATTGATGTAAACTCAAAGTATGTGTACCCAAAGACTATTAATAAAGAAAAGTCTTCGTTTACACTTTGTTGTGTCTCCTTATCTATGGCATGGTAGATTAGGACATGTAAACTATGGTACAATGAAAAGAATAGCAAACTTGGGGTTAATTCCAAGATTTGAGTTGGATGCTCGTTACAAGTGTGAGACTTGTGTTGAGGCCAAGTTTGCCAAGAAACCTTTCAAATCCATTGAAAGAACAAGTGAACCTCTACAATTAATCCATAGTGATCTATGTGATTTAAAGTTTGTAGAAAGTAGAGGTGGAAAGAAGTACTTCATCACATTTGTGGATGATTGTACTAGATTTTGCTATGTTTATTTACTAACTAGCAAAGATGAGACTATGAGCATGTTTGTCAAGTATAAAACTGAAGTTGAAAATCAACTTGATAAACGAATCAAAGTGCTTAGGTCGATAGAGGAGGAGAATACAGTTCAATCAATTTGAAAGAGTTTTGTGCTAGTCATGGAATAATTCTCCAAACGATCTGTACCTTATACTCCACAACAAAATGGAGTTGCTGAACGATTGAACAGGACACTAAAGGAGATGGCTAATGCCATGCTTTTGAGTTCGGGTTTACCTCGGAACTTGTGGGGGAAGCGGTTTTAACTGCAAATTATATTCTTAATAAAATACCCCACAAAAAGACAGGTAAAACTCCATATGAGTTATGGAATGGAAAGTTGCTATCCTACAATTTTCTAAAAGTGTGGGGGTGCTTGGCCAAGGTGGCGATTCCTCCTCCGAAACAAACTCAGTTGGGACCTAAAACGGTGGATTGCATATTCATCGGTTATGCTCAAAATAGTAGCGCATATAGATTTTTGGTTCATAAATCTGAAAATGCGGAAATTGTGGCATCCCAAAATTCAAGTCATCCTCTAGAGAAATTAAAGCCTATAATTAGGTAATGAAATTACCTATGGTCTATGTGTTAGCCATTAGTTTTCTTAAGGCTAGGTGTTATTGTGCTTGTGTTTATGAATTTTGAATTTAGGACTATAGGATAAATTAATAATCTATGCTTGGCCATGCACTTTATAAATTAAATTTCAATAAATGAAATGTCGAAAGACTTTGGCCATGTGGAAAATTTAAAGTTTAAAATATTTATAAAAGAAATTAAAAAAAAAAAGAGAGAGAAAAAGGTCAATTTTTAGGATGGGTGTTAGGCCCATTGGCCTAAGCTTGGTGGGCCAAGCTAGTTGGCCCAAGAGGGAGTTCGACCGGCCCATTAAGGCCCAAAGGGAGAAGTGGCCGGCCCATCTTGCATGTAATTGGACAAGTGGCGCAAAGAAGGGCATGCATTGGCCTAGACTAGGATGCCATGCATTGGTCCATTTGAGTGGCATGTAATCATTAGCAATGATGAGAAGTTGGGGATATAAAAGGGAAGGAGATAGGAGAGAGAATGGCCGGTTAGCCATTTGCTCGTCCAAAGGAGAGGAAGAGAGAGAGGTGTGCGAGAGAGGAGGAGCGGCCGAGAGGAAGAGGAAGGGAGGAACCGCCGTGCGCCGTGTGCCGTCCGCTCGTGCTGTTCGTGAGGTCTAGAGGCAAGTTGGGAATCCACTTTCTACTCTTGCACCAATGTTTTCGCATGAACAGTTTGGAGTCAGATACTTGTTTGAGCTTGCATGTGTGTTTAGAGTCCGATTTTGGCTTCGATTTCTTCATCAAAGTTGTAGCTAACATCTTTACCTATAACATACTGAAATTTAGTGGAAAATGATGGATATTTGAGGGGTCAAACTCTCATCCTACGGAGATGCTAGATCTGGAATATTTTCGTATGAACTGTTTGTGTCAGAATGTTGTGAGAGATTGCATGCATGTTTAGAGTTCGATTTTGGCTGTGATATCTTCATGAGAGTTGTATCTAACATCTTTAACTACAACATACTGAAATTTCGTGGAAAATGATGGAGATTTGAGGGGCTAAACTCTCATTATACGGAGACCCCAGATCTGGAAAGATTTTACTGACCTTTGGTTGGATTTGTGGTTACATGTTGGTTTTTGTTGAGAATCTCACTTTGTTTTCTTCATGAAAGTTGTAGGTAACACCTTAAAATACAACATACTCAAATTTGAAGAGAAATGAACAAGTATAGCCTAGTAAATCGGCTAGATCTTGGAGACGATGATTCTGGTGATGTGTTCCGAGACACCCGAGACTTGATGGACTTAAATGGTGACCATAATTTGGTTATTTGACCTAGATCTCTTCATGAAACTTGTAAAGGACATCTTGATACATAATATATCCGAATTTCAGAAGAAACTAAAGAGAATAGATGGGTGAAATCTTAATACTTCGGAGATGTGTATTCTGGACGAGACGGTAAGGGTTCCAGAAGCTTCGTGAGGTTGAATAAAATAATCTATAAGGAATCTGGCTTGGAGTTCTTCATGAAAGATGCACGAAAATGTCTTGGCTATCACCCTGTAAAATTTCGTAATTTTTGGAGGCCGAATGGATATTTTAATTGAATTTATTCGGAAACTGTGCATTTGGTTTAAATCCGAGAATCATAGGATGTTTTGGAAAATTGTGGAATTTGGTAAAAATTTCATATTGGCCATGAATTTTGCAAGTAAATATCATCCTATGGGTTTGTTTAATAATTTCTTGGATTTATGTAATTTTGGGAATTTATTGATATTAAATAATAAAATAAATAAATAATAAAATAATAATAAAATAAAATGGATTTTTATTTGGCCATGGATTCAATTCTATTTGTGTGGCATATGTGTGATGAGGTCCTTGTACATGTATTGAATTGAGATGTGTATGGGATAAAGTTTTGGCATGTGTATGACATATGAATTGAGATGCCCGGAGGTTCCTCGTGATGCTAGTTGGGATGCGAGATGCCCGGAATGTGGGGGGGCCGGATGCCCGGTTGTATCTTGGATACATGCCCGGAGGTTTTTCTCGCATGGGATGCGAGTGTAAAATATGGGATGAAATTGATGAATCGAGGAAGGGTGATGTGGTGATCAAATTTAAAGATAAAGATGAAAATTATCTCATGGCATGATATGGTATGATATGCATGATGATATGCATGATGATATGCATGATGATGGTGATGATATGTGATATGATATGATGATCACCCATGGTATGATATGCATGATGATATGCATGATAATGATGATGATGATGATGATGATATGTGATGTGATATGATGATCACCCATAATATGATATGCATGATGATATGCATGATAATGATGATGATGATGATGATGATATGTGATGTGATATGATGATCACCTATGGTATGATATGCATGATGATATGCATGATAATGATGATGATGATGATGATGATGATATGTGATGTGATATAATGATCACCCATAATATGATATGCATGATGATATGCATGATAATGATGATGATGATGATGATATGTGATGTGATATGATGATCACCTATGATATGATATGCATGATGATATGCATGGTAATGTTAATGATGATGATATATGATATGGCTCAAAGACATGTATGATGAAATGATGCGATGATGATGATGTCATGTATGATGTAATGATGCCATGACATGTATGTTACAATGATGATACACATGAATGTGTTATGAATTGGTATGATGATGCATGATAGTATGCGCATGGCTTCAAGGTAAGTTACGCGCAACGCATGTATGATTTGTATGATCATTGAGTTGTTATTGGATTCGGATTTTTACCTGGCGAGTGGTTGTACTCACCCCTTTTGGGGACCAACATTTCAGATTAGTAGATGGTTTGAGCGGTTGGATATGACCGTGAGGAGAAGGATAGCAAAGGAGGGAACTTTTGGACGCCGACACTAATCGATGGACTCTAAAGTATACGACTGTTGGGAGAGACGTCGGTCATCTTTTGAAATATAGCCAAGTATAGAAAAACTATGGCATTTTGATGTATCGACTAATGATGTCCATTAAGTTATGAAAACAAAAGTGTACGGCTTTTACCTATAAATGTTTAGTTGGTGTGCATCAATTTCTGAATGTATGGAAGGGAATTGTTGGATATGCTTCCATTATGTAAATTGCGCAAGGGACCGTTAATAAAAGATGTAAACCTCCATGATTGTATGGACCCGCTACAATAGAAACGGTATCAGAGTGATATGTTAACAAGGAAAGTGAAAGGTGAGCGAACTGTGGCGACCCATGTCGGATCGGGGGCCGTCGAGGGGTGCCACAGAAATTCATGTTAATACAATCCTAGAATCAAGGGATGCTGAATTTTTTGAGGATATATATCCTACGAAAAGAAATGAAGGAGAACTTTCTCAGAAAAGGCTTAGAGAATCAGAATCTAAGAATGATGAAGTTGTGGCCAAAGAAGCCGAACTTCGAAGGAGTAAAAGGTCTCGAATCGAAAAATCTTTCGGACCTGATTTTCTAACATACATGTTAGAAGGTGAGCCCCAAACATATAAAGAGGCAATGTCATCTCCAGATGCTCCTTTCGGAAAGAAGCTGTTGACAATGAAATCCATTCTATCCTAAGTAACCATACTTGGGAATTGGTTGATCTTCCACCTGGAAATAAACCAATTGGATGTAAATGGATTTTCAAGAAAAAACTAAAAGCTGATGGTTCCATTGATAAGTACAAAGCTCGGCTTGTAGCCAAAGGGTTTAGACAAAAAGAGGGTCTTGACTACTTTGATACTTATTCACCTGTCACAAGAATAACATCAATAAGGATGTTGATTGCTATAGCTTCGCTATATAATTTGCAAATACATCAAATGGATGTGAAAACTGCATTCTTAAATGGTGATCTCGACGAGGAGATTTATATGGAACAACCTGAAGGGTTCAAGGTCAAAGGACAAGAACACAAAGTGTGTAGACTTGTCAAATCATTGTATGGACTTAAACAAGCTCCTAAGCAATGGCATGAGAAATTTGACCGGGTAATGATTCAAAATGGGTATAGAATCAATGAGTGTGACAAATGTGTGTACACTAAATCCACTACGTTGGATATGTACTTATTTGTCTATATGTTGATGACTTGTTAATTTTTGGAGATAACATTGAGGTCATCAAAATCACCAAGAACATTCTCAAGAAGAACTTTGAGATGAAAGATTTAGGTGTTGCAGATGTTATACTCGGTATGACAATTCTAAGGAATTCTGATGGCTTAGGTTTAACACAATCTCATTACATTGAAAAGGTATTTGAGAGATTTAAAGGATTCGGCATTAAAGATGCAAACAATCCTTTTCTTCCACACCTAACTTTAAGAAAGAACACTGGAAATAGTGTTAGACAACTAGAATACTCTCAAGTAATCGGCATCATCATGTATATCATGAATTGCACTAGACCTGATATTGCGTACTCAGTAAGCAAACTGAGTAGATATACTAGTAACCCAGGTCATGAGCATTGGAATTCTTTGATGAGAGTATTAAGATATTTGAAAAGGACAAAAGACTATGTTCTATAATATGGCAAATATCCAGCTGTTTTGGAAGGTTATTGTGATGCAAACTGGATTTCAGATTCTGATGAATCGAAATCGACTAGCGGATATGTGTTCACGCTAGGAGGTGCTGCAGTGTCATGGAAATCCTCTAAACAAACTCTAATAACACGCTCTACAATGGAATCGAGTTTGTTGCTTTGGATAAAGCTGCTGAAGAAGCATATGGCTTCGATATTTTTTAGAAGATGTTCCAATGTGGCCAAAACCTATGCCTGCAATTTGCATACACCGTGACAATCAAGCGGCAATTGCAAGGGCACATAATGTGATTTATAACGGTAAGTCTAGACATATTCGTCGTAGACATAACACCGTAAGGCAGTTGCTCTCAAATGGAATAATTTCTTTAGACTTTGTAAAGTCAAAGGAAAATATTACGGATCCGCTGACAAAAGGTTTGTCAAAAGAGCAGATAAACTGCGCATCGAGGGGAATGGGTTTAAGGGCCTTAACCCAATAAAGAGATTCCAGGGTGGAAACCTAACCTATGCGATTGGAGATCCCATGGTCTAGGTTCAATAGGACAACGCAAATTTTGGAAACTCTAATGTAAGCACTGTCTACCATTCCTATGATGCAACAAAGGTTTCCCTACAGCGTTATTAAGGGTACACTATGCGTTTAATGATTCCTATAACTTGGAATATAACATTTAAGTGAGATATGGTAGGATATCTTTAATAGGAATGCACCTATATGCGTGGAGCTGGCCGACTCTATGAAAATCTTTAAAGGCTAGATTTTCTAAAGCACGAATGAATCCCGAGAGGTTCAGGGCCGAAAGAACGAACACAACCGAGAACCAATCTTGAATTGGAAATACTCCGTGTGAGGTTTATTGTCTAGGCTTACACAAACAACTGGCGATTCAAGGCTTAGTCCATCGACTAGTTAAGTAAGTCCGATAAGCTTTCACTAAAGAAGGTTCAAAGCGAAAGCTACCTATCTTGATGCGGTTTATTTCAACAGGCATGCTCAGATTCCTTCGAGTCAAAAATGTTTTGTTGATCCATTAATGTGGGGGATTGTTGTAATTATGGTTGTAATTATGGTTAATGGATCAATGAATGCCAATAAATTAAGATACGTCTTTTCTATTCACGTATCTCTTTTGGATTCATGAATTTCTTAAACTTTTCCGTTCATGTATCTATTGAATTCATGAATTTTCTAGATCCATGTATCTTTTAGTTTATGTATTTATTGAGTTCACGAATCTCTTGAATTCACGTATCTCTGGATTCGTGAATCTCTTGAATTCATGTATCTCTTGATTCATGAATTTCGAAGATACATGCGTCTATTTAATTCATGTATCTCTTTTATACATGAACTAAAAATCTCTATAAATAGATGGGAGCATAGAGCTTCTTTAATGGTTTTTTGGTTTTTCCGACTCGATTCCAAAAAGGCTCTGATACACTTTTCTACTCTTCTGAATTTTCTGAGTGTGCTTTGGTTCAATTGAACGGTTCGGCGAGTCTGTTTGCATAGTGCTAATCCAAACAGGTTCGAGGTGTTGTATCTTGGGAGGCATAGTTCGTGAATCTGCGGAGCACCATTGGCGGGAACTAATTGCCTTAAGGAGATTCGGATATCCGTACCTCACCTCCAATTTCATGTTATAATTGCAACAAACAGTTTGTGTTTTATTTTTGGATTATTTTCCAACAACGCCCTCCAGTAAGACGATCCCATGTACAAGATGCACGAGCAATGGATGGCCCGTTACGGGCGTGTGTACACGGACATGGACGAGAGGCAAAGCCGTTTCCAGATATTCAAGGCAAACACACGACTAATTGAGTCGTTTAATCGGGGAAGTGGCAAGCCTTACAAGCTAAGCGTCAATTAGTTTGCCGACCTCACGAATGAAGAATTCAAGGCGAGGAACCGATTCAAGTCACACGTGTGCTCCGCCGAGGCCGCGTCATTCAAGTATGGAAATGGCACCGCAGTGCCTTCCAGCATGGATTGGAGAAAGAAAGGAGCAGTGACCCCTGTTAAGAACCAAGGCCAATGTGGTAAACTGATCGAATCTATTGATGCTATTTGACCATTTGTTGAATCAACATGTAGTCAAACTGCCTATGATTCTTATGGAAGCTCCAACAATGTTCATGTTTTAACTTGATTTCCATTCATATGTAGGAAGTTGTTGGGCTTTTTCAGCCGTGGCAGCGGTGGAAGGAATCCATGAAATAACCACAGGTAAGCTGATTTCCCTTTCCGAGCAAGAGTTGGTCGACTGCGACGTCCGCAGCCAGGACCAAGGATGCGAAGGCGGTTGGATGGATAGCGCGTTCCAATTCGTCGAGAAGCACATTCTCACTATTGAGATGAATTACCCCTACACAGGCACGGACGGTAAGTGCAATGTAAAACGGGAATCCAACCGTGCCATGACCATAAAGGGATACGAAGACGTTCCTGCCAATAGCGAGGAGGCGTTGCTGAAAGCCGTCGCTAACCAGCCGGTTTCTGTGGCCATCGTCGCCGGAGGATTTGAGTTCCAATTCTACTCCAGCGGTGTGTTCGCCGGAGCCTGTGGAACAAATTTGGACCATGGTGTCGCCGCCGTTGGGTACGGGACCAGCGACGACGGTACGAAGTATTGGTTGGTGAAGAACTCGTGGGGCGTGGAATGGGGGGAGGAAGGGTACATAAGGATGCAGAGAGATGTTACCGCTAAGGAAGGCCTCTGCGGCATAGCAATGAAGGCATCTTATCCTACTGCATGAGTCTGAATTCACTACACCGGAGATGAGCTCGTGTGATGTAAAGACTCAAAATTTCCCGCTTTCTATGTTTATTGCGTACAGCGTCTAGCTACTTGTAAATTTCACCTGTATGAGTGATTAGAAGGCAATAATACTATGAAATTTCCTATTTGAAAATCTCTAATTATTTGAGAATTCTAAAACCAAATTCAACTAAGCACCTAAGCTTAGGATTCATACCAAATCGTACTAGGGTGTGTGTCGATATCTATGCAAAATTGGGAAAATAATCAAAACAGTGCTAACTTATTATAATCTTTCCAATTCAGTCTTAAACATTTTTTTGGAGGGGCCAATTTAGTCCTAAACGTACAATTGTGCCAATTCAATCTATCTAACCAATTTTAGCCAATAGGCACTAGCTGTCTAATCAATGCTAACGTGGACAATATTTTAATAATATTTTATTGTTTCAAACTTTTTTATTAATTTTTTTCTTTTTACATTTTCATTTTCTTTCTCTCTTTTCTTTTTTTTCCTCCTTCTTCCTCCTTCCTCTGGCCGACAATGACAAGCATTGGCAAAGTCAGCCTTGCCGGCCAATGGTGAGGCTCACCCCCATTGGCTACTGGCGAGGGTGAGCCTCACCTAATGATGATGAGGCCGCCCTCACCATGGCTAGGCAAGGCCATGATTTGCCCATGGCTAGCAAGGCTGACCCAAGCTAGAGGCCGTGCAAGGTCGCGGCCTTTGGCGAGGCACAACAACCTCACTAGCTTAGCGAGCAGCCCAGGTGAGGTCACCTAGCCACAGCTAGGCTTCCCTGAGGATAGCGAGGTCCCTCGCCGACCAACAACAACTGGCTAGAGAAATGAGGAGGAAGTGAAGAAAACCATAACGAGAAAAAAAGAGAGGAAAAAATGAATAAAAATTTGAAAAAATTAAAATATTATTAAAATATTGTCCACATTAGCATCAACCGAATGACCAGTATCCATGTCAATGCTAGTTGGTCAAAATTGGCTAATGGAATGAATTGACACAATTGCAAAAAATTTAGGATTGAATTAGTAAAAAAAAAAAAGTTTATGACTGACTTGGAAAAATGATAATAGATTTGAGACTTTTTTGGTAATTTTTTATGCAGAATTCCATCGTCCCCTACCCCAAAATACCTATTCTTTTCTGTACTAATTACATTTCAATAAGTGTTGGTATATATTTTTAAAAAAACTATCCGATAAAAAAAATTGTTAGTGAATTTTTTTCCCTGGGAAACTAGACAAATTACTAATACTTTAATGAAACTAACTCATTTTTATAGTTTGTAAATTACCAATTTTGTACTAACTGATTTATTAATATCCGAATTATCTAACTCTTAAATGGAATTCTCAACCTGAAATATTATTTGGGTTTGCATAGAACTCTTTCGTCTCCTGCCTACAAATACCAATCTTTTTCGTGCTAGTATATCTCAATTAATTACCGATCAAACTGTATCTATAAAAAAAATATATATATATATATATGTATGTATGTATGTATGTATGTACGTATGTATGTATGTACGTATGTATGTATGTATGTATGTATGTATATCTTGGTTAATTTTAAAAGCTATTGGTAAGAAAAAACAATCCCATTTTTTTTTCAAATAACTTATTGGTAACTTAGCAACATTTTTATGGGATTACTTATATTAAATGCTGATTTTACATTAACTTATCAAGTTTATTTGCATAACTTACAAACATTTTGAATTTAAATGAATTTACCAATGGTGAAACCGCCATGTGTTTTCTAACCCAAAAAACTGCCATGTGTTTGTCTGTTCAAGAGAGGGAGGGGGGCCATGGTCTTGACAAGAGAGGATAACACCGTGGTGTGGTAATTGCGTGATGGTGTGAGAAATAGCTTTTCCCATAAAGTCTAAGAAAATTTTCCCTTTTAGGGTGGGATTACTAAGCACATAAAAAAAGTTCAATACCTTCCTTGAGGCTCTTAAAAAGACTCGAATAATTTCCCTTTAGGATGGGACAACTTATGTTGTGAAAAATCTTATTCCTTTGTAAATACATTGTAGCCGCGCAAAGCGTTGCACCTCAGTATCACATATTCGATAATTGGAAAGTCATCCGAGTTTATACTGATGAATTTCTATCGTCCTCTCAAAAGTCATCGTTTGCTTCGTTTGATGTGAGAAATTATTGTAGTGACTGAACATGCTACGAAATGGCCCAGAAAGACAACAAAAGCACGCTGAAATAAAAGCACACAGTCCAAATTACCAGCCCTCGCACAGAAACAAAGTAAGCTTCCATACATGAATCTCACAAGCTAAGTCTATCTCGGAACATCCTCTCTGGCACGTTGACGATTGATTACTGCTTCTCTTAATTAAAGCTAATTCATCCGATTAATTCGATGCACCCATCAGGATAGATTATCAGGCAAGTCGATGAATCCACGTCCGAATTCGTCGTACGATCCAAAACATTGGGCCTATAAATTTGAGGCGCAATCTTAGGATTCTGTGTGCTCCCAAACTGATTCACTTAGCTGTTCTCCTTCACTCCTAACATTGCTAGCCAAGTCATGGGATCGTTTAGAAACCAATATTTCATTCTGGTGCCTTTGATCTTCCTTTTGGGAGCTTGGGCTCATAAAGCCGCCGGTCGCACCCTCCAGCGAGACGATCCCATGTACGAGATGCATGGGCAATGGATGGCCCGTTACGGGCGTGTGTACAAGGATGTGGAAGAAAGGCAAAGCCGTTTCGAGATATTTAAGGCAAATGCGCAAGGCATCGAGTCGTTCAATCAGGCAAATGATAAGCCTTACAGGCTCGGCGTCAATCGGTTCGCGGACCTCACGAATGAAGAATTCAAGGCAAGGAACCGATTCAAGTCGCACATGTGCTCCACTGAGGCCGCTTCTTTCAGGTACAAAAACATCACCGCGGTGCCTTCTAGCATGGACTGGAGAAAGAAAGGAGCTGTGACACCGGTTAAGAACCAAGGCCAATGTGGTAAGTTGATAGAGACTAGTTCATGAATTGCCTTCATCAATCCATTCGAGATTCTTAGAGACAAGATGTTAAAACCCCTAATGTCGTCATAGTATCTTCTCCAAGAATGTCTCTTGTTCTGATTTGAGTGTCCTGTTTCCGTTGCAAAAATGTAGGATGTTGCTGGGCTTTTTCAGCCGTGGCAGCTGTGGAAGGAGTCAATGAACTAACCACAGGTAAGCTGATTTCTCTTTCCGAGCAAGAGTTGGTCGACTGCGACGTCGGTGGCCAGGACCAGGGATGCAAAGGCGGTTGGATGGATAGCGCATTCCAATTTGTTGAGAAGCACGGCCTCACAACCAAGACGAACTATCCCTACAAGGGCACGGACGGCAAATGCAATGTCAAATCGGAATCCAACCGTGCCGTGATCATAAAGGGCTATGAAGACGTTCCCGCCAACAGCGAGGGGGCATTGCTAAAGGCAGTTGCTAACCAGCCAGTTTCCGTGGCCATCGATGCCGGAGGATTCGATTTCCAATTCTACTCTAGCGGCGTGTTCACCGGGGCTTGTGGGACCGAATTGGACCACGGTGTTACCGCCGTCGGATACGGGACAAGTGATGATGGCACCAAATTTTGGCTGGTGAAGAACTCGTGGGGCGAGGAATGGGGCGAGAAAGGATACATAAGGATGCAGAGAGACGTCAGTGCAAAGGAAGGCCTCTGCGGCATCGCGATGAAGGCCTCTTATCCTACCGCGTAGATTTTAATGAAGCCACATATCTGTGTGTACTGTAAAAATGGTGAAGCTTTTTAGTTCTAAGGCCTCGTTTTATACCTATGCTTGACATGCTGCAGGTATATAACCATATGTACTAGTTGTGTGTTCTTAAGAAGTGATGTTTGAATTTCCGACTTGAAAAATCCTTTTGTTGAAGAAACATAGGATGAGATTCAACTGGGTACGGCTTCACAACTCGAGCAAGAAAAACTTGCGCAAGTCATCAATCCCGATACGCTATTGAGAACGATCTAAAGATGTCGAGTAGAAATACATGAAATTTAAAATGACCCATTCCACATGCAACAATTTAGCAAGCAGCATGCAGTGAAGGATTGAAGAAGAATATGTGTGAATTCATTAAATCTTCAGGCCGAAGAACGGACTTTTCCTCTCAAAGAATCGAAGTTCGAAGTGGCATGTTTGAAAGCTGCCGAATGTTTAGCAGACAATTACCTGCAAAATCATTAATTTTTACATTGGAAAAGTATCACAAAATACCAAAGTTATTGCATTGGTACCAATTAAATAATAAGCCATTAAATTAGATCAATTTAATCTTAAATATTTTCATATTAGTACCAATTAGATACATCCAATCAATTTAAGTTGAAAATTGCTGACATTAAAGTTAGTCATTCTACATAACATATGCTAAGATTATATAAAAAATTTCTCAAAAATACGTACGATTGTGTATGCCACGTCATTACACTACGGGAGCTCTCTCTTCTCTGTTTGCCTTTAAGGATTAAATTATTTTTGCTGATAGCGTGTATGCCACGTCATTACACTACGGGAGCTCTCTCTTCTCTGTTTGCCTTTAAGGATTAAATTATTTTTGCTGATAGCGCATCCAGACAAAGGGCCTTTTGAATTTTCATAAGAAAAAAGAATTGCCGGATTTTATATTCATTTACCAATAGAGTTACCACGGCTATCCGCAGCAACGATCCTTCATGGATGATAGAAAACCATTTTAGTTAGATCCTTTGAGTGTTCTGCCCGCCCGAAGACTGTAGCACAATGAGGAAAAGGATATGAAAAATAGAGGTGATTATAGAGAATGACAAATATTGTATTGCTTTAATTTCGACTTTTACGCATTCTACCAAAATGGAAGAAGCCAGACATAGGCTCTGTTTGCTATGAAAAAAGTGAATGATTTGGATTGGGTACAATTTTCCTAAAAAGGATTACTTATATCACTTACAAAAAAGGATAATATTCCAAAAAATCATAAATCTATTGTAATAGCCAATTCGATCTCAAATCTTTTAATTGTACCGCTTTAATCCTAAAACTTTTTGACAATAAGTCAACTCCGTTCTAAAGTTTTTTATTGCGTCAATTAGTCCTAAATCTTTTTAATAATTTATCAATTTAGTCATAAACCTTCATTTTTTCAATCTAGCTTCCGGTTGCTTTTGATCAAAAATCGCTAAAGGACTATATTTGCAAATGGTTGTAAAAGAAATCGCTGGCCAAAGTTGTAAAGGTAAAAAAAAAAAGGCAAGGAAAGAAAAAGAAAGGAACGGGTGAGGAAGAAAAAGGAAAATTTAAAATAAATTAAAAATTTTGGAAAAATTAAAATTAAAAATTAAAAATATATCTATACTAGAGTTAGTTGTGCAAACACAACACAGCCAGCATCCATGGAGCAATTTCTAACCAAAATTGACCGAATAGACTCAATTAGTTCCAATGTGAAAATGCTTAATACTAAATTAGTCATATTAAAATGTTTAGATCTAAATTGATATCAACACAATAAGTTTATGACTCTTTTTTTTTTTTTTAATTTCTCCTTGATATGTTCACTTCAGTTCATATGAATCGAGGCACAAACTTAAAAAAGCGGCCAAGTTAAGAGGGGTCATTTTAGTTTTTTTCTTTTGAAGAATATTGCTTCGATTTTATCTGGATTACATGTTTGGGACGCTTGAGTGACCGACAATAAATGACAGTCATTAAGTTGATCCTTATTAGTACAGTTTTTTCTACAATAAAGAACAGTTGGATAAACTATAGATTTTTCTGAGCTTGTCCATACATCTTATTCAATGATTCCCACAAGATTAGAGCTATAGGGGAATATGCAAAAATCTCAAACACTTGAGATTCCATAGAATTAAAAATCCAAGACATAACCAAACTGTCGTTGGCTTGCCATTCATTAAATTTCGCATCCCTCTCAGGAGGTGCTTTTATTTGGCCATTGATATGACCAAGCTTCGATCTGCCCCCAAGGGCCACAGTAATAGCATGAGACCATGGAAGAAAGTTCTTCTCATTTAGCAATATGTTGGTGAGTCGCTAACCGGTGGTGGTGGAGCCGGGTTTGGGATTGGCCAAACTTGAATCAATCATGATTTGAACAACAACCGTGTATACACCAAGAAGGACACCGATGGATCAAACGCATAAACAGATACGTACCTGCTCTAATACATGAAGAAATTAAACAAGAAGACACAATTTAACGAGATTCAGCAATGTGCCTACGTCCTTGGGTAATCCTCTCTTAAAGTTTTCCTTTTGTCATATCATTTTTGAGAGAGGGACTGTCATTTTATTGATGAAGTATAGGAAAGGAAGATGATGAAAAAATAAGGCAATTCCCAAAATCACAAAAATAAAAAACAAATCTAAATAATTTCTTCCCAAATCGAAAGGCTAGCACCAATCACGTTGACAGTTTTCTTTTTATCTACACAAATGTAACTTATTTTCATTCAGTTTGAATTCAAGATGAATAATTGAAATAATAAGCAGCACCTCACGCTCTATTGAACGGCTAAAAGGAGTCGTTAAAATCATAAAAGAGCAGCATTAGGGACTAGCTTCCCATCCTGAATCATCGACACTCGGACCTTGAAGTGCCAAAAGTTGGCACAAATGGACACTTAAGTGTCAAAAGTTACGAAAGTGACGTTTAAGTGCCAAAATAGGAGCAAAATGGATCACTCAAGTGCCAATTCGGCCAAAACGCTGACGTGTCAAATTTCTAGTGAAGCGAGTGCAAAATGACGTCGTTTTGGTGTTGATGTGGTAAAAAATTAATATAAAAATTAATTAAATGTATTTAGAATATTAAAAAAATTTAAAATGATTTTAAATAATTAAAATAATTAAAATATTTTAAAATAAGGGAGGCGGTTGAGGGCTCAACCTCACCTTTTTTTTGAATTTTTTTTAATATTTGTATTTGTATTTTTAAATGTTTTATATAAATTTAGTTTTAAATTAAATTTAATTAATTTTTATATTAATTTTTTACCACGTCAGCACCAAAATGACGTCATTTTTGCATTGTCTAGCCACGTCAAGTATGCAAAACGACGCCGTTTTGCACTTACTTCGCTAGAAATTGCGCACGTTAGCATTTTGGCCAGATTTTGGTCGAATTGGTACTTGATCTATTTCTCTTCGATTTTTGATCTTTTAAGTGTCGATTTTTCGTAACTTTTAACATTTAAGTGTCCCTTTGTGCCAACTTTTCGTACTTGAAGCGTTTTTTGCCCTGAATCATCTTTTCTAGCTACAGATTTGTTGACACCTAAATTTTAGCAACCCATATAGTCATTTATCAGATTAAAAAATTAGGGGTTAATTTAATATCATATAGATTTAAGTTGCATTTATTTTTTTATTTGCGTATTTTGGACCGGTGGTGAATGGGTTCGAATTAAATGGATCAGGCCCACGAAGCGAGCAGGTTGACCCAAGCCCGCGTTTTTTTTAATAATTAAAAATTATCTCATGGGAATATAATATTTTAAAACTTTTCCGAGATATGAATTTTTTAGATAGGGCAGATGGGTAAAAAAATATATTGCGATTTGGCTTTGAAAGATTTGGATTTAGAAAAATCTCATCTTAATCTTGAATCCTTATCAGTATGGGATGAATTTTGTGGAAAAATATTGCAATATTGTGATTTATCTTTTGCGAGATTTAGATTTCGAGAAAATATTTATCGTAATCTCAAATTTTTATCAATAGTGATTAGTTGGTTAAAATATATCGCGAATGTAGATTTGAAGGGGAAATCTAAAACTTATCTCCTACCCCCTATAAAAGCAACAGTGTACGAAGGGGGCTGAAGGGGGGCTTCTTTGAAAAAAAATTCAGAAAAAAAGGTCCAGAGAGGTTTTGCTTCAGCGAAATAGAAGAGCAGAAAAAGAAAAAAAAAACTGCAGAAAAAAAAAAGAGAAAAAGTCAGAACGTGAGAGGGAGAGAGAGAGAGAAAAGTAAAAAGGTAGAGGTGATTTGACCCCTACTGTTCATCATCTTCCCCAAATCCGCTGCTCCACCTCTGCAACTTCCATCCGCGAGGCTTCCGCCACCGTGCGTCCGCCACAGCCGCTTCGTCGGTCTCCCCACGAAGCTCGCCGCGACGACCTGACGCCACGCTTCGCCCACCGACGCTCACCGCAACCACCGACGCTCGCCGCGCCGCCGAGATTCCCGACCCGAAGTTCCGCCGAGCCGTGACACCGCTTTGCTTGCTCGTGAGTCCACCGCCCGGGTTCCCTTTGCCCGCGAGCTCACACCGCCGCCGCCGTTCCGCCGCAGCCGCGCACCAGCGCTGCCGCCTCGCCGCTCCACCTCCGAACCTCTACCCGAGCACCAGATCCCGAGTCCTCGCCACCGCCGTTTCTGCTCTGCCGCGTCTCCGCCACTGCCCGATCTACTGACTGACCCGCGACGCCCTTGGACGCCTAGCTTCTTCACGCCCAATCGACGCCGCGACCCGTCTGCTCCCGCGGCCCCGCCAATCGACGCCGCAGCCCGACGACCACCGCGATCAACACCCACGGAGACCCTCTGCAACGCTGCTGCCCCTCGCCGAACCTTCGCCGGAGCCCCGACCGCGACGCCCTTACGGAGCCGGTGGCCGGCCGCACGGACGTGAAGTTTGGAAGGAAGAAGAGAAAAAAAGAAATCATTTAGGTAGTTTTTTTTAGGGTTAATACCTTAAAAAACCCCAAACTGGTACACTTGTGACAAATTTACCCTAAACTATTTTTTTGACCACGAAAAACCCCAAACTGGTACACCTGTGACAAATTTACCCCGACTAACTATAAAAAACTTCAAACTGGTACACCTGTGACAAATTTACCCCAAATTAATTTATTCGACCACAAAAAACCCCAAATTGGTAAATTTGTGACTAATATACCCTCCGAAAAATTAGATTAATACCACAAAAAAAATTACAAAAATTATAAACTATGACAAACAGAGTGTAAAATCCCAAATTGATATACCGATCAATTGTCACGTGTTATTTAAATTTATAATTTAACAAGAAAATTTAACTAAAACTAACAGAGGGTAAATTTGTCACAAATGTACCAGTTTAGGGTAAATTTGTCAAAGGTATACCAGTTTGGGGTTTTTGGTGGTCAAAAAAATAGTTTGGGGTAAATTTGTCACATGTGTACCAGTTTGGGGTTTTTCAAGGTATTAACCCTTTTTTTTATTTACTTTATTTTATTTTTTTAATGTTATTCTCACTTATTTACTTTTTTCTTTAGTAGGATTATTCCTAAATATATGATCGATGTTCCAACATGAAAGTCCTCCTTAAGCGAGGGATTGATAGTCCGATTTTCGCGCCCGAAATCCGACTCGCAATCTCTTATAAAAATCGACAATCCAATCTCAAGCCCGAGATTTGATTCGCGATTTAAAATTAAAATTGGTCAACCCGATCTCACGCGCGAGATACGATTCGCCAATTTTTAGATATCAATATTATCTTGCTTGATTTGATATCGTGTGTTTGGATCAATTTTATTTTCATAAGAAAAAAATAAAAAAAAATTCAAATTAGGATTAAGTATGTTTTAGAATATTCTTAGTCTTAGGGTTAAAATCGCAATCTGATTTCGAATTTTTTTAAAATAAAAAAATCAAAAAAAAAGAAAAATCCGAATAAGGATTAGGTTTGTTTTTGTTATCTTGCATATTAGGATTGCAATCTTATTATGAATTTTTAAATAAAAAATCCAAAAAAAGTGCATTCATCTAGATTGTTAGTTTTTTATTTGAATTGCATGTTAATTAGGTATTAATTTTAATTTCGAGATTAAAGAAAAACATAAAAAATCATTGTGCATATTAGATTAGAATTGCATGCTTCATTTTAATTTTAGATCATCTTTTTTAGATAAATGGCATTTTAGATTTAGATAATGTCTTAGTTTAAATTAGGATTTAATATGACTTAATCCCTAGCTTAAATTAGATAGAATCTTAATCTAGCTAGATCATTTGAAATTTCATAAAATTTGTCTTAGGATAAATTAGTTGCAATTTCTAGGATAGATTGCATTTTTTTAATAAAAAATGTCATATGCATATGTCATGTAGAATTAGGGCATTCTTTGCACGTCATTGCATGCTAAGATTGCATATTATAGGTTTAGATAATTTCTCCTAAATAGATTGCATGCTTATTAGGAAAATAAAAATCATGTGCACGTCATATAGAATTAGTTTCATACAATGCACGTCATTTAGTGATTTTTGTTAGGTGCATTTAATTAGAAATTGCCCGTCATTAGAATTAGGTCATTAGATTAATTTAGATTGTATATTTAAATGTTGCATTTCTTTAATTTCGAATCTCATAAAAAAAATACAAAAAAATTATTTAGAATAAATCATCTCATGCTTAGGATAGATTACATGCTTAGTTATGTCATATTGCTTAGGTCATGTAGCTAAGTCATGTTGCCATGTTATATCATTTCATGTTAAATTAGTGGCATGCATTGCATATTTCATGATTTTCATTAATTATTATGAAAACAAAACAAAAATTGCGTGTTAATTAGAAATCATATTTAGGACTGCTGATATGAATTCTAAACTAACATTGCGATGCTTTCGTTGCTTTAAGGTAAGTTCTGCATCATTTATTCATTTGCTTTCTTGAGTGTTAAATTGGCGGTTTGCGTACCTGTATGGTCACCTCACATGTTAAGAAATTAAAATCAATCCAAATTGCTTGCCAAACATTTTTCAAAATAAAAAGAAAGGTACCGAAAGGGCATTAGAGAAATCTAACGTAACCAAGTCCCGTACCCTTTAGTCTCGGTTCGTATGAGTAAAGTGAATCTCCCATTGCTTTACTTGGGTTTCTAATCGACCCACCAAAAATAGATTAGTGGCGACTCCTAATTAAAAATCAATTGCATGTTAAGAAATTTAAACCTAAGTCGCGAATTGGTATGGGCTTGGGAGAGCCCGAGTTAAGTCTAGGCTTAACAATCCATTAGCCAAACCCTAGGTGGTTCACACAACCCAAAAAAATTGGTCGCGACAAGATTAAGCCATCGCGGATGTTAGATTTCGAGGACAATCGGCAAGCCATCCATTTCAGGTTGTGGCTGGGTTGTCTGCTTTTGGTGACGAGCGAAGAGCAACCTTAGTGAAATCACTCGTCGCCAATGGTACTTAACGACGGTTTTTCCAGCTTTAGAGACCGGTTTGGCCATCCGTCTTTTGAGTATAAGTTTAAGATGTTATCATTTCTTTTTGTCTGTACCAATCTAACTCTCAACTTACTCTCAGAATTCTGTCCTCCCTCTTTGCAGAGCACAATAGTCGAACCCCACACTTGAAACTAAACGTCCTCATCGCCAATCCCTAAGAAGGCAGGAAATCAAACTCTTGAATTCACTTTTACTAATTCAATCCCAAAACTTTTAATTTTGCCAATTCAATTTTGAACATTTTCATACTTTATCAATTGAGTTAATCCGGCTAATTTTAACTAAAAATCGCTAACATAAATACCAATCGTGCCGCTAACGTAGGACAACGTAGGACAACCAGCATTCTTGTCAGTAATTTCCAACTAAACTTATTTAAAAGAATTATATTGGCCAATTGTCAAACAGTTTTGGGTTAAATTTGTCAAATTAAAAAGTTTAAGATTGAATTGACGTCCATATAATGAATTTATATGACTCTTACGGTAATTACCCTTTAACCTACAAATCGACTGTAGACACACAAAGGGCTATATAAGGGCACATGTGGAAATAGCTTTTTTTCCCTCGACAGTAAATTAGAAATAATTTCATTATATTTTTTTGGGACTAAGTAGAGGTGGAGAAGCAAGACACTCAAGCAGCCTAATCCTCCATTCCGCCGTTTTAAATACTCACATGCACGCCCATGCAACTCCAGCGCGAAAGGTCATCGTCTGTAGTTTTGTACTGATCAGATTTGACGTCATGCTGCGAGTTTGGCCAAGAACGAGCGATAAGAACACGTTACGACCGAAGCAGATAGTCCTATATGTCAGCCCACGAACAGAAACTTGGAGCTTTCCGTGACATGAATCTCACGAGCCGAGTCCATAGCAGAACATTCCCTCCGGCACGCAAATGGAAACGAATTCAAATCTAATCTGATGTGCCCATCAGGACGGATTATCAGTCAAGTTGATGAATCCACTGCTCAAATTCTTCGTACGGGTCCAAGACATGAGGACT
This sequence comes from Eucalyptus pumila, assembly GCA_016097595.1. Classification (NCBI taxonomy): domain Eukaryota; kingdom Viridiplantae; phylum Streptophyta; class Magnoliopsida; order Myrtales; family Myrtaceae; genus Eucalyptus; species Eucalyptus pumila. Next base: position 9,893,804 of record CM027856.1, on the reverse strand, counting down.
TTAAATCTGAGGTGCGAATCTAGGACTCTGTGTGCTCACAAACTTTTCTCCCTTAGCTCTTCTCTATCTCTTAATCCCAACATTCCTTGGGAAGCCATGGCATCGTTGAGAAACCGATGCTGCATCCTAGTGACTCTGATCTTCCTTTTGGGAGCTTCGGCTTGCCAAGCCACGGGTCGCGCCCTCCGGCAAGACGATCCCATGTACGAGATGCACGAGCAATGGATGGCCCGTTACGGGCGTGTGTACACGGACATGGACGAGAGGCAAAGCCGTTTCCAGATATTCAAGGCAAACACACGACTGATTGAGTCGTTTAATCGGGGAAGTGGCAAGCCTTACAAGCTAAGCGTCAATCAGTTTGCCGACCTCACGAATGAAGAATTCAAGGCGAGGAACCGATTCAAGTCACACATGTGCTCCGCCGAGGCCGCGTCATTCAAGTATGGAAATGGCACCGCAGTGCCTTCCAGCATGGATTGGAGAAAGAAAGGAGCGGTGACCCCTGTTAAGAACCAAGGCCAATGTGGTAAACTGATCGAATCTATTGATGCTATTTGACCATTTGTTGAGTCAACATGTAGTCAAACTGCCTATGATTCTTATGGAAGCTCCAACAATGTTCATGTTTTAACTCGATTTCCATTCATATGTAGGATGTTGTTGGGCTTTTTCAGCCGTGGCAGCGGTGGAAGGAGTCCATGAAATAACCACAGGTAAGTTGATTTCCCTTTCCGAGCAAGAATTGGTCGACTGCGACGTTCGCAGCCAGGACCAAGGATGCGAAGGCGGTTGGATGGATAGCGTGTTCCAATTCGTCGAGAAGCACGGCCTCACTACTGAGATGAATTACCCCTACACGAGCACGGACGGTAAGTGCAATGCAAAACGGGAATCCAACCGTGCCGTGACCATAAAGGGATACGAAGACGTTCTTGCCAATAGCGAGGAGGCGTTGCTGAAAGCTGTCGCTAACCAGCCGGTTTACGTGGCCATCGATGCCGGAGGATTTGAGTTCCAATTCTACTCCAGCGGCGTGTTCACCGGAGCCTGTGGGACAGATTTGGACCATGGTGTCGCCGCCGTCGGGTACGGGACCAGCGACAACGATACCAAGTATTGGTTGGTGAAGAACTCGTGGGGCGCGGAATGGGGGGAGGAAGGGTACATAAGGATGCGGAGAGATGTTACCGCCAAGGAAGGCCTCTGCGGCATAGCAATGAAGGCATCTTATCCTACTGCATGAGTCTGAATTCACTACACCGGAGATGAGCTCGTGTGATGTAAAGACTCGAGATTTCCCGCTTTCTATGTTTATTGCGTACAGCGTCTGGCTGCTTCTAAATTTCACCTGTATGTGTGATTTGAAGGTAAAAATACTATGAAATTTCCTAACTGAAAATCTCTAATTATTTGAGAATTCTAAAACCAAATCCAACTAAGCTCCTGAGCTTAGTATTCACACCGAATCGTACTTGGGTGTGTGTCAGTATCTGTGCAGAATTGGGAAAATTGTCAAAACAATCCTAAACTTATTATAATTTTTTCAATTCAGTCCTAAACCCTTTTTTGGGGAACTAATTTAGTCCTAAACGTACAATTATGCCAATTCAGGCTATTTGACCAATTTTGACTAATCGACGCTAGCTATCTGATTGATGTTAACATGGACAATATTTTAATAATATTTTATTTTTTTAACTTTTTTAAAAAAAATTTCTTTTTACATTTTCATTTTCTTTCTCTCTTTTTTTTCCTCCTTCTTCCTCCTTCCTCCTTCCTCCTTCCTCTGGCCAACAATGACAACTATTGGCAAGGCATCGGCCAATGGTGAGGCAACCCTCGCCATGACTGGGTAAGGTCGCGATCTGCCCATGGCTAGCAAGGCTCACCCAAGCTAGAGGCTATGCAAGGTCATAGCCTCTAGCGAGGTGAGCCTTGCTAGCTTAGCATGTAGCCTAGGCAAGGTCACTTAGCCACAACCGAGCTTCCCCGAGGACTCCCTGGCCCTGCCTTTGGTTGGTCGCCAACATGGCTAGAGGAAGGAGGAGAAAGTTAAGAAAATCATAATGAGAAAAAAAATGAAAAAATGAATAAAAATTTGTCAACATCAGTATCAATCGAATGATTTGTATCCATGTCAATGCTAGTCAACCAAAATTGGCCAAATGGAATGAATCGACATAATTGCAAAAGATTTAGGATTGAATTGAAAAAAAAAAAAGTTTATGACTGACTTGAAAAAATGATAATAAGTTTGGACTTTTTTGGTAATTTCTTATGCAAAATTCCATCGTCCCCTACCCCAAAATACCGATGTTTTTCCGTACTAATTATATTTCAATAAGTGTTGGTAAATATTAAAAAAAAAACTATCAGATAAAAAAAAAATTGTCAGTAAACTTTTTCCCCGGGAAACTAGACAACTTACTAATACTTTTAATGAAACTAACTAATTTTTTATAGTTTGTAAATTACCAATTTTGTACTAACTGATTAACTTTTATTATATCTGAATTATCTAACTCTTAAATGAAATTCTCAACCTGAAATATTATTTGGGTTTGCATAGAACTCTTTTGTCTCCTGCCTGCAAATACCAATCTTTTTCGTGCTAGTATATCTCAATAAATTACCCACCAAACTATATTAATATATAGATAGATATATATATATATAATATATTGTTAATTTTAAAAGCTATTGGTAAGAAAAAACTATTCCAATTTTTTTTTTCAAATAACTTATTGGTATAGCAACATTTTTATGGGATTACTAATATTTTTATAATTTATAAATACCATTTTTGCATTAATTTATCAATTTTTTTTGGGTGAAAACATTAATTTATCAAGTTTATTTGCATAATAACATTTTGAATTTAAATTAATTTACCTATGGTGAAACCACCATGTGTTTTATAACCAAATTGTCTGTTTGAGAGAGGGAGGGGGGCCACAGTCGTGACAAGAGGGGATAACATTATGGTGTGGTAATTGCGTGATGGTGTGAAAAATAACTTTTCCCAAAAAATCTAAGAAAATTTTCCCTTTTAGGTGGGATCACTAAGCACATAAAAGAAGTTCAATACCTTCGTTTGATGAGATGGGCAAGAGGCTCTTAGAAAGACTAAGAATATTTCCCCTTTAGGGTGGGACAACTTATGTTGTGAAAAATCTTATTCCTTTGTAAATACATTGTAGCCGCGCAAAGCATTGCACCTCAGTATCACATATTCGATAATTGGAAAGTCATCCGAGTTTATGCTGATGAATGTCTATCGTCCTCTCAAAAGTCATCGTTTGCTTCGTTTGATGTGAGAAATTATTGTAGTGACTGAACATGATATGAATTGGCCCAAAAAGACAATAAAAGCACGCTGAAATAAAAGCACAAAGTCCAAATTACCAGCCCTCGCACAAAAACAAAGTAAGCCTCCAGACATGAATCTCACAAGCTAAGTCTATCTCGGAACATCCTCTCTGGCACGTTGACGATTGATTACTGCTTCTCTTAATTAAAGCTAATTCATCCGATTAATTCAATGCACCCATCAGGATAGATTATCAGGCAAGTCGATGAATCCACGTCTGAATTCGTCGTACGATCCAAAACATTGGGCCTATAAATTTGAGGCGCAATCTTAGGATTCTGTGTGCTCCCAAACTGATTCACTTAGCTGTTCTCCTTCACTCCTAACATTGCTAGCCAAGTCATGGGATCGTTTAGAAACCAATATTTCATTCTGGTGCCTTTGATCTTCCTTTTGGGAGCTTGGGCTCATAAAGCCGCCGGTCGCACCCTCCAGCGAGACGATCCCATGTCCGAGATGCATGGGCAATGGATGGCCCGTTACGGGCGTGTGTACAAGGATGTGGAAGAAAGGCAAAGCCGTTTCGAGATATTTAAGGCAAATGTGCAAGGCATCGAGTCGTTCAATCAGGCAAACGACAAGCCTTACAGGCTCGGCGTCAATCACTTCGCCGACCTCACGAATGAAGAATTCAAGGCAAGGAACCGATTCAAGTCACACATGTGCGCCACCGAGGCCGCTTCTTTCAGGTACGAAAACATCACCGCCGTGCCTTCTAGCATGGACTGGAGAAAGAAAGGAGCTGTGACACCGGTTAAGAACCAAGGCCAATGTGGTAAGTTGATAGAGACTAGTTCATGAATTGCCTTCATCAATCTATTCGAGATTCTTAGAGACAAGATGTTAAAACCCCTAATGTCGTCATAGTATCTTCTCCAAGAATGTCTCTTGTTCTGATTTGAGTGTCCTGTTTCCGTTGCAAAAATGTAGGATGTTGCTGGGCTTTTTCAGCCGTGGCAGCTGTGGAAGGAGTCACTGAAATAACCACGGGTAAGCTGATTTCTCTTTCCGAGCAAGAGTTGGTCGACTGCGACGTCGGTGGCCAGGACCAGGGATGCGAAGGCGGTTGGATGGATAGCGCATTCCAATTTGTTGAGAAGCACGGCCTCACAACAGAGACGAACTATCCCTACAAGGGCACGGACGGCAAATGCAATGTCAAATCGGAATCCAACCGTGCCGTGATCATAAAGGGCTATGAAGACGTTCCCGCCAACAGCGAGGGGGCATTACTAAAGGCAGTTGCTAACCAGCCAGTTTCCGTGGCCATCGATGCCGGAGGATTCGATTTCCAATTCTACTCTAGCGGCGTGTTCACTGGGGCTTGTGGGACTGACTTGGACCACGGTGTTACCGCCGTCGGATATGGGACTAGCAATGATGGCACCAAATTTTGGCTGGTGAAGAACTCGTGGGGCGAGGAATGGGGCGAGGAAGGATACATAAGGATGCAGAGAGACGTCAGTGCGAAGGAAGGCCTCTGCGGCATCGCGATGAAGGCCTCTTATCCTACCGCGTAGATTTTAATGAAGCCACATATCAGTGTGTACTGTAAAAATGGTGAAGCTTTTCAGTTCTAAGGCCTTGTTTTATACCTATGCTTGACATGCTGCAGGTATATATCCATGTGTACTAGTTGTGTGTTCTTAAGAAGTGATCAATCCCGATACGCTATTGAGAACGATCTAAAGATGTCGAGTCGAAATACATGAAATTTAAAATGATTCATTCCACATGCAACAATTTGGCAAGGAGCATGCAGTGAAGGATTGAAGAAGAATATGTGTGAATTCATTAAATCTTCAGTCCGAAGTTCTAAGTGGCTTGTTTGAAAGCTGCCAATATTTTTGGCTTTTTTATATTTTAGCATTCATTTCATAGAAAAAGTGTTTAGTCAAGATTTTCATCACCCAAATATGACAATTTTCAGGATTTGATTGCATAATTTTAAAACTTAATTCTATATTTAAGCAAATCAAGAACACCCAAAATCATGCTTTTGACAGGAGCAAAGCCATTGCTCTTTTTTGCTCGTAAATAAAATTTGTAGGATCGACAAAGCATTTTCATCTGGTGGCAATAATGAGACTTTCTTGGTATATGACGTTGACCGAATGTTATGTAAGGAAAAAGGAGAAGTCACTTCTAGTGAGAATCTCCTCGAAACATCATGAAATGCATGTATAGTACGAAGAACAAATATCTAACTTCTCTGGTGGTGACATTACTTAAGCTTTTCAAGAAAAATAACCCACTTTGAAAATAAACATTTGAAAATGAAATTTTCAGCACATTATTTTCAGTGGCCTATTGTACCTATATTCATATATTTTTGAAAATGTATGATTGTAATTAGGTCTATATTTTCATTCATCCTCGACTGAAAGAAAACTTTATCCAACCATCCTTGTGAACAGTGGGTCACAAGTTGTGGACATCAATTATATGTTAAATTAACTTGTGTTATGTCCATGATTAAAATCCACCAATCAAAAGAGTGGTAAGAGAAAAAGATTGTATGATCAAATAAAAAATAATAATTTATGATTTATAGAGTATATAGACCAGGGTTATCTCAACCAACAAAGACGTGGGCCTTCCAGCGAAATTTACATAATACCGTTGATATGACTTTTATCCGCATTATCAATCCAAACCACATAGGTTCCATCACATAGGAAGCTCCAATTTCTTGACTTTGGGCGGCTCTGGCCGATCATTTGCCTGACTTGGGCTTTCCAAAAGACCTGACTCCTACTCTTCCAACGGCACGTCTCTCTAATTGCATCCCCTTATCTGTCGCGCCTCCGCACCAAATAACCAAAGCCAAACAAAAAGTTCTCTGCACTGCACAAAGTCTCTCGATATCAGGTCCCAAAATGGAGCCTTTCCCATTACTCCTTCTCATAATACAAGCTGTGATTAGTTGCTATGCCAGGAACAATCACCCATGCAACCCTTCAACATGTGGTGAGGTCGGTAACATACGCTATCCCTTTCGATTGAAGGATGACCTGAAAGGATGCAGTGATTGGAGGTTCGAATTAGCGTGTGAAGATAACCGCACAATGCTATCTTCGTCTGATGGTTGATATCTTGTGAAATCGATATGCCCTTATAGTTGTAGGGGTTCCATTGATTGGGATTCTGGGCATATGGAAGTGGTGGATGTCGGGCTGCAAGAGGGCAACTATTCCTCCCTTCCTCTCGACCAGTTAATGCCCCCTAATTTCAGCGATGAAGATCATGAACGGTTCTTCAGCTCCTATGGGACCAAAGTGACTATTGTATCTTGCTCAAAGCAAGTGAAATCTCGTTTATATGTCAACACCGAACCGTGTATAGTTATGGAAGGGTATTAGTCATACGCCGTCATCTTCGCATGGGCATCGAATATTGAGGATTCTTGCACCATAACCAGGTCAATATACGCAGCAGAATATTTATTGTATAAAGCATTTTCCTGGGAGAATCCTACGATCTCCTACAACGACATTCACAATGCGATGGCCGATGGGTTTAATTTCACCTACTCGGTGCCGCAGATGAAAAGTTATGACCTTTGCTTCTTAGGCTTACGATACCTTGGAAGTCGATGCACATCCTATGACTACTGTAAGTATGCCTTTCCATTGAGGTATTTTACCCGATCAATATGCTAATATTTGTTTCTAGCTATAGCTCTTGTGGCATCCCAAAATTCAAGACATCCTCTAGAGAAATTAAAGCATAGGTAATGAAATTACCTATGGTTTATGCTTTAGCCATTAGTTTTCTTAAGGCTAAGTGATATATGCTTGTGTTCACGAGACTTTAAATTAGATAAATTAATGAGAATAATCTATGCTTGGCTATGCACTTTATAGACTAAGTTTCTATAAATAAAATGTTACAAGACTTTGGCCATGTGGATTTTAAAATTTAAAATTTATAGAAGAAAGTATAAAAGGGAAAATTTTAATTTTGGGCCTTAGGCCCATTGGCCTAAGCTTTAGTGGGCCAAGCTAGTCGGCCCAATTAGGCCCGCGGATAGGGCTGTCGCCGGCCCATTGAGGCCCATGAAGTGACCGTCGACCATGAGAGGGGGGGGAGGAATGGCCAACCCATTTGCTGGCCCAATTGCTCCCGAAGCCCAAGCCCATGCATGTATCATGACAAGTGGCAAGAAGGGAGATGGCATGCATTGGCCAATTGGAGTGGCAAGCAATCATTGCAAATGATGAGCAATTGGGGGAATAAAAGGGAAGAGGAGAGAGAGAGGTGGCCGGTTGTTCGGCCAAGTGAGAAAGGGAGAGAGAGAGAACCGTGCGAGAGAGAGGGAGAGAGTGTGGCCGAGAGAGGAGAAGCCGAGAGGGAGAGGAAGAAGTCGCCGCCGCACGCCGTCCGTCCGTCGCCGGTGTGCCGACCGCTTGCTGCTGTTCGTTCGGTCTAGAGGCAAGTTGGGAATCCGCTTTCTACTCTTGCACCAATGTCTTGCATGTATGGTCGGAATCTAGGACATTTGGAGGCATGGGAGTGAAGCTAATGTGTTTTGTTCTTGAGTTGCATTCTGTTTTCACATGAACCGTTTGAGCCAGAACTTTGTGAGAGCTTGCATGCATGTTTTGAGTTCGATTTTGACTTTTATCTCTTCATGAAAGTTGTATCTAACATCTTAAACTACAACATACTAAAATTTGGTGCAAAATGATGGATATTTAATGGGTCTAACTCTCATCCTACGGAGATGCTAGATCTGGAATGTTTTCACATGAACCACCTGACCCAGAATCTTGTGAGAGCTTGCATGCATGTTTTGAGTTCGATTTTGACTTTTATTGCTTCATGAAAGTTGTATCAAACATCTTACACTATAACATACTAAAATTTGGTACAAAATTATGGAGATTTGAGGGGTCAAACTCTCATCCTACGGAGACACTAGATCTGGAACTGTTTTGCTGACCTTGTGGTAGATTTGTGGTTGCATGTTGATTTTTATCAAGAATATCTCTTCGACTTCTTCATGAAAATTGTAGAGAACATATTCAAGACTAACATAATCAAATTTTAAGTAAAATGAACAAGTATAGCCTAGTGAATCGACTTATTCTTGAAGACGGTAAATCTGGAGACGCGGTACTGGATACCCGAGACTTCATGGACCCATATGGAGACTGTCCTTTGGAAATTTAACTTAGATCCCTTCATGAAAGTTGTAGGGTACATCTTTAAGTAAAACATATCCAAATTTCAGAGGGAACGAAGAAGAATAGGTAGGTGAAAACTCAGTATTTCGGAGAAACATGCACTGGACGTTTCGGTGTTAGATCCAGAAGCTTCGTGTGACTGTAGAAAATAATATAAAAATAATTTAGCTTAGAAGTCTTCATGAAAAATCTACTTTAGTGTCTTGGCTATAACCTGGTAAAATTTCATAATTTTCGGAGGTCGTTTGGATATTTTAATCAAATTATTTCAGAAACTGTGCATTCTGTTTTTATCCGAAATTACATGCTGTATTTGTGTGAATTATAATTTTGTGTGGAATTTGATTGGCCTTGTGTTTTTCATGAAATTATTACCCTATTGTCTTGTCTATCGCTAGCCTTAATTTCATGATTTTTGAGAATTATATGGATATTTAATTTAAATATTTTCGAAAATGGTACAAGCTGGGATTTAAATAAATTTCAAAAGGAGGCATGATAAATGGACTATTTTAAATTGTATGAATTCCATGAATTTTATCTTTATGGATGATTGTACCTTGTTGCATGTATTATGATGACCGATAATGCATGTATAGATCAAAGTATGAAAGTTATTTTGTTTGCCATTACATCATGTGCCATGTTAAGTTGAGACCTAAATTGGTAAACATGATCAATGATAAAATTAGGAATCTGTTTGTGGCGGATGATAATGCCCTGGGAGTATCAGGATGCCCGGGATGGGGGGTACCGGATGCCCGGAATGTATAGAAATACATGGCCGGGTGGCCCTAGGAGTATCAGGATGCCCGGAATGGTTGGGTGCCGGAAGCCTCGGAGGTCTTTGCCCGAGGAGATGCCTCGTGATGCCAGTTGGGATGCGAGATGCCCAGAATGTAGAGGTGTCGGATGCCTGGTGGCCTTAAGTGGCTGAATGCCGGAGGTTTTTCTCGCGATGCCAAGATGGGGTGCGAGTGTAACGTATAAGATGAAATTGATGATCTTGAGAAAGGGTGATGTGGTGATCGAATTGAAAGTTAAAAGTGGAAATTGAATCATGCATACATGATATGGTATGATGATGATCACTTGTGGCATGATGACATGATATGATGATGATCACCTGTGGCATGATGACATGATATGATGATGATCACTTATGGCATGAGGATATGTATGTATGATATGATATGATGATGATCACCTATGGCATGATGATATGCATGTATGATAGGATGATGTCATGATGATGGTGATATATGATATGATATGATGATGATGATATGTCTAGGACATAATGATGATGGCATATGTATGATATGATGGCGACCTATAATATGATGATACATGTGTATGACATGATGATGATAACCTATGACATGACGACATGTATGTGTTATGATTGTGATGAAGATGTATGATGATATATGCATGGCTTCAAGGTAAGCACGCATGGATGCATGGATGGCATGTACGATGATGTGATTGTATTGTATGATGCATTGAGTGGTTATTAGATTCATTTACCTGCTGATGGTTGTACTCACCCCTTCGGAGACCAACATTTCAGATTAGCAGGATGTCACTCCCTGCTATCACGCGGGGTGTATTTTACGGCCTACCTTCGGATGTAGAGGTCGAGTGCGAGGAGTTTGACTGTCCTCCCGGTCTTACGTATATTCGAGTGCGCTGTTTAGTTATGTACGATGTGTACCTAGCTGGGGGCCCTGTTGTCCAGGAGTTCATATCCGTCCATGTTTGATGCAATGGAGCGATGCGTGGGATGTTGTCGACTCCACCGCCTAATGCATCGGGATGGGTGTGAGGGCCCGTGCGTATCAAGTAAGAGCTGAAACTTTTTGGGATGGTTAGCCGACACTAGTGATGAGGGATCTTGCATGTGAGTTGTAGTGGGTCGACTATTTCTTTTTGGGTTTTAGGCCGAGTATGGCTAAGTCCTGGCCTTTCTTTTGATGAACCGACCCAAGGAAACCCATCTTGAAAATATGTAAATAAAGTGTCATGGCTATCTTTTATTATGATGTTTAGTGGTGTACAATTGTATCATGGTTGCTGGAGGGAGAGATGGCGATGTTATATTTTGCTTCCGCTAATGAGTCATGCTGGGACCGTTTTTTCAAAATAAAAAAAAAAAAATGTCTATGATTTACGACGCTTCTTCTAAGAGGTGCAGTTAGTGTTCCATTAGGTGTAATGTTAGGTGCCTGTGGCGACCCTAAGGAGTTCAGGGTGTCACAGCTCTTGAGCTCAAAAGCGACGGATTGTGATTTTTTTTTTTCTTTGGTTGAATCGGACTGTTATTGACTGGTAAGAAAATCAAAGTAACAGATGCAAGTGATGTTTGTAGAAGTCGAGACCATCATGATTGAGTAATCAAAACCGAATGAAACGAATTAACCCTCGGGGGGTTTAAGATGACATGCAAATGATTGGTTCAATATGAATACAATCATCATTCTCCGGGAGAAAATGACTGTAGCGAGCATATCATGTTGTGTTTTATTCCTATTCATAGAATGACAATTGATAGAACCCATAAAAAAGCTTTGTTCATTTCGAGGAAATTACTTCAAAAAAAAATATTTTTCAAATTTTTTTATGTTCGATTCATGCAAAATAAACAAATCATGAAAGATTTTTTCATTTTTTAAGAGAGGAAATTCTTTTCTTTTTTCATTTTAATTATATGAATTTTATTTTATTTTATTATTTTTTTTTTTCTCTTCAGCTAATCACCACCACAACGAAGCTGTTGATTGGTGGCTGAGGAAAAAAAATAAATATAAATAAACAATTAAAAATTATATTTTTAAAGGGAAAAAAGAACAAAAAATAAACAATTATCAAAATAAGTGAACGGAGGATAATCATATTTTTCATACCAAATGATGGAAAGTATTTTTCATTTCATTTTCAGATTTTAGCTAAATGCTAGAAATATGTGATTTTAGAAAATATTTTTTGAAAACGTCACATTTTCTACGAAACGAATGGAGCTTAAGTTTGTGCTTTCCCGAAAAAAAAAAAAATTAGTTTGTGCTAAGTCAACATTGAACATCTGGATTTTTACGGACCATAAGAAAATTGTGTTTAGTTCCTTCCAAATTTTTTTATATTAGCTTAAAGTACCTCATATTTTCTCTTATATCAAGAGTTCCCAAAATGGGGAGTAAAAGCCCACCGAAATGTTAATGGTGTGCTTCCATGCGGAGGCCAGGATACGTTAATCCTACCTCATATATTAATCAAGTGTAGTCACAAAAAGTTCTTAATTCTCAAAACCAAAATTATGTAAAACATTCAGAATTTCTGGATAGTAAAACTTGTTGATTTGCAATATTTTAGGTCGTGATGGGGCCAGAAAATTCACTAGAAGAAATCTTTAGTTACTATCGTTAATACACATTTGCTTCAGAAATTGTTAACTCATACCTAGTTTTTTCAGTTATGGGCGTTGCTAAACACACTTGAGTCGGCTTAATGAGGTGTCTGGATCACGAGTGCGTCAAATTTTTTTTTTTTTCCTTTTTTTTCCCCTTTTTCCTTTTTCTTCTTTCTCTCTTCTCCCCTGTTTCTTCGTTCCCCTGTTTTTCATTTCTGCCGAAAACCTCTTTCTCTCCTCTCTTTAAAACGGTAGAAGGTTCCACAGTTCTCCCTCAGCTTCCTTTTTTGACTTTTCAAACTCTTTCTTTTCCTTTTATTTTATTTTCTTTTAAAGCCCATATATTACATACATGATCCAGCTCCCGGGATGTCTTCTGCATTTGCGGGAGCGGAAGGAAGAGCTCAGTGTTTGCTATATAAAAGGTCGGAAGCCTACGGGAATAGTGGCGACTGGACTGGTGATGAATTCAGGCATCAGCGCTCAGTAATGGTAGAAACGTGGTTTTTTTCTCCTTTGTTTCAAATGAGAATGAGGCCTACTTCATATAATCCTCAGTTGCTCCCTATGATCTTTCTAGGGTCGTGCTGGAACCAACGGGGCTGCTGAATCAATTAATATGGGCAAAGCATATCCAGAAATGGAGGGTGCTTTGGACACAGCCAACCCTTGAGTGTGGGACATATCCCTTTTATGGTGCTCCTTCTAACTGCAATCAGAGCGATGCCCTGCTTTGTGATTGCCCGCTTGGATACTTAGATGATCCGAAGCTGGAAGACCGTCTGGGCCGTTGCAAGAGGAGAAACGCGTCAAAATGTAGTGGTGACAGGAGAGATAAATCTTTCGTCATGCCTAATACACGCTTGCAAAAAACTCTGTTTCATGGTGGAACACCTCGAAACATGCAGGTTATTGTGCTTGAGCAACTGTTCTTGCAGTGCTTATGCATACACTGCCAACTGTCTGATATGGACGGATGCCAAATTTGTAGTTGAACATTCAGCTGATGATGCAATTTCAAGAGATTTCCATGTCACGATCGCAGCGTTGGACTTGGAGGAGAGTAAGAAACGGGGGAAACCCACTTCAAATTTCATAACAGCAGTTGGAGTTGTGCCCGTAGCTTTTCTCGTGGTCCTAAGCATTTCGCTGGTGGCTATTGAGATGAGATGGCCTGCTTATGCAGCAGACGATCATCTGATGCATTTTGAATATCGAGTTCTGAAGAAGGCAACAAAGAACTTCTCTGAGAAAATTGGGAGAGGTGGGTTTAGTTCTGTTTTTAGGGGAGCACTGCCAGATTCGACTCCCATAGCAGTGAAGAAACTCATGAACCAAAGCCAAAGTAACGAACAGTTCCTTGCAGAAGTTAGAACCATTGGAAAAATACAGCATGTCAATGTCGTTCGTCTAATTATTTTTGTGCAGAAGAGTGAAAAAGGTTCCGAGTATATGAGTACTTGGCAAATGGTTCGCTCGCGGCTCATTTGTTTCAGAAAGGTTCCAAAATTCTCGATTGGAAAACCAGATACGGAACCTTTTTCCGGATTGCTAAAGGATTGAGTACCTCCATGAAAGGTGTCGGGATTGCATCATACACTATGACATCAAACCAGAGAATATACTGTTGGATTCGGAACTCGAACCGCAGATTGCTGATTTCTGCCTCGCGAAACTCATGGGACGGGAAGCCAGCAGCATCTTTACCACCGTGAGGGGAGCCAGAGGGTACCTCGCTTCACAATGGACTTCGGGAGGGCAATCACGTCAAAAGTCGACGTTTTCAGCTATGGAAAGCTGCTCTTTGAGATCATATCAGGAAAGTGAAAAATCGAGGAGCTGAACAGTGATATGTGCGATTATCTACCGCTCCAGGTAGACAATTCAATAGCCAGAGGAGAAGAAGTCTTGCCACTCGCGGACCGCAGATTGAACGGATAGGTGGAGATGGAAGAATTGTGCAGAGCATGCAAAGTGGCTTGCTGGTGCATTCAAGACAGCGAGCGTGATAGACCAACCATGTCTCAGGTATTTCAGATTTTGGAGGGGGTTATGGTAGTAGAAAAACCTCCTATCCCAAGAACTTTCTTGCGACTTGTAGGAATTAATGAGAGTGCATCATAAAACAAAGTACTATGTCCCTTTGTAATTTATGGCCATGATGGAGCCCCAATTCATCCTCCAGGGCCATGGACTGGGTAGTCTTGAATCCGCATCATGCTTAACAGACTTGTCATCACTAACTCCGATTGGCCAAATGGGAAAGGCAAGCTTCTGGCTCGTCTCTAAAAGAGGAAGCGGAGATTATCCAGGTGTACAATGAAGAACCTGTCCAGTAGGATTTAATTGCTTTTATGCTATAATTTTCAGATTTGGTTGCGACCTGTGACTTTATAAATTGTGACTTTCGTCAACACTACATACTTGAAGCGATTTTAAACAAACGGAGAAGTAAGCTCCGATGCCATAGTGCAAGCAATATTGGCAAGACAAGCTTCAACGTAAATCGCTAGACGAACCTTGATCTGAAATGGAAATGGAAATGTTTTGTGCAAATATAACGAACATTTTCATAGGCAACTTTTGAAAAAATAAAAAGAAAATTGGACAGGAAGCAAACATCAGGTTTTGCTTACAATAGTCTCCAATTTCCCAGTGCACCAACGAGACAAAAACAACTGAAATCATTTAAAAATCAAAACCCAACTGGCAACGTCCCTTATGCTTTTAATTTCCTTTTCTTTTTTTTTTTCATAAAAATCATGGGATTTTCTTAAAATCGAGAGGCAAAGCGTTTTAAACTTGTGGCATAAGTTCAAGATAACGATGTGGAAGGGCTTACTTGAGCCAAAGGCGAGTATACACTATCTATGGAAGTAGGCCAAGAAACAAAAGGTTTCGCGGGCGAGGCAGTTTCCTAAGTATGGCCAGCTCAGAAAACAACAAACTATTCATGATTTTTCTTTGGGCCTTATGTACCTGAACCTGCTAAGCGACCGTGCCAGACCTAGAGGTCGCGTTCGGGTGGATAGTGGCCTTGGCCTCAAATGTGGATTTTTCTTTTACAGCTTACTTGAGATCTATGTTTCTTGATTGAAGTAGATTTAACCTATCGGAACAGAGACTTGATTTGGGGCAGTTCGGATATAATTGTTGGCCGATCTAGACAAGTGGTTTCCTCATAGAGTTCATACGAGCTCATTGTATCTATAAAAATGAAAATTTTAGGAGTTCCGAGTCATGAACAAGTTTGGGCATGACCTTTACACGCTCTGCTTGGACCCTTCTGGGTCGACCATTTGGAACTAAAAACATTGACAATGCTTGCCTTGTGGACAAGTCTACAATTCAGTCTCACGATTCCATTGAAGAAGGAAAGTATTCTGTTCTTTGTTTTTAGCTGGGGTTTTATTCGGTGGATTGGATGATGGATAAACCAACAAGCCACCGTTCTTAGTACAGCAGCATGTGCAATCAAGAATAATAGCGAAAAGGTTGGAAGATGTGGCAAAATAAGGTGACAGCCCAGTAGTTTCCTTATATGATAAATCATCATCTAATAAAATATGTAATTGATCTACTCTTATCGACATTTCTGATCCCTTAGACAAGTGGTGAATTACTTGCTCGGTCGGTGATGTTCTTGCTTAGTGTTGTGGCAGACTCGCCAACGGTGTGTAATGTGGCTGAGGTTGGGAAGAATATGAGATTGAGATCCTCGGATGGAAGTGTGCAGAGAAAGCTGATTAAGATTTGGGGCGTGATAGTAGGTGATCAAAATAGCGACAAAAAAATAATAATAATTGGTGAATGATGTTTTGTCAATATTCATTACATGCAACATCACTCACTTGAGGTTAAAGGGAAAAGAAATATATAGTCACAAGCCATACTTTATTCTTTTGGATAAGTGTATTTGAAGTCTTAAAACATATCATGAAATGACACTAAGTTAAAAGTGCAATTAAGTTTTAAAATTTGTCTAATTAGTTCGATCGAGTATTTCTAAGAGTTTTTCTCATTTCAGTGACAGAAAATATGACTTTTTTTTAACAAGAGATGATGTTATGTCCACTTTGCAACATTGAATATCTCTCTTTGTCTGTGTGTAACGAGACTGGTGCCAAGGCTGGGTTAGGGGGGCGGTGCCACCCCCAACTATGCCGACAACCCTCGTTGAGGTATAGGTGAGGAACACCGGCCTTCGTAGCAACATGGGTCCTTCAGCATGATGCATCATACACTCAATCCCCAACGTAAATCTCACTGGCATGTCCAACTGGAGAAAAGATGAGAGTTGCATTGAGAGGAACAAACTCTTCACGGCCACCAGTAATTAGTCTTTAGATTCGAAAGGCCTTCAATTTGACAAGCGAGTGGCTTTCTTATGATGCTTGGAGCTTGTGGAAGTGGAAAGGTATCTCGTTATGCTTGGATTGCATCGAAGGTGAGTCCGTAGAATTGGAAAGCGAGCCTGTGACCACCGCTAATTCGACCAAGCCCAGTCGACTTGGGAAACTTGCCAATGGCATACAACTAACTGGATAGGCTTGAAAATGCCCTGGTGAATTGGAGAAGCAACACCTTTGAGACCAAAAGAGCGTAAGGCCTCAACTCTATCACCACCGCGCAAGGGTTGATCGGCCCCTGCGATCTCTACTAGGGTCAGCCGGCCCTCCCTGCTCATGGTGATGACTAGCAATCTTGTCTTGTGGTCGAGCAAGCGTTTTCATCCGGCCTCAGCGGTGCCCTAGCAATGCTTTCCCGGCCATCTCTTTCTCTCAGTTTCTTTTTTCTTGTTGTCCTCTTAACTTTTGATTTACTTTCTGATGTGGCGTGCACATGTCTTTAAAATACATAAAATAGGTCACATTAGCAATTTTCATTATTCAAATTTAATGGAGCTAAGGGAAATCGTCAATCACACCAATTTGAAAATTTTCAAGATTTAATTGTGTCTTTTGAAAATATTAGGGCTGGATTACATTTCAAGTAAATCAAGAATGGTGGATAGTCATGCTTTTTGTGGGAACAAAGCCATCCCTCCTGTAAAATAAATTTGAAGGATTGACAAAACAAAAGATCAAAAAAAAAAAAAAATCCCACTACATAGTAACGATGAGACTTTTTCTCGATATATGTGTGGACCGCACCTTATGCTAGGTAGAATTTCCTTGAAACGACAAACGCATCATGTGCGAGGCGACGAGCAAAATTGACTTATCGTCTCCGGTCAAGCTCCATTTTCTGGACTTTGGACGACTCTGAGTCATTTGCTCGATCTGGTATTTTTCAAAGACGACTCCAACTCTTCAACTCCAATCCCGACCCGTCTCTCCATGTGCATCCCCTATTTTTTTTATTGTATAACCAAAATCAAACACAAATCTCTCCCAATTGTCCAAAAGACTTTGCTAACATAACAGTTTTTGAGTACTATGAGAATAATAATTTAATGTGAGTTACAAATTTTTGAAAAAGTAGGTTCTACAATAATTTGTAATTATTTATAATTTGATTTTTTATGATTTAGAATAAACCATTATTCTCATAGTGCATTGAAGAGTGCCCACTCTCTGAATTTAATTTTTGGTCTTCACCGGCAGCCTCACCAAGATTTAGGTGAGGGTTGGGGGCCGCGGGCAAAATTTCAATTTGCATGTCGCTATCCCTTTCCGCCATTCTTGACGAAACTTCATTGTCTTGTTACAGATAAAGAGGGATGTGGAGACGCAAGGCGACTTCATCAACTCCCTGATTAGAGAGGTCGAGAGAGCCGCGTTCACAAACATCAAGGAGATCCTGCCTTTAGTCAAATGGCTTGACGACAAGCTCTCCTATCTGGTAATTGTTCCTGTACAAGATGGCAGCAATGCTCTGCTTCTTCTTTAGATTCGGCAATGGCTCTTAAGCAAAGAATTGATTTTCGATTAGATGGATGAAAGGGCAGTTGACATGGCCTCGCCAACCGCGGATGATGCCGCCTTTGTCCGCGTCTTATAAACTAAGCCTAGGAATGCCAGGAGTGAGGTTCACATCGCCAGTGAGGGTGAGTGAGGGCTGAGGTTCGAAAGCCCTTGCTGGCCACTGCCGGGTAAGGAAGCTAGAGATGAAGAAGAATAATGAAAAAGAAAAGGAAAAATTAATAAAAAATAAATAAATGAATAATTGATTTTTTTTATTAAAAAATCACCACATTACATTAGTGTTGACCAACTAAATTTGGCTAGATGAACTAAATTGACTTAATTACAAAAAGTTTAAGACTGAATTGGCTCAAAAAAATTATGATTAAATTGACATAATTATAATAAATTTAAAACGTTTTTGGTAATTATCTTGCCAAAATAGTCAAATTTAGAAATTCCGGACAAGTTTTCTTCCTAGTTAGTGTGAAAGCTATCCATAAAGCAATCCACCACTTGTTATGTTAGTTTCAATGCGTGTACCACAAGCTGCGTAATTCTACTTATGGAACCTTTAGTGGTTCTACACAATTTACTTTTCTTGACTCGACTCTGTGCTGATTGGTTGGTTGACTTGGTCATTGCCAAGACAGATGACCCAACTGATCTTTTCGATCGTCATCGGACAAAGTAACCTTCTCCGAAATGCTACGCGTTTTCTAGTCAAATAATCTAATTGAAAGATTCAAAAGCAACTGCTAGAATTATGGTCACCCGCAAGACTTTCGACTCAACCTTGTTGGATGGGCAACTCTTCGAAGACAGCTAGCTATTGTGAAGTCAAGATTTGTCTGTTCAAAGAAAGACTTGAGAGTTGTTAACTCCACCATGTCAAAACCGCAATTGCGAAAGAACGAGTAACAAGAGATGAGTTGCGTGAGGGGAAATCCAGATATATTTTTGTCGCCAAATATATGGAAACTGATAAATCTTGTAATTTGAAATTAAAAAAAGCACGACAGGATGAAACTACCAAAGTAGTCAACAAGAAATGCTAAAGCACGTATGAATTTACGTGATTCAATCTGAGTGTGGACACCTACTACATGTGAATAGCCTACATAAGAGAATCCACAAATCATGAATGGATTTATTTAGTTATAATCATTACACGTTCAAGTATGAAACATGCCGAACATCAACCTGCTCGTACAACCAATTAAATAAGTTTGAAATGGTTTGGTGAATTGGAGAAGCAACAATGCATGGGACGAAGAACACAAGGCCTCGCCACCTGTCACCGCCACGTAAGGGTTGCTTAGCCCTCTCGACAACCTTGCTAGGGTCGATCAATTCATGCCCTGATTTGGGCGAGGCTTCTTTGCCTGCTCGCAGTAATGGATATGATTGAGCAGTTGTCGCCCATTGTCAAGCGAGAGTCCCCCTTCCCCCTCTTAATTTGTTGGCTTTTTTTATTTATTTTTTTAACATTCAGTATATAGAAAAGTGTATTGTCAAGATTTTCATCAACCAAATTTGATGGAATTAACGAAACTTGTCAATCACACAAATATGATAATTTTTAGAATTTAATTACATAATTTTGAAACTTAATTCTATATTTAAGCAAATCAAGAACACCCAGAAATCGTGCCTTTGGTAGGAGCAAAGCCATTGGTCTTTTTTATTTGCAAATTAAACTTGTAGGATTGACAAAGCATTTCCATCATGTAGCAATAATGAGACTTTCTTGGTATACGACGTTGACTGAATGTTACGTAGAGGAAAAAGAGAGGTCTCTTCTAGTGAGAATTTCCTTGAAACATCATGAAATGCATGTGTAGTGCGAAGAACAAATATCTATCTTCTTCGGTGGTGATGTTAGTTAAGCTTTCCAAGAAAAATAACCCACTTTGAAAATGAAATTTTCAGCACGCATAATTTTCAGTGGCCTATTGTGATTTTTACGTATATTTCAATACTTCACGTATATCTTGGAAAATGTATAGTTGTAATTAGGTCTATTTTTTCATTCATCCTCGGTTGAATTTTTTTTTTTATCCAACCACTCTTGTGAATAGTGGATTACAAGTTGTGAACATCATTTATATGTTAAATTAACTTATGTCTATATTTAAAATCCACCAATCATAATAGTGGTAAGAGAAAAGGATTGTATGATCAAATAAAAAAAAAAAAAATAATTTTAAAAAATAAATAAATAATAATTTATGATTTATAGAGTATATAGACCAAAATTATCTCAACCAACAACTACGTGGGCCCTCCAGCGAAATTTACATAATTCCGTCGATATGACATTTATCCGCATTATCAATCCAAGCCACATACGTTCCATTACGTACGAAGCTTTGATTTCTTGACTTTGGGCGGCTTTGACCGGGTCATTTGCTTGACTTGGGCTTTTAAAAAGACCTGATTCCCAGTCTTCCAATTCAATCCCGGTACGTGTCTCTAATTGTATCCCCTTTTCCGTCGTTCCTCCGCACCAAATAACCAAAGCCAAACAAAAAGCTTTCTGCATTGCACAAGTTCTATCAGCTCAGATACCAAATGAAGCCCTTCCCACTACTCCTCCTTCTCATAATACAAGCTGGGATTAGTTGTTATGCCAGGAACAACCACCCGTGTGCCTCTTCGTGCGGCGAGGTCGATAACATACACTATCCCTTTCGATTGAAAGATGACCCGAAAGGTTGCGGTGATTCGATATACGAGTTAGCATGTGAAGATAACCGCACAGTACTATATTTATTCAATGGTCGGTATCATGTGAAATCGATATACCCCGATAGTATTGATCCTTATTATGGGAATATCAAAGTGGTGGATTTCGGGCTGCGAAAGGGCGACTGTTCCTCCCTTCCTCTCCACCCGTTAACGCGCTCTAATTTCAGTGATGAAGACAGTCAATGGTGGGACCTTGATGAAACCGGCGTGACCATTGCGTCTTGCTCGAAGCAAGTGAGATCTAATTCATATATCAGCACCGAACCATGTATAGTTACAGAAGGGTATCATTCATATGCCGTCATCTTCGCACCGGCATCGGATATTGAGGATTTTTGCACCATAACCACGTCAATATATGCAGCACATGATTATTCACGGTATCCGGAGAATCGCACAATCTCCTACAACGACATCCACAATGCGATGGCCGACGGGTTTAATATCAGCTACTCGCCTCCCCGGGAGAAAGCATACAAGTTTTGCTTCTTAGGCTTCCGATACCTTGGGACAAAAATGATGAAATGCACACGCTACCGTCCCTTCGACTTACCCTGTAAGTATGCCTTTCCAATTGAGGTTCTTTACCCTAGCAATATGCTAATATATGGCTCTAGCTATAGCTCTTGCGCCTTAAAGCGACGGACTGGGATTGATTGGCATGAAAATCAAAGTAACATATGCAAGTGAAATTTGTAGAACTCCCGACCATCATGATTGAATAAGCAAAACCGAATAAAATGAATTAGCCCTAGAGGGGATTAACATGACATGCAAATAATTGTTTCACTGTGAAATACAATCGTCATTCTCCGAGAGAAAATGGCAGTAACAACCACGTCCTGTGGTGTTTTATTCTGCTAATAAAAAGATAGTTGAAAGTTGTAGTATAGAAACCACTAAAAAGTTATGTTTGTATCGCGGAAAATAGATTTCAAGAAATTTTTTTTTCGGATTTTCCGGCATTTGGTTAATGAAAAATAATAAGTTAAGGAAAAAAAATTTCCGTCAATGAAAAAAACACCTTCAAAAGTGAGGAAAATAATTTTTATTTTTTGAAGAGAAGAAATCATTTTCCCTCCTATTTTCCCTTCTCTTTCACCACTCATTTTACTTATTTTATTTTTTATTTTATTTTTATTTCTTTTTAAAATTCAAATGTTTTAATTTTTCCTTTTGCTTCTTCTTTAGCTGGTCACCCACCAAGGGAAGGCCAATAACTAGCCATAGGCAAGCTCAAGTGTCACTAGATCAGTGACACTTGAGCTTTGCTAGAGGGCGGCAAGGCTTAGGCCTCGTAGATTGGTGATGCTCGAGCATTGCCAAAGCTGATGAGAACTGACAGTTGAGGAAGGGAAAAGAAAAAAATTTTTAAAAATAAATGAAAAAAAAATAAAATAATTAAAATTTTGAATTTTTTAAAGAGAAAAAAGAACAAAAAAAGATCAAAAAAAAAATTTATCAAAAGCAGTGCAAGGAGAAACATCATATTTTTCTTACTAACTGATGAAAATATTTTTCATTTCATTTTTAGATTTCAACCAAACATCAGAAATATGTTGTCATTTTCCAAAAAATGATTTCCGTTAAGTTTGTGCTTTTCAACAAATAAAAAACTAAGTTCGTGCTAAGTCAACATTGAACATCTGGATTTTTACAGAATATAAGAAAATTGTATTTAGTTCCTTCCAAAATTTTCTATATTAGCTCAAAGTACCTTATCTTTTTTCTTATATCAAAAGTTCCCAAAATGGTGAGTAAAAGCCCACCAAAAAGTTAGTGGTGTGCTTCCTTGCGAAGGCCAGGATACGTTAATCCTACCTCGTAAGTTAATCAAGTATAGTCACAAAAAGTTCTAAATTCTCATAACCAAAATTGTGTAAAAAATAAAAAAGAATCTCTTGAAAGTAAAACCTGTTGAGTTACCATATTTTAGGTCTCGATGGGGCCAGAAAATTCACTAGATGAAATCTTTAGGTTCAAAGAACATATTAAATATGAGACAGGATGTTTTGAATATTTACTATTATTGATTGTCGGATATAATATGCAAATGTAACATTAGTTATTATCCTTAATACATCTTTGCTTTTTTTTTTTTTTTGGATGTTGTTAATTTATACGTAATTTTTTTTTTTAGTTAACTCGGATAACAATACTTGTTTCCCTGTACATATTTTTCATTCGTCGCTTAGCTGATTCTGATTATATGTCTTCATGAATCTCTTGCTTTCAGTCACATCTCATTGGGGTACGGCGCTAAATGATGCATTGATACCGTTTCTGATGCCATTTTTATCTTCGGTATGGACGATTCTCTTTTCCTCACATCTGCGAAACCTCACGCGCTAAATATGAAGAAAACACTTTTTCTACGTGCTTTCTGACAAATAAAAAACACTATGCTTTACGCTAATCTTGAGGCAATTTTGTACGCAGCTCACTTCCTGGCAGCAAAATTCATAATCGGAGCTCCATGTGTGTTGATACTTCTAATCTATAAGTGGATGAGAAGACACCAAGCAATGGACGCAAACATCGAAGAATTTCTACAAGCTCACAACAACTTTTTGCCCATAAGGTACTCTTACTCAGATATCAAGAAGATCACAAAAAATTTCAAATACAAGTTAGGTGAAGGGGGATATGGTTCTGTGTACAAAGGAATGCTTAGGAGTGGCAATGAAATTGCGGTTAAGATTTTGAATAAACCAAAATCTAATGGCCAAGATTTTATAAGTGAAGTGGCCACAATTGGAAGGATCCATCACGTTAATGTGGTGCAACTTGTTGGTTTTTGTTTCGATTATTCCAAACAAGCTCTTGTCTATGATTTCATGCCGAATGGATCCTTGGATAAGCACATTGTCTATAAGGATGGAGAAGATTCTCTTGATTATAAGAAAATGTATGAGATATCTCTTGGCATAGCTAGAGGCATAGAGTATCTACATCGGGGATGTGACATGCAAATTCTACACTTTGACATCAAGCCTCATAATATTCTCCTAGACCAAAGTTTCACCCCAAAAGTTTCTGACTTTGGCCTCGCAAGACTTTACCCCTCTGATCGCAACACAGTAACATTGACCGCAGCAAGAGGAACCTTGGGATATATGGCACCCGAGCTTTTCTATAAGGACATTGGTGGCATTTCTTACAAAGCTGACGTTTATAGTTTCGGGATGATGTTGATGGAAATGGCTGGTAGAAGGAGAAATGTAAATGCAAATGCAGAGGATTCAAGTCAAATTTATTTTCCTTTGTGGGTTTATGATCAACTCGGCAAAGAAGAGGATCTTCAAATGGTAGATGCCACAGAAGAGGAAAGAGAAGCCACGAGGAAGATGATAATCATTGCTCTTTGGTGCATACAACTGAACCCTAATGATCGACCATCGATGAGCCGGGTCGTTAATATGCTAGAAGGAGAGATCAATGAACTACAAGTTCCCCCAAAACCACTTCTATATCCAACAGAGACGCCGGGTGATTATGTTGAGACTGAGATTGAACTTGAAACTCTCTCATCTTCTTCAAGTGTTCCAACAATTTCTAGTGGTCACTGGTATGAGCACAATAACAAGATTGCGGAATCTTGTTTGGTGTGATATAGTTTTTCATGTAGAAATTGAATACAAGTGCTATCACTTGTGCTTGATTTACTGGTATAATCCTCAGGGCTATCTTCTGGTATAACACTCATGATATATTGGTGTTTAAATAAATTTGGACACAGATGCCTCACTTATAAGAATTTTGATTCAATTTAGGGCACAATAATTCAGTTTTAAATATATGAAAGTTGTGTAATCTCTGCATAATTTCCACTTATGCAACCTTTGATTGGTCCACACAATTTACTTTTCTCGACTAGACTTTATCTCTCACGTATCGTAATTTTAAAATTTGGATATTTTCTCTCTTATGAACAACCTTAACAAAACCAAAAAATGTTAAGATCCTAAGATATTGCTCTCTGTGTGTATGTATATCTATCTATATGTATATATATGAAGAAATGTGTGTGTGTCACACA
The DNA here is from genome assembly GCA_016097595.1 of Eucalyptus pumila. NCBI lineage: Eukaryota > Viridiplantae > Streptophyta > Magnoliopsida > Myrtales > Myrtaceae > Eucalyptus > Eucalyptus pumila. The sequence continues at coordinate 9,869,140 of CM027856.1, read as the reverse complement.
CACACTCTCACTCTCTATATACATATATATATATATATATATGCTTACAATTTCTTCATATTGTGTCAATAACTTCTATTTATTAATTAGTAATTCAAATATTTCCTTATAAGGCGACTTTGTAGAATCGTCTAAATGTCAATTTTTTCCCAAACATGCAAAACATGTGCACTTTTCCTAGTACAAATTAATCAAACAGTGGCAAATTTCTAATTAATTTTTTTAAACATGGACTCATATTAGTTTATTTTGTTTCATTTGTCACCATCGTGCGACGAGAAACAGTTTAAATGAAATATTGTAGCATTCTGTTATGAATAATGAGTAAAGCGAGATGTTATAGCAATATATTTTCAGTTAAAATAATTTTGATTCAACATCAGGCTCGGTAGTTCATTTTTACAATACTAAAGCTGATTTGTAGAGAGAGTCAATTTGCCAAAAAATGTCAAATATGGAAACCTAACTTCCTCATTAATTGGAAAGCCATGTACAACAATCTCTGCATAATTTCCATTGATGCGACCTTTGGTTAGCCCCACACAATTTACTTTTCTTGACTTCACTTTGTGGCGATTGGTTGACCTGGACATTTCAATGACAGATCACCCCCAATTGATCTTCTCGATCAAATAATTCCAAAGCAATTGCTAGAATTTTAGTCGCCTCCCTTGAACTCCGGCCAGTGTCTTATCACTTTCGACTCAACCTTGTTGGACTGGCAGCTCCTTGAAATACCACTAGCTAATGAGAAGTTGAAATTTACCAGTTCACAGAGAGTATTAGAGTTGCTAACTCCACCATGTCAAAATCGTAGTTTCGAAAGAAAGAGCAACCAAAGATGAATTGCATAAATGGGAATCCAGAAATGTTTTTGTTGTGAAATATATGGAAGTTAACAGATTATAATTTAAAAAACAAAAAAAGTACGAGAGAATGAAATTACTAGAGAAGTCAATAGGGAACTCTAAAAGCACACAAATGGTTTATGTGATTCAGTTAAAGTGTCAATACTTACTCCATTTGGAGAGTCACAAATGGAGAATCCACTAATCATTAAGAGATTTATAGAGTTATGATGACTCACACACTCAAATGATTCACGGTCCTATATTACACTCCAATAAAATAATTCACGGAGAAATTACCTATGACTCCAAAACACTTTTGAAATTATTCGAGGACGTAGATCACATGAACGCCTCAGCCACTTCAAGAAGTCGCAACACACTAACTTCTTAACTACCATACTCAATCCATAGGCTAAGCTCCCCCAAAATTGCTTCTACGTCAAAATATCTGTTGATGATGTCTAGACAAAGATAGAATTTGAAATATTTTCATATTTTTTACATGTCCCAATAATCTTTAGTAGATATTGGTATGAGCACAATGACAAAGAATGCAAAATCTTGCGCTGTGTGATTTTTCCACTCTTGTAGAAATTGAAAGAAAAATAATAGTACTCACTTGTGCATGATTTTCGTGGCATAATCCCTGTGGCTGTGTATCGGCACCCACTTTTTCCAAATGCGCCTTTTCTCTAAGAAACTTATGGTCCTTTTAAGTCTCAGTGTCAATCCTTCCTCCTCTGTCGTCCTAAAAGCTTGGACTTAATAGACATGAGAATAACCATGTTTCCAAATAGAGTTATAGGTAGAGGTATCAAAATGGGTCATTGACCCATTTTTGGACTCATATTCTAGTTATATGGGATGTATATGGCTCAAAGGCTTTTAAAAACCTAACTAAAAATGGATCAAAGAAGTGAGTCTAATTTAAATGGGTCAAAAATTGTGACCCATTTTCGACCTATTTAAAATATCAAATGGGTTGGAACCTTAAAACTCATTTCTAAATTTTCAACTCAAGCCCCACACAATCTTTCCCTCTTTAACTTTATAAAAATGTTTTTTTAATAAAAAAATCGAAATTATAATTTATTTTTCATATTTCAATTTTCTTTTCTTTTCTTTTTTTCTTTTTTTTCTTTCTTTTTCTTCCTTCCTTAGCCAATGGCCAGCGGGGGTGACGGCCGACGATAAGCCAAGCAAGGCTCAAGCTTGCCGATGTTGGGCAGGGCCATGACCTCGCCAGATCGGTGAGATCAAACCTTGCCCAACGCTAGTGAAGCCTCGGCCTTGCCGACGACTAGCAAGACTCAAGCTTGCCAACGTCGGCGGGGCCTTGACCTCACTAGATCGGCGAGATTGAGCCCTACTCGACACCGGCGAGCTCAATCTCACCTATGGCCGATCGCCAGCCATAGTCGTGGCCGACAGCCAGTTGAAGAAGAAGAAAAAAGAAAAGAGAAAAAGAAAAAATAATAATTAAAAATTATATTTTAAAAAATAATTAAAAATTCTATTTTTTAAAAAAATTATAAAAAAATTTCAGTTAAATTTGTATTGCATAAAATTGTCTTAGCAATACTTTTTTTTATAAAAGAAAAAATCATAAAAATGAGATTTCTTAAATTTAGTTAAAGATTTTTCATATTACAATTTTTAATTATTCAATGGTATGTTCACTTCAAACAAGAGAAGCATGTGCATGGTCTAACTTTTTATAAATATTTCAATTTATAGGTTTTTTTAATCCATTTTATATTTTTATTTAATTTGAAGTTTTGATCTAATCATATAGTAGAGGTGGGTTTTTCTATAATATTAATAGGTTTTAGTAATATGGATCAGGTACGGGTATATGTTAGATATGGGTCAAGTCGAGTATTGGTCACTTGATTTATACTACACGAATATGAGTCAAAACGGGTTAAATGGGTCAAATGGGTCTACCTATTTTTAACCCGACTCAAACCCAACCCAACCTACCCATTTGACGGGTCTAATGGCAGGGACATTAACGTATCCCTTGATGGTTAGCGCAAGATTGCTTCAGTTTTTCATGTTGCATTTTCCATGCTTCGCCGCCGTAAGACCGTGTTTCTCGATGAATTGGAATGCGCCATCCATTCAACCGCCTTCCCAGCCCTGATCCTGCGCCGCCGACATCACAGTCGAGCAACTCCTACTCAGACAAAGGAATCAACTTCCCGCTGAAATGTCTGCTACCCCGTCCGCGGCGAGGGACGGCTGGAAACGCCCGACAAAATCCTGCATATTATCGTTTGACAAGCATTGAGGGAGCAATAAAGACGGTCCGAACTACTGTGGATCTGCAAATGTTTTTCTTGAATCCTTTCCTCGTGGCCTTAAACCCTTTCATTGTGAGGCCTGTCATTCGGTTCACTCCCTAGCTTGTAAGGCCTGTCAATCGCTCAGTTAAATGAATCGGCGCGCTGCGCTCTCTCCTCAAAATCTCGAAACGTCCTTGCCGCTCCTGGCCATCTTTGTAACGCGGCCATTTCCATACCATCCGTTGCTCTCGTGCCTGCGGTACATGGGACCATCATGCTGGTGCCGGAGGTCGCGGCACGAGGAGGCTTGATAGGCCCAAGCTCCTAAAAGGAAGATCAGCGTGACAAAGATTGGTGAGAGATCTCCGTCTTGCCTCTCACGTCAGAGCTTAATGTCAGTCACGGCCCGACCGCCAACATGGCGACCTTGATGCCAACTGGACATCTGCCATCTGTTTCTTTTTTAATCTTTTTTCAAAATTCGATGAGCTAGATAGAGGGTGAGCGGATCTTGGAAAAGGGGATGTAGTTTGGATCTTGCATGTGGGGAGATGCATGATCTATCCGAGAATCTAGTGCTTGTTTTGAGCTCTTTATCTGCTGACTCCACAGTAAATGAGGTGGTTGGAGCAGGATGTGAAGTTTGTCCTGAGCCATGGCTGAAAAGTGAAAAGTTTTGAGACCCAACATAGTTTAAAACTTAATTGGTACTAACACAATAGGCTTAAGACTTTCGTGGTAATTTTTCAACCTAAAAATCAATGATTTTCCAGGTAATTGTTTGCCGGAAGATTCGGCAGCTTTCAGGTTTATTAAAGGCACAAGTCAAAACACAAACAAAGCCATTTTGAACACTGATTCTTTGAAAGGGAGGGTCTGTTCTTCGGAGTAAAGATTTCATGAATTCTCACATGCTCCTCTTCAATCGTTCATTGCACGCTGGTTGCTAAATTGTTGCATGCGGAAGGAGTCGTTTTACATTTTATGTAATTTGACATGACAGCTTTAAATCATTCTCGATAATGTATCGGGATAGATGTACCTCGCAAGTTTTTCTTGTTCACGTTATGAAGCCGTACCCAGTTGAATTTCATCCTAAGTTTCTTCACCAAGAAGATTTTTCAAGTCGGAAGTTCAAACATCACTTCTTAAAAACACACAACTAATACTTACAGATGTATATATCTGCAGCATGTCAAGGAGAAGTGAAAAACAAGGCCTTGAACTGAAAAGCTTCACCATATTTACAGTACACACGGAAAGGTGGCTCATTATAATCTACGCGGTAGGATAAGAGGCCTTCATCGCGATGCCGCAGAGGCCTTCCTTCGCACTGACATCTCTCTGCATCCTTATGTATCCTTCCTCGCCCCATTCCTCGCCCCACGTGTTCTTCACCAGCCAAAATTTGGTGCCATCATCGCTTGTCCCATATCCAACGGCGGTAACACCATGGTCCAACTCAGTCCCACAAGCGCCAGTAAACACGCCGCTTGAGTAGAATTGGAACTCAAATCCTCCGGCATCAACAGCCACGGAAACTGGCTGGTTAGCAACTGCCTTTAGCAATGCCTCCTCGCTGTTGGCGAGGACGTCTTCATAGCCCTCTATGATCACGGCACCTTCAACATTGCATTTGCCGTCCGTACCCTTGTAGGGATAGTTCGTCTCGGTTGTGAGGCCGTGCTTCTCGACAAATTGGAATGCGCCATCCATCCAGCCACCTTCGCATCCCCGGTCCTGGCCACCGACGTCGCAGTCGACCAACTCTTGCTCAGAGAGAGAAATCAACTTACCCGTGGTTATTTCATTGATTCCTTCCACAGCTGCCACGGCTGAAAAAGCCCAGCAACATCCTACATTTTTGCAACGGAAACAGGACTCTCAAATGAGAACAACAGACATTCGTGGAGAAAATACCACGACAACATTTGGGGTTTCAACAACATCCTCGCTCTAAGAAGTTCGAATAGATTGGTGAAGGCAACTCATGAACTAATCTCCATCAACTTACCACATTGGCCTTGGTTCTTGACTGGTGTCACGGCTCCTTTTTCTCTCCAGTCCATGCTAGAAGGCACCGCGGTGATGTTTTCGTATTTGAAAGAAGCGGCCTCGGTGGAGCACATGTGTGACTCGAATCGGTTCCTTGCCTTGAATTCTTCATTCGTGAGGTCGGCGAGCTGATTGACACCGAGCTTGTAAGGCTTGTCGTTTGCCTGATTGAACAACTCGATACCTCGTACATTCACCTTAAATATCTCGAAACGACTTTGTTTCTCTTCCACATCCTTGTACACACGCCCGTAATGGGCCATCCATTGCCCATGCATCTCGTACATGGGATCGTCTCGCTGGAGGGTGCGACCGACGGCTTGATGAGCCCAAGCCCCCAAAAGGAAGACCAAAAGCACCAGAATGAAATATTGGTTTCTAAACGATCCCATAACTTCGCTAGCAATGTTAGGAGTGAAGGAGAAAAGCTAAGTGAATCAGTTTGGGAAGGGAGCACACAGAATCCTAAGATTGAAAATCAAATTTATATTCCTAATGTTTTGGATCGTACAACAAATTTGGAGGTGGATTCATCGACTTGCCCGATAATCTGTCCTGATGGGTACATCAAATTAATCGGATGAATTAGCTTTAATTAAGAGAGGCAGTAATCAATTATCAACGCCAGAGCTGTGAGATAGACTTGGCTTGTGAGATTCATATCATGGAGTCTTACTTCGTTTCTGTGCGAGGCTTCGATTTCAGCATGTCTTTATCGTCTTTTTGGGCAAATTCGTAGCATTTTCAGTCTTTTAAAAAGATTGTCAATCACACTTTTATTAATTTGATCATAAAATTTTTAATTATATTAATTGAGCCTTAAGTCTTTTTTTCATTTTATCAATTAAGTCTACAGGCCAAATTTTGTCTAAAAATCGCTAAGGTGAACTACGTGACAACCTATGTTGACGTAAATGACATTTAATATAATTTTAATATTTTTTGAATTTTTTTATTCATTTTTTTCTTTTTCTTTTTCTTTTTTTTCTTTTTTTCTTTCTTTCCTTTTTTTCCTTCCTCTTCCTCCGACCAATCACTGAAACTCGGCTGCCTCGAGAAGGGAAAAAAACATAAAAGAAAAAAAATATTAAAATTCAAAAAATATTAAAATATTATTAAAAATTATCCATCTTAGTGCCGACCATACCACGTAAGCCGATCAACATTCATATTAGCAATATCTAGTCAAAATTAGTCAAAATGACTAAGTGACACTAGGCCAAAATAATTAGAATTAATTCAACATCAATAAAAGATTTAAAACTTTTTTGATACTTTTCTCGCAATCTTAATTTGCAGGTTTAGGGACGGTGGATATTGTAGATAAATTATTGACCTATCATTTATTTGAAGTTGCATGGAAAGTGCAAGACTTCACAAGAGATAGCCTTTAGTGTCAGCCGAAAGGTTAGGATACCTCGTGTAAAAATAAAAAGGGCCTTAAACATTTGGTTAGTGGTGCCAAGCTCAATTTGGTTTCGTACTTTTTGAACAAGGAGATATGGGATTAGTTCAAAAAAAAAAAAGAACAAGGAGATATGGGAAATTTCAACATTACTTTCCAATCGTACAGCATATAGATGCACTTAATTTACTTCACAAGATGAAAGTACGTAATAAACACACCAAGTAGAAAATCTTTACATCATGTATTAAAAAAATAACAAATTCGTACAAGATTTACATCGAGTTCCAATTTTCTTCGAGTGACATGCGCACAGGAGCTTGTGGGACGCATTCTGACCGTGGCATCGCTGCCACTGGATACGGGACAACCGGGACGGGGCCAAGTTTTGGCTGTTGAAGAACTCATGGGAAGCAAAGTGGGGTGAGGAAAGATTAATAAGGATGCAGAGGAATCTCGATGCTAAGGAAGGCCTTTGTGGTTTAGCAATGAAAGCATGCTTAAGCTCCAAATCAAGCTACATATGCAAGCTCAGCGCAAAGATATCTAAAAAATCAAGCTGCATATTCGAAACAGATAGCTTCAATCTTCGCACTACTCGCAGGACATCAAGGCAAGGGATCAGTTCACTTGTTTATAATGACGCCCATTGAACGACTTCTCTCCTTTTTAAGGTAACACCTATTCAACAACTTTAAGGCACAACAACCACGTAGCCCAATGCTAGATAGAATCTACCTAGCCCACCCTCGATATGACTAGATCGATGTCATTATAGCATGACATTTCATCTTAAATCAGGCTAATACAGCTCAGGTTTCCATCCTCTTGTATAAAGAGACTTCTGCTTGTTGAGATCACATCAATGTAAATAGGCAGTATGGAAACAAATGTCGGTCATCTTTGAGCAAAAAAGATTATGACGATTGACACATCTAACACGTGAAGTTATTACTCAAAATCAATAGGGCAAAATGGTTCATGATCTGTCATTAGCTCAACAGGCACAAACTTGTCGCGATTCAGACAGGGAAATACAATGGAATAACCCACATCACATAACCTACTTAGATGCACGATCAACTCCCTCAAATACAGTACCACATGCAAAGTTGCGCTTTAGCTTATTCTCAAAGCTTCAATTAGCAGACTGCCTCAACTCAGGTCGGACAAAGTCTGCATTTGCAGGCACAGAGATATCAACTGTAGGTCTCAACTGTGCGCAAACTTCAATTGCTCCATGCACCGGATCTGAGAAGAAGTTGCTGATGAGGTCATGGTTAACTGGGGCACCATTGTCCACAGCAACTAAAGCTTGTTGAGTCAGGATGTAATCAAATCGGGGAGCCCATTTCCTTGACCCAAGACGAGCTGTGGTCGAACAATTGTCGACCATAAAAGAGACTCCACGGGCATGCATGAAGGGGTTCAAAGAATCAACTGATTCTATAACACTCTCATTGATGATCTCAGAGTAGGAGTGTCCTTTCTTCCTCAAGATTTCAATCTGAACAAATATCACACCTCACAAGAGTAAGACACTAAAATGAATAAAGGATCTCCTCTTTAATTACTTTGCTTATGGTTGTAAAACTGTACTAGTAAGGCACATAAAAGAATCTTGATGTGCATGCAGTAGATTAAAGCAAGCCATAGTGCGCGTTTCTGTCCAGATGAGAAAATAAAAAAGCTTAAGATGGCTTCTAGCCCACCAAAAAAGAAATTCAATACAACTAGAGGAGCCTTGAAACTCAGAAACTGAAGAAACTAGCGTGGGAAGTATTCATCTTCCATGAGATTAAGATTACCAAGCCAACCATATTGGCACCAAGATATAAAAAGAGATCCTCACCTGGGCCATCATCAAGGCAACAAAGACACCAGCTGTGAAAGGACATAATGGGCCAAGGTCACCAGCTGGTCTTGCTGCTCGCACACGCTCACCCACTTTCCACATGCGGGTCTGATCTATCTTGCCCATCGGGAAAGCAGGTAGACCATCCTTTTCCTGAAGAGAAAGGACAAGAAAATCTTAATCTGGAAAATGGATGAGCTATACTTTTGCTCTATCAAATTGAAAGTCAAAATTTATCAAAGTAAAACGTACATAAAAGCGCCGTCCAGCAAGAACAACGCTGCGAATCTCACTACCACTGGCAACATCTTCATAGCACTCATACAAGATGTCCATGCAAGGATAGTACGATGCACTGTATGCCTTCTCAAATTCTTTTTTTCCTTCATCAGACAGTGAATTGTAAACAGCCAACATGCCCTGTTGAGAAAATGACCAGAAAACAAAATTAAACGCATTGACCCAGTAACAGGCCATACACATCTCTATAACAATGGTATCAGTGGCATCCAAGAGTAAGGGAAAATAGAAAGGAGCAGCTATCAAATTTATCACCAAAAAACAACCTTTGTGGAAATGGTCTTCGATATGATGCCTGTTATGCACTCAACGGTATTGTTGTATGCCAGATCTTCACTCATTCCATTTTCAGTGTACCTTCTGAACAGGGATTCCACAACTCCATGAACGGCACCAAGTAAAATGCCTAAGAGCAAGGCAAGCACAAACCAAGCATCATTCACATACTTGCAACATAGAAATCCATAGAACTGTTATCTGTAATTGTCAATAGATATTTTATTTAGGATTCATCCCGATTAAGGAAGCATGGAGCTAAACTCACCACGCTCCCCAAAGATATCACTTTTGTACTCCTGCTCCAAAGTTGTAGCAAATGTAAATGGAGAACCAAGTGCAACTGACCAACCAAGGGCAATGTCAGTGGCTCTTCCATCAACATCCTGTATTCAAGAAACAATTAGCACCTTTTAAGAAACTTAAGTCTCCCATTTTTGCTAAAGTGTGTTGGGAAGAAATGGGGCCTATATTTTTCTTCAGCATGCTCACCTGGTGGACTCCAAAACTGGAATTGATTCCAGCACCATTTATCTCTTTGCCTTGGACATAGAGTCTCCTTACAGAGGGACCCATCCCCTTGGGGCACACAGCAATCACACTAATGTTTTTGGGGAAGTCAAGTCCCATAGATTGCAAATGCCCCAAAAGGAACCCGTGGGACAGACCGAGGATGCTGTTTGGCTTCATGTGAGAAAACACTTTCTCATAGTTATCCGCCTGCGGCATTACATGGAATTGGATATTCAGAAAACAGGGGAAAGAACTAAGGAAATAAAGTAGTCTAGGACTCTAGGGACAGTGGTGGAAGCCAAGTGCAAAGTTAAAGCTTCTTTGGCTAGTTTCATCAGTATTAAATAAATGTCACAAACCTGTGCAGCATCAGAAATCAATAGCAACACAAGATCACTTCCTGAAATGGTTTCCCATATATCACCCAGTGTCCCATTCTCCTCAGAAAATCCTGCAGCACGAGCTTCAGCAAAAGATCGGGAACCTTTTCTGAGTCCAATCTGTAAAAATGATATGGTGAGGTGAACTTTCCAATTAAAATGAGAGCCCAGATAAACCCAATCAAGAACTGTGGGACAGTGAAGGGATTGATTGTGACCAACAATCTTTTTAAAATTATTTACATAGCCTAAAGAGAAATATTACCTTAACCACGATATTAGACTTTGCTTCAGCCAGAGAATCTCTCAGATTTTGGGCTTGAGCAGGACCCTAGAAAAGCACCCTCATTAACAGATGGTAAATACAAAAACCAAGTATGCACAGAATGTGAAGATGTTATAACCAAACTCAACGAAAAGGTTCAAAGATGAAACCCGTTTTGTACATGCTGTTTACCATGCTTCTACTGGAAAGAGTATGGATTTCACAACCTTCCTAGAGACTCTAATAACTCCCAAGATTACACAGCCCCTAGGTTGTGTCTCTCTTTATCAGTTACGCAACAACTCAGCTTAGCAACCATATCACACTGATTATATTGTCAACAAGTATGTTGTAGCTCTTTTAAGATATAGCAGAACAGCCAACAGAAAAGCCACTATACAAATGTCCGATGGATGTACCATCACTCTCACAGTGCGCCGAGCCACCTAATCTAGGTTATTTTTTCTAAGGAAGGAAAATGAAAAACCAAGGTTTAATGAGTTTCCTTCCAGTTGATAGTTTGGAGGATAAACCCAAGATTCTCCTCTATCACTATACAGAAATTCCGCACAATAAAGAAATACTTCAAAGACCTCTGAGAGCTGAAGCCCACATAACGCCCCAAAAGAAGTAGACAAGAGAAATTGCCAAAATCATGAAAGAACATCCAATAAAGCAGCTAAACCGACCAAACAAAAGTCAGAAATGAAAGGAAAGAGCCGAGAGAGATGGTACCTGAGAACCCCAACCAATAACACCAATCTGCTTAATTCCCTTGAACGCATCGGGCAGCAGCGGGAACAAGTCCCTTCCTCCTCTCACAATGTACTGCAACATGGTGAAGAAAAGAACAATCAATCGGTATTTCGACAAAATCAAGAGCAGCAAAGTTTCATCCTTTTCCATCATGCACCCAGAAAGAAGCAAACCCGGTTTCCTTAGAAATGCAAACGGTACGCACGCACAACGGAACAATCAACTTCTACCCAGATGTCCATACATAAACAGATACATTCAGAACAAGAACAGATACAAACACGTCCAGCCAGCGAAACCGGAGCAAAAAAATACACATTTCTAAAATCATCTTCCCATCATTTCTCTGCTCGACACTCTCCATGTCCCCTAAAACTCTACGCATAACGCACGGTCACTTAAAGGAAAGCCGCACGAAGCTCATCTTTTCTACGTAAATACTTAATGATCGGAACAGCAAACAGCACCTCGTCGTGACCGGCGAGCGTGACCTTCTCCTTCTTGAACACCGAGGTCTCGAAATCCAGCGGGATGAGCGGCTTGACGGCCGGCACGGACACCATGCGAGCGCCCAGGGCCGAGCCGCCGGCGCCATTCCCGGGGGCGGCGGCGGCGGCGGCGGCCCTGAGGGCCCGGGAGGAGCCGGAGGACGAGGAGAGGAACCCGAGGCTGAGGCTGAGGCCGGCCGGGGAGGGGTTGGCGAGGGCCTTCAGGAATTTCGAGGAGGCCGCGGCGGAAAGGGACGGGGAGAAGGAGGTCGCCGCCGCCATTGTCGAGAGCTGGAGAGCTTAGGAAAGGAAGCGGATGGTTTGCGGGGAATGCAGAGAGAGCAGGGGACGAAAGGCTGCTTATTTTCGCAGGCTTTTTATAGTCGAGGGATTTAGTGGATTCAGGACAACCCCGCCTCCGGATGCGGGTCGGGTGACAAATGACCCGCTCCAGTTTCGCAAGTTCGGGTTCTCTTGAAAGTGGCCAATGGCCAATTTTAAGGATGAACGGTTCTCGATCCAGTTCAATCTCTCTCAAAAAAGGGGATAAGTTTCCGATAGAAAATTGGACCAATTCTCGGATGGTCCAATGAAATCGGTCACATCTTATATTTTACAAACATGGTGGGTAGGTCCGATTCGATTCTTAAGTAACTAATGGAATTTGTCGTATCTTGCATTTTGTGCAGAAAATCTCTAAAACATGGCGGGTAGTGATTGGATGGAGGAGGAGGCTCTCTACACAGGAGGTTTCATGATTTTGAGTAGAGAGAAAGCGTGCTTTTACGAATGTTAGATGTAGAGAGAAAGAGTGTGCTCTTAAGAAGTTCCATGTTTTGGCTTTTCTGTGTAATGAAATATGGGAGGAAGGGGTAGTTTTGGGATTGCACCGTATGAACGTTGGTCTTGAGAATGATGGAAGACGGAGAGGGAACAATAGGTTACGCCGTAGAAGGAAAGCAAGGGCAAGAGGACAAATACAGGGAAAAAGGACAGTCGGTTGGGTTCGGTCTCCACGGTTCATGGCCCGAATAGTTCCTGTTGCTCACTCTTAAACAGCATTTCCCAATAACATATTCAATTTCAATGACAAGCTTATTAAACATTCACCCAATAATGGATATGCAACGTGATTTCGAGTAAGCGCGACTAGCTGTGCAATTTTTAGATTGGTATTGCAGGATATTCTCAATCCAATTTGTTGTGTAGGATCGAGGCACAAAAATTACAGAAATCATAAAATAAAGATGTAAACTTAAAGAGTAGCCAAGTCGAGCGGGATCGGCTTCTTGTTTTTTTTTCTCATTTTAAGTGTAGTGCTACGGCTCTACTTGGGCGACGCATTCGGCACACTTAAGGAGCCACCAACCATAAAACATCGTCAATAAAAGAAAGAAACGTCAGAAGCAAAACATAGAATTCTATTGCTTTCATTGATCACTTTATTTACCCCCTTTGCCGAGGGGAGGACAGGGAAAATTGATGAAGCTAAATAGTAACGTGGAGTTTATAATGCATAACTCTCATTAAGTTGATACTTATTAGTATCCTTTTCTACAAAAAAAAGAATATTTATATAATAAAAAAATGTGTGAAAAATCTAATTTCAATCCGGTTTGCAGCGGGCATTGGGTCCATCACATTCAAGTCGGACCTTTTCTTATAAGTTCCCGGGTGGGTACCAACCCGTCTCGAACTTAGACTCGAGTCACGTGCTCAATGAAAAAAATAATAAGAGGAAAAGTATCTCACGGGTGTGTGCAACGGCGTGCGTGCGTGGGGGCACGAGTTTTGAAAATTATGAGGATGGTGACGGTGGTGAAGATGCCCTTGCGTTTTTCGAGCTTTAAAAAAAAAAAAAAAAAAATCTTTATTGATTTTTTTTTTTTGGCAGAAGCGTAGTCGTTTCCGAGGCTTTAAAGACCAGAAATCGGATCTTCCATCGATCGACTAGGTGAAAACTTGCCATAAAAAGCAGTGTGATATCTACGGCCAACATATCCCGTTTTCTAGGTCTTTCGCCTTCGGATTGAAAAGATAGAAATTCCATAAATCTCGTGTCACGTTCACTCATGACTTTTTGATCAATGAATTTTCTCTTTTTGTGTCAAATTCAATCGATCAATTACAAACTGTAGATTTTTCAATCCATTATTTGTATGCTATAGTTTTGAAAAGAAAACGTTTCATCATATATACTATAAATTTTAGTCACGTGGCTCTCATTTTCCCCATCCACCATGTACGCAATACCAAATTACTGCTTTTTTGTTAAGGCATGGCTTAACAATATATGAGTTCTTCAACCACTCCACTTTCTTTCTCTTTTATCTTCCCCACAAAAATTAACACGAGTATAGAAGCTTCCTCCTAACAAAAACCCTAGACGGCTCTCTCTCTATCTCTCGTGCACACGGATCCACAGCCATCGGAGGAGCTCGACATCGGAGGAGTCCGACCTGTACATCATTAGCATCTATAAGGATCCATGCCCTATTCTATGGCATTTGAGATATAGAACATAGAAGATACTCAAATTAGTTACTTTAGTACTTAAATATAAGTGAATTTAAAAAAAAAAAAAAAAAAGTGTGTATTACCCGGAAAGGAAGGCTGAACATTTGAATTGCTAAAGTCAATTAAAAAAAATGTGTAACTAAGTGCAAAACGTATTGAATTTATACAAGCTATATAACTCAATACTAGATGTCTGGAGTGGACCCAAGTATTATGTTCAACAACAACATGATTACCTAACTACCTGTTAGGGTTTCTTTTTTCCTTTGATTAATATTCTTTTGGCGGTACTAAATTAGCACAAGTCAATATCAGACAGATTAAGGAGATATTAAGTAAATGACTAATTAGATAAATACGACAATTACTCTCATGAACTTGGGTAATCGATCATATTGAAATTCGGCGTGGTTCTTATTAATAATATCTCATTAGTAAGATCTGATTTTTATAGGCTTTTTACCCTCGAAAAGCTTCAATTGGCAGGCAGGTGTAGGTGAGGTCGTACGAAGTCCGCATCTGGGGGCACGGATATGTCAACCGGAGGTCTCAACCGGGCGCAAACTTTGATCTTTCCGTGCACCAAATCTGGCAAGAAGTTGTCGATGAGGTCACGGTTGATTGGGGTGCCACCGTCCACAGCAAAAGTAGCTTGTTGAGTTAGGATGTACTCGGACCAGGGAGCCCACTTCCTCGACCCGAGCTGAGCCATCTTCGAAGAGTTGTCGACCATAAAGGCAATGCCGTGGGCATGCATGAAGGGTTTAAGGAATCGACTGATTCTATGACGCTCTCATTGATGATCTCAGAGTAGGAATGCCCTTTCTTCCTCGTGATTTAAATCTGAGCATACATCACACCTCACAAGAGTAGGACACCATGAAGGATCTTTTGTTTCATTGCTATGCTTAAATGGCTGTACAACTGTACTAGTAAGGCATACAAATTGACATGAAGATTACCAAGCCAACCAAATTGAGACTCAAGATAAAGAAAGAGATCTCACCTGGGCCATCATCAATGCAACAAAGACACCAGCAGTGAAAGGATACAACGGGCCAAGGTCGCTGGCTGGTCTTGCTGCGCGCACACTCTCACCCACTTTCACTTTCCACATGTGGGTCTAGTCTATCTTGCCTATCGGGAACGCAGGTAGACCATCTTTTTCCTGTAGAAAAAGGATAAGAAAATCTTATTGGGAAAAGGGATGAGCATCCACTTTACACCTTGGCTCTATCAAATCGAGAGTCGAAATTAATCAAAAAAAAAAAAAAAAAAAAAAAAAAAAACTTAAAAGGGCCATCAGCAAGTACAATGCGGCGAATCTCACTACCACCGGCGACATCTTCATAGCACTCATACAAGATGTCCACGCAAGGATAGTATGCTGCACTGTATGCCATCTTGAATTCTTTTTTTCTTTTGTCCCAGTGAATGGTAAATAGCCAACATGCCCTGTTGAGAAAATGACCAGGAAATAGAATTAGACACATTGATCGAGTAATTGGCCATTTAGGGCATGTTTGGTAACCATTCAAACAACGATTCTGATTTTTTATTCCCGAGAGCAGTTTGAGAACAGAATTGCGTTTGGTAAAATTTTTGTTCCCGGTAACAGATTTAGAGTAGAATCAAGAATTAAAAAAAAAAACTTAATTCTTGTTCTGGGAGAAAAAAAAATAAAAATAAAAAAGTGGAAGAAGAAGTCCTTTGCTTAGATGTGTTCTCTCCCCTCTTTTGTTGCCATCCGCCGCCACCGTCCGCCATCCGCCGGTCGCCAACAACTGGTTCGACAAGCTCGCTAGGCCAAGGCGAGGTCCAGCGAGCTCACCCGAGGCAAGCCCAGCCACCGGCGAGGCTCGGCCAACGAGGGCCGGCGACACTCTGATGGGGTCGCCGGCTCTCGTCGGTTCGATGACCAGCTACTTGAAGAAGAAGAAGAAGAAGAAGAATAAAAGAGAAAGGAAAAAAAAAAAAAAAAGTAAAAAAATTATTTAAAAATTAAAAAAAAAAAATTGATTTGGAACATAATCAATAAGCACGATACCAAATCCAATTTTATTCCGGAATTAGAAATTTTTTACAGTTACCAATCGGCTTAAAATGCTTAGAAATTGTTCTTGGGAATAAAATAAAAAAGAATCATTTTTTATTAGATTCTGTTCCCGGGAACAGAATCGTTACCAAACACACCCTTACACCTCTCCAACAATGGTAACAGTGGCACCCAAGAGTAAGGGAATATAGGAAGGAGCAACTATCAATTTTATCACCAAAAAGCAACCTTTGTTGAAATGGTCTTCGAGGTGATGCCAGTAATGCACTCAACGGTATTTTTGTATGCCAGATCTTCGCTCATTCCATTTTTGGTGTACCTTCTGAATAGGGCTTCCACAGCTTCATGAAGAGCACCAAGTAAATTGCCTAAGACCAAGGCAAGCACAGATCAAGCATCATTGGCATACTTGCAACATAGAAATCCATAAAACTGATATTCGTAATTGCTGATAGACACCCTATGATCATTTTAAGGCTTCATCCCGATTAAGTATGGATAGAGCTAAACTCACCACGCTCTCCAAAGATATCACTTATGTACTGCTGCTCCAAAGTTGTGGCAATTGTAAACGAAGAACCAATTGCAACCGATCAACCAAGGGCAACATCAGTAACTCTTCCATCAACATCCTGCATTCAAGAAACATTCAGCACCTCTTAAGAAATTTAAGTCTGCCATTTTCGTTTAAATGGGTTGCGAAGAGATAGCGCTGTATTTTTGTTTCAGCATGCTCACCTAGTAGACTGCGAAACTGGAGTTGATTCCAGCAACATTTATCTCTTTGCCTTGGACATAGAGTCTCCTTACAGATGGACCCGTTCCCTCGGGGCACACACCAATCACGCTGATGTTCTTTGGGAAGTCAAGTCGTGTGGATTGCAAATGCCCCAAAAGGAACTCGTGGGACAGACCTAGGATGCCGTGTGGCTTCATTTGAGAAAACATTTTATCATAGTTATCAACCTACGACATTACACGAAATTGGAGATCCATAAAACAGGGGAAAGAACTAAGGAAATAAAGTAGTCTAGGACTCTGGAACAATGGTGGAGACCAAGTGTAGAGTTACAGCTCCATTGGCTAGTTTCATCACTTTGAAATACACATGTCCAAGTAAACAAATGTTACAGAAGTGCACAACATCAAAAATCAGTAGCAACACAAGATCACTTCCTGAAATAGTTTCCCATTGATCACCTAGTGTCCCATTCTCCTTAGAAAATCGTGTAGCATGAGCTTCAGCAAAAGATCAGGAACCTTTTCCGAGTCTAATCTGTAAAAATGATATGGTGAGGTGAACTTTCCGCTTATCATGAGAGTCCAAACAACCCCAATCAACAACTGTGGGACAACTAAGGGATTGTTTGTGACCAACAACCCTTTTTAAGTTATTTGCATAACCTAAAGAGGAATATTACTCTGACCACAATATCATACTTTACTTCAGCCAGAGAATCTCTCAGATTTTGGGCTTGAGCAGGACCCTAGAAAAGTACCCACGTTAACGGATAGTAAAATAAAAAAAAAACAAGTATGCATAGAATGTGAAGATGTCGACACCAAACTCAATGAAATGATTGGAAGTCAGAAAACCATTTTGTACATGTTATTTACCATGCTTCTAATGGAAAAAGTATGGATTTCACAACCTCCATAGAGACTAATAACACCCAAGATTACATAGTCCCTTGGCTGTCTCTCATTCCAGTTATGCAACAACTCGGCTTAGCAACCACATCACACTGATTATATCGTCAACAAGTATGCTGTAGCTCTATTAAGAGATAGCAGAACAGCCAACAGAAAAGCCACTATCCTAATGTATGATGTACCCTCATTCTCACATTAAGCTAAGCCACCTTTTCGAGGTTATCTTTTCTAACGAAGGAAATTCAGAAACCAAGGATTATAGAAGCACCTCCCAGTTGATAGTTCGGAGTATAAAACCAAGCTTCTCCTCTGTTAGCACACGGAAACTTCACAGAAGAAAGAACTATTGGACCTCTAAAAGCTGAAGGCCACATAACGTCCCAAAAGAAGTAAGACAAGGGAAATTGCTGAAATTAGGCAATAATATCCTTTGAAGTTGCTAAAACCGACCGAACAAAAGTCAAAAATGAAAGGAAAGAGCTAAGAGATGGTACCTGAGAACCTCGACCAATAACACCAATCTGCTTATATCCCTTGAATGCATCGGGCAGCAGCGGGAACAAGTCCCTCCCTCCTCTCACAATGTACTGCAACAGGTGAAGCATAGAACAAATCAATCGATATTTCAACAAAATCAAGAGCAGCAAACTTTCATCCTTTCCATCATACACCCAAAAAGAAGCAAAACCGGTTTCTTAGAAATGCAGATGGTACGCATGCATGACAAACATGTCGAGGACTAAAAGAGGCACATTTTTCAAATGATCTTCACCTCAAATTTCATGCATGACAGGCTCAAATGTCGCTGAGAAGAAAGTCATACGACGCTCATCTTATTTACGTAAAATACGAAACGATCAGAGCAACAACATTACCTCGTCGTGACCAGCAAGCGTGACCTTCTCCTTCTTGAACACAGAGGTCACAAAATCCAACGTCGGGAGTGGCTACATGGCCGACATAGACACCATGCAAGCTCCTAGAGCCGAGCGGCTGGCGCATCTCCGCCGAGGCTGGTAGCCCCCAAAGCCTTGGACAAGCTCGAGGACGAGGAGAGGAACCCCATGCTGAAGCCACCCAGGAAGGACTTGGCAAGGGTCTTAAGTGATTTTAAGGAGGCTGTGGCAAAGAGAGATGGTGAGATGGAGGTTGCCGCTGTAAGTTGTATGCCCTAAAGAAAGCATGTAATAGTTACATGTTAGGGATTATTTAATGGCAAATAAGCTTTATTCATTCATCGTCCAATTATATGAATGAAGTCCACAAGATCAACTACGACTGAACTATTCTTAAGGCGTTAAGAATATATGTGATAGGTTACAGTTATGTTGAATCTTTAAACAGTTCTCGATCGATGGATCATTGAGAGCAAATTGATGATCTTGTTGAGGCCAGTGTATTCTCAAGCTTCACTTCAGTATTGGATACTTGAGGGAATGATGAATCACAAGTCATTGGGTATTATGATATCCGAACTAGAATACAAGTGCTTATCTTGGACAAGTTCATTGAACGTGACATACATAAAATTGGCAACATGGAAGCTTTTTAGCGAGATCAATGTCTGATCGTTCATACTTTGGTTAGAGGTAAGATCCTTATACCTGAGGCACAATGCTGACTTATGTGTTGGATGGCTATGGTTCACAAGTGTGCATATTGACGCTTCGTCAAATCGTCTTTATACTTGATGGTCATAGTTTGTTTACATACGAAGGCACATGCGTGCGCAATATGGAATCTGTCTTCTTGTTATACAAGATTAATGTCCTATGTGATCTAATCATGACATTGTATTGAAATTCTCGGCCGAGGTTATAACCGAGAATGAATGGTTCATAACTCAAAGAATACATGTCAATTAGATTTTGGCATATGATCGAATTGGTAGCTTGACCAATAGTTCCACGGCCATTGTCGATCAAAACATGGTGAGACAGAAGGATCGAATTACACGGTCGCCAAAGCTGACAGGTTCATTATGTTCTGAAAACATTTTACATTATCTGGGTAACCATGATATATTACTAAATGTCACTCATGGTTTGCAGGAACAGAAGATTGATTTGGACAATCAGTTCTCTTGGTTGTGCTAATGTGTTAGTACAAGTCCTACTACCAGCTCAATGATGAACCTAGGAATGTCACACACCATAACCACTTAGAATGACGTTTGAAAGAGAGAGAGAATATTGCAAATGTGTTTGCAATTCAGCCAATTAGATTGAGTCGAGCTAGAAATAAAAGTTCTGATGAAGGGAGTTTGCAAACTTTGAAGCGGATTTCAGACTTTACGGCCGAATCAAAGATCTGAAACATGTTCAGATTCAGTGACTGAATTAATGATTTGAAGTGAGTACAGAGTTAATTGCATAATTAATAATTTGAAGTGAGTTTATAATCAATAGCCAAATCAATGATCTGAAACAGTTTCAGACTTAATAGCTAAATTAAAGATCTAAAATGTATTTTAGATGTAGTGGTCACATTAATGATCTGAAACGGTTTTAAAATAAATGGACAATTTAATAATTTGAAACGGTTTCAGATTAATGACCAATTAATGCTTTGAAATAGTTTCATAAGTAATGGCCAAATTAAGTATTTGTGACAATTACAAAATTAATACATAGAATAAAGACCTGTAACGGTTATAAATAAATGTCTAGAATAATGCTCTGTAACAGTTATAGAGTTAATATCCAAATTAGTGTTTGTAATGGTATCAAAACTCAAGAGTTATGGCCGAATTAATTCTAAAATGGTTTAGAGTTAATACGCCAATTTAAATGTGATCTGCACTGTTTATAAAAGATAATGCAGAGAGCAGATCACTGGATGATGGACGGTCGACAACCAACAATCGATAATTGAGAGTACTGATATTGATCAACAAAATCACTCACACAAAAGCAATTGCTAGCATAATTGTAGTTGTAAGATCTCTCAATTTCTCTCTTTTATTCAACGTGAGAATTGGTGGTGTGTTTGAACTAGAGGCCTGATGCTTGTAAGGCTGGATTTGAAGAACGCTAGAGCCTGTGAAGAAATCATACGTTCTGTATCTGAAGAACGTTAAAACCAATATTATCGGAAGACATCAGACATTCATGGTCAAGAATCTGAGAGCATCAGAACCGTTGTTACTAGAAGGCGTCGGACGTTCGTGGTCAGAGTTTGAAGAATGTTAGAACTACTGCTGTGAGAACATCAGATGTCCGTGCTCAGAACCCGAAGAAACTTCTGAACCAAATTTTGGAGCACGGTACAAGGTTAATATGATTAGCTCATTTAGCTCTTCTATGCGTTTTCGTTAAAATACACGTAAATGCTATGAAAACACATGTATCAGTGTTTTTACTTCCGCTGCAATCAGTCGTTTGATCTTAATTTACTTACACACGTATACTTGTTTATTGAAACAAACACCAGTAGCCGCTGCCATTGTCGCAGGAATTGAGAGGTTGAGACTTGTCACAGGCAATTTGATCTAGATTTTTTTTTTTTTAATTGGTGAGATGATGCAAATGAGGTGGAGGAGACACATGCATAAGTAGTGCTTGTTAGGTTACAAATGTAATCTATGTTCTATCTAACAGTGGAGATTTCATCATTTCATCTGTCAATTACTCTCATTTATTATAAAAGGGAAAAGTGCCAAAAAAGTCCTAAATCTTTTGGCTTTGTGCCAATTTAGTCCTAAACCTTTTTTAGGTGTCGATTTAGTCCTAAACCTTTTTACGTTGTGCCAATTCAATTCATTCCGGCCAATTTTGGCCGGATTTTGCTGACTGGACACCGGTCGGCTGATGTAACTTGATCGGTGCTGACGTGTACAACTTTTAATAATATTTAAATATTTTTGAATATTGTTTTTATTTTTATTCTTTTCTTTATTCTTTATTCTTTATTCTTTTTTCTTCTCATCTTCTTCCTCCAACCGGTCGCCGGAGCTCGGCAACTAGCTAGAGGCGACGGCTGGCGAGGTCGACCTTGCCGGCCACCTTGCTAGTGCCCGCGAGCCTCGCCCGCCCTGCGCGAGGCCGCCCTCGCGGCCTGGGTGGCGAGGGTCGAGCCTCGCCCATGGCTGGCGAGGATGAGCCCTGCCAGCTCGGCGCGAGGCCAGCTGGACTCCTCCCCAGCTCCGTTCTCCGATCCCAATCTCGCCCTAGAAATTTCCTCCTTCCTCTGCTCGTCGTTGTCTCTAGGGTTTACAGGAGCTCGGGGTGTCTTCGGTCTTGTGGCTCTAGCCCTGGATTTTCGCCTGTTTCTCCCGCGGCGGCAATCCGTCAAGGGTGGGGGTTTTGTGATTCCTAGGGTTCTCTGAGGTAGCTGGCCTCACGTTGAGCTAGTGAGGCTCACCCTCGTCGGCCATGGGTGAGGCTCGAGCCTCGCCGGATCTGGCGAGGGCGAGCCCGCGAGGGCGAGCCTCGCCACCCGGCCGCGAGGGCGGCCTCGCGCCGGGCGGGCGAGGCTCACCCTCGCCAGAGTCGAGCCTCGCTGGCCATGGGGGAGGCTCGATCCTCGCCAAATCCGGCGAGGGCGTGGTGAGCCTCGCGGCCATTGGGGAGGTGGCCGGCGAGGTCGACCTCGCCAACCGTCGTCTCTGGCCGGTTGCCGAGCTACGGCGACCGGCTGGAGGAAGAAGATGAGAAGAAAAAGAAAAAGAAAAATAATAAAAATAAAAATAAAAAGAGAAAAAAATAAAATAAAAAATAAAAAAATATTCAAAAATATTCAAATATTATTAAAAGTTGTACACGTCAGCGCCGATCAGGTCACGTCAATCGACCGGCGTCCAGTCAGCAAAATCTGGCCAAAATTGGCCGGAAATGACCGAATTGGCACAACATAAAAAGGTTTATGACTAAATCGGCACCAAAAAAAGGTTTATGACTAAATCGGCACAAAGCCAAAAGGTTTAAGACTTTTTTGGCACTTTTCCCTATTATAAAATATTCTAGAATAGAGCAAATTTTGATATATGGTCCGCTCATCATTCCATCTACCAACTATTCTCATTTATTATTGAACTGTTTTAGAATAGAGCATATTTAAAATACCATCCACTCCTTAGAATATTTTAAAGAACACTAGATAGACTCAAATTCATGGTCCTTCATGCTAGAAAATCTCCGGTTCTCCTCTAGCTAATCGAGGGACACCGTCGTCACATCTTTGGTATCGAATTGCTTCTTGAACCACCGAAAAGCTTTTGTGGCTTCCTAACTTGTTTTACTCCCTAGAAGACCCTTTCATTGGATCAAGTATTCTCGCTTCTACGCATAATACCTCATTCGTATGACTCATTCCGCCATGATGAAATCAATGTCACGATCGGTTTTTGCCTCAAGATGTGCCCATTGCGACTCTCCTTCATTTGGTCCTTTTCATCTACATACAAAGGTTTAAACATACTCATATGGAAGACCGGATGTCCCTATAGTCTTGTGAGGAGTGCTAGCTTGTGTGTCACCTTCCCAACTCATTGTAACACTCGAAATGGCCTTTCATAGCAAATAATCCCCACTTGGTGCACATCACAATATCAATGAACTTGCCCAATATCGGGTCCCCACGTGGTATTCTTCATGCTTTCGCTTCTTATCGGCCCATTTCCGAGTGCGCTTCAAGGCCTTATGCAGATGACTCCGCACAAAGTCCGCTTCTTCTTGCCACTCTTGAGCAAACTTGCAAACATATGGGCTACTCCCTCAATATGCTGTTGCAATTGTACTCAGAGTGTGCGATTGTTACCCCATCACAATCTTAAACAAACTCTAGTTCGTGGACTCACTCCATTGCAGGTCGTAGGAGAACTGACTATGTCAATCAGCTTTGCCCAATTCACTCACGTTGTACTCATATAGATATCATAATTTTTTTGATCAGTTGCTTGACATTCATAATTTCTTAATCGATTATTTGAGTATCATAATTTTGGGGAAAAAAACGTTTCACCACGAGCACCATGAATTTGAATGTCATGTATGATTTGCCAGCAATAACACCAACATCACTTAAGTAAACGTTTTACAAGAGTCACGGCACTCAAGTGTTCGATTAAAAATTTATTACACCAACAAGTGCTACAGAAAAGTCACAGTAATTGTGACTGTCATTTTTCATATCCGCTCTCTAAGTATGAGATACCAGCTTCATTTTAAGGCATGACCGAACAACTTTTTAAGTTCTTCAATCACTTCACTCTCTCTCTCTTTGGTAATCTTTCTTATAGAAACTAACTGAAGGATCGAAAGTTCCTCTTAAGAAAAACCCTAGAGGGCTTCCTCTCTCTTTTGTTATGGGTTTTATATTTTTCACATAGATGTAGATATAAAATTGGCACTAGGCCGTATCATTTGTCCTAGCCTATAGTAATTGTCCAATAAAATATGTATAAAATAAATGAAATTTTCGAGCAAATCGAAGTACAAAGTTCTGTAACTCAATAATAGATTTTTCAAATAGATCAATTGTATTATGTTGTACAAACATTCACCAATCAACAACCATATAATCACTGAATTACTTGTTAGGATTTATTGTTTGATTAAGATTATTCTAGCGACACTAAAGATGACGCATTAGCTAGGTATGTGATATATGGTTAGATTTCTTATTGTCCGAGACAAGACATTTCTCCATTGGATGTATGTGGAGAAACTCTTTTCCAAATTAACACAATCTAATATTAAAATTAATTAAGTAAATATTTCAATTATAATTATGAATTGTGCAATTGATATTTTGAATTTTAAAATGGTTCTTATGGATAATATTTAATAAACTTCTAAGGATATATTTACTAGTAAGATCCAATTTACAAAGTAAATAAATAAAAGGGAAAAGAAAAGGCTAGAGGAGCACGTTGTCATTGAATGTGACGCATTGGGAAACTTTTACTTTTTTTTGGTAAAAGGTAATAAGGGAAACTTTTACTTTTGTAATAGCTCAACCAATAAAAAAACCGGGACCATGTCCAAGGAAAAGCATGAACACTACCGTGTCAATTTATTTTACGAAAAGTAAATAATTTAAAAAATATTTCTTTAAAAATGATCACTTATATCTTTTATAAATGAATGAACGAAAAAATATTTATTGAACTTGAAAATATATTATAATCGATAATAAAAATATTTTTGTTTGATCGATTATATTAAGTGATATAAATGATTATTTTACTAAAATATATTTTTCAAATTAATTATTTTTGTGAAACAAATGGAACTGTCTTAGTTGAATTAAGTCACAAATGGTAGATAACACACTTTCTTGCTAAGGGGCAGACTGATTTCATTAATGTGGATCTTGGTCCACGAGCTGACATTTTTGCTTTTTTCATCATCGATGAGGACAAAATAAGCTTTAGAGAAAGTGGGCGCAGTAGAGACGTGCGCGCCGGCCACCCAGGACTTGGTTATGTTCCAAGCCTGGCCTGGTCATTTCCCTGTAATGCGTCTAGGATGTTTCACCTAGCGGCATCATCGCGGGGATCCCAGTTGGGCCCCCTCATTCCTTTCGGAAGTGGCCGGGGTAACCCAGTGGGGTTTACCTTTATTTTTTACTGGGAAAGGAACCTAAGGGAACAAGCAGGTTTTCCCTGCTTCCCTATTTAAACCCAGGAGCAGTTTAAAGACCTGCTCAGGTCTTTTTATGGCCTGGTCATTTCCCTGTAATGCGACTAGGATGTTTCACCTAGCGGCATCATCGCGGGGATCCCAGTTGGGCCCCCTCATTCCTTTCGGAAGTGACTCGGCGAGGAAAACGCTCATTTTTCTCTTTAATAAGATAAAAATAGATTCTAGACCTCATAAATTCCTAATCACAGTTGCTAAATCACGATAATGATCGGGAATTTCATTGGTGAAAAAGATATATGAACGATTGCATCATCTTATGCTTCAAAAGCCACTCAGTTAAGTGACAATTCATGTTATATCAACACTAGATCTAATTTTAATTGACTTACTCTATGTGAACGATCGCTTTTGATCTTGTAATTTTTTATCTTAAAAAGAAACAAAGTAAGGCTCGATCAAAAAGAGAGGAGGGACCGAGTTGCACACTTAGAATTAAAAGTAAAGTGGGAGGTCTTTTAGTAATTTTATACTTTTGAGGACGTAATTCCATGTAATCCTATACTTCATATTATTTGTGTAACCAGGTCATCGCGTTTTTAATTTGCATGATATAATCCTTTGACTTTCACATTTCTTCAAGTCATGTTGAAATTGCAAGCTTGATTATACTAAACAACAAATGGTGTGCCATCTTCAATATTAAACCAATGGCCACTTTTGGCGTTCCTTTGTCATCTGGGTCGGTTTTCTCTTAAGGCCGAGAGCTTCCAACTAAATAATCGTTACATTCAGCCTTTTGACTGAATATAGTGGTCATATTCAATTGTCATCCTATAATCTGTCGAGTTACGTAACCTCCTGATTATTATCGATAAGATGATTGCATCCAAAGTTACTTTGTGCCAAGCTACCCATTCACACATCTGACCTAATATAATATCCCATTATGCCTTTAAAACAAGGATAATGCAAATCGTGATTTGCACACGAGCAAAACTTGCATACATACAGGAAGCCGCAACATGCTAAAGCGTATAGGAAGAAACTCTCAAATATCATTCTTCAAATTCAATGCAAAAGCTTGTCTTTAACAATGCGGATAAAATCAACATCTAAACTTCAAATGCTTACAGATTCTAAAGAAGTTGTAATTCAAAGGCTACTGTGGAAAAGAAAACAGACCATCCAACAAATCACATCAGGCTCGTATCCAAGAAATTCAGGAGTGACACAGAAATGTCCCAACCTAAAGTGGAAAAAGTGGAGACTATTCGACCGGCGCAGAGGAAAATTTCGTCACGGAGCGGAGCAAAAGGAAGAGAAGTACCGGACAAAGATTAAATGGAACGCGGGCCGAGAAACAGATGGATGGAAAATGTAAAAAGAACGGCGAGACAATAACAAAAGGCAAAAGCAAACGAAGGAAAAGAAAGTGGACCCGAGCGAGGTTTGGTCTGGTTTGGCTCCATTCGGAAGCCAGTGTCTTGGTTGCGACCCCGTGGACCACGTTGTCTGTAATTGCAGTGCTGCAAGTGGGGTGAAGAACTCTCCACGGACAAGCCTCGATCCTTCACATGGCTTGATGAACAACAGTCCAGACTTCGGACCCAAGAGAACTCGTGCGACAGTTGTCGGATTTCTTCCTGGTCCAGCAACCATTTTCGTCTTTGCTCTCTGCCCAGAATCGATTGGAGTGAGTCGAGCTAGAAAGTCTCGATTTTTACGTTTTTCGACTTGATCCATAATCAGGATTTATTAGAGCCATTGCTGGTTCACAGTGGTGGTGATTCTTCTCTCTGTGAGGTCCTACATCTAGCGGGTTCGAGCTCGAAGATGGGCGACTCGGATTTCGAGGTCTTGAGCGATGATCCTCGGGTTGAGCCTGGGATTAGAGCACTGCAGAGAAATGGGTCGTCGTCGTATTCGTCGTTGGTGCTGGACAGCGAGAGGGGAGAGCTGGTCGAGGCCTCCGTGAGCGCCAAGAGGAAAGCGCCGCCTGCCGAGAGGAATGTTGATGCCCTGAAGAATCACAGTGAGGCGGAGAGACGGCGGAGAGCGAGGATCAACGCGCATCTCGACACGCTTCGTGGGCTAGTTCCCGAGGCAAAGAAGGTAGACATTGTCGCAGTTTCTGTGGTTGTTGGTTTGAGGCGTTACCAGTTTTAGCTGGTCCGATGATGTTGACTGTTTGAATTGCTAAGGGCGACTTGGGGAAATTGTCAGAAGAAAGGGCATGATTTTTTAGGAACATGTCGGTGCTTATAACGTTATTGCTACTGTCTGAAGTTTTCTCAGGATTTTTTAGCAAAAGTTTTGAGTGGAGTTTGTGTTACTTGTGCCGTCATGTTTCTTATTTAGTATGATATTCGAAAATATTTTTTGACTATTGAATGTTTGAGATATATATGATGAGAAGCAGTCTAAAAGGAGTCCTTTCAATCCCTGTTAATCGGACTTGATACGTTGATTGTTGAGAAATGGCTTGGGCAGTGCTCTAATTATCCATCTTCGACATACTGAGATTCTCATGAAAAAGGACAGATGGCTGCAGTTCGAAGTTGTTAATTTTGTGGAAAGCAATATTGTGATCCGTCAAGTACTAGTGAAAGAAGTCATTTCAAAAGGATTCAATATGCCAGCGCAGAACAGAAAGAGTCTGCCCTTCAAAAGTTGTATTCCCCCAAGATCCATTATGAATAGATTTCACTGGGTGGTGAAAGAACTGGGTTTTTTTTTTTTTTTTTTTTTTTTTTTTACTGTTTTTGAAACTTGAATGCATGGTGAATCACTGGTCTTTTTTGCATTCAGAGTGTCACTTTGTATTGCCAATGTTGCTGTGACTTAAGACTTATGGGAATGTTAGCTAAATTGCAAATTCGGATGTCACAGATGGACAAAGCAGCGCTGCTTGCCGAGGTTGTCAACCACTTAAGAAAGCTGAAAGGAAATGCCGAAGAAGCCATGCAGCAGTATGTGATACCAACAGATGCTGATGAAATAAAGGTGGAGCAAGAACGGGGTGAAGTAGTGGATTTAGAATTTGAAACGATCAAGGCATCACTTTGTTGTGACTACAGACCTGGCCTTCTCTCCAATCTAAGGCGAGTGCTTGTCGACCTTGGGTTGATCGTGTTGAGTGCAGAGGTTGCCACCCTTGAAGGAAGGATGAAAAGTATTATGGAGCTGACAAGCCATGTAGGAGATAAGACATTGTGTCAGGTACTTTCAAGCTCTCTCCGTTTGGCCCTTTGTTCAATGGTCGATCAGTTCTCTACTTCAGAGGAGTCTCCAAGGCCCTCAGTGTCAGACAAGAGGAGAAGGGCTTAATTATCCCGTTGTGAAAGATCTTGAAGAAGCTAGAGAAATTCGACTTCCGTGATAGTCTGACTTCTATAGTACATGGAACGTCCTTTGGTAAGAGCTGCGTCATAAGTACTGATATAGTTCCATGTGTTCTTTTCTTCCTTCTTTAGTGAGGTGAGCTTGTAAAGATGTTTTGTGCCTGAAGCTATAACCAACTGGATTATCGTTGGTACTTCGAAATAATTCAGGGAAATTATAGTTGAGTGTCGGATCTGTTGTACAGAAAGTTTTCCTGGATGGATAATGCACGACTGGCTAATGGACCCTCGTCAAAATAGATAGTTTCTCTGTTAATGGACACTCATCAAGCTATGGCTGCCTATCCAGCAAATAGATGCCAGGAATCTCGAGCAGTTGTGAAGCGATCAGTGGAATAATTATAACTTTCACTGATGGGTGTGGAATTTCATCCCGAATCAAAGTGGTCAAGTGTTCTGATGTCGAGTCAGCAAACTGGTGATAATCATCAGGAGTTGGTTCCCATCTGCCACC
Source organism: Eucalyptus pumila (assembly GCA_016097595.1). Classification (NCBI taxonomy): domain Eukaryota; kingdom Viridiplantae; phylum Streptophyta; class Magnoliopsida; order Myrtales; family Myrtaceae; genus Eucalyptus; species Eucalyptus pumila. Next base: position 9,840,041 of record CM027856.1, on the reverse strand, counting down.
ACGTCCGGACGGTCTATGCATGTTTGTTCTGCAGGTGTTCACCTCAAGTTACGAATTTAGTTTGCCAAGACTCGGGACATTGGCAAACAAAGCCTGCCTCGACTAGAGACTGGATTGCTTGTGGGGGTGGTTAATACAGTAACAGCACTGGGGCATAAGAGAATCAGGCAGATCGCTATGGGAGCAACTAAGGAGCCAAGTGGGCATCGAGACTCAACAGCACATCTAAAGATCGCAGCCTGCTAGACGATCTCCACCGGATTGGATGTCTCAGCGAGTCCCTTGGCCGACTTTGACATGATTTCGACGAATGAGACTTCCTGGCGTCTTCCAAATGAAGATTTTAGATGCCTTTAGAAATGTTTTCCAATGTGAACTCTGTCGGATGCTAGAGTGAAGATGTAATGCTCCTGTTATTGTTACTCCAAATGGCTGATCTGTTTAGAGAAACTTCTACAAACTTGCGTGCATAGTGTGTTCTGTCTTGACTTTACTATTCTCAAATTCTGCTTATTTCGGCTAAGTTCTCTTTTAACTTTAATCAGCATCAGTGGCGAAATTGAGCGTGGTTTGCTTGCAACCGTCGAATTCTTTAAGGAATTGAAAGCATATCCTGCTGTGAACAGTCAAACCAGAATTAGGATGGTTCGGGTATCACAAAATCTAGTTAACCCAAGAACCAAAAAAAAAAAAAAAATCGGACATAAAAGATCCATTTTTTTTCCTTCTTCGGGTGCTTTTTTCGCTGGTCGAATTACTGAAAGCAGAAAGATAACCGCATATGGAACATCATCAAGAATCCCCTCTCGTCCACATGTCAACGCGCTATTGCTCCACTAGATTTCGACGCCACGCAGACAACGCATTAGACAGTTGACACCGTGCGGCTTCTGCTTCCTCGTCCTCCTCCTGTCTGCATCTTCACTCTCTCTCTCTCTCTCTCTCTCTCTCTCTCTTCCTCTGTGAGTACTCCCATGGCGTTGTATGCGAACGCCCACAAGCTCTATCTCGCTTCGCCCGCAAGTGGGCACGATGCAAGAACCAGGAGCAACGGCAAGAGAGCAAGAATTCTGGCCACCAGAGCTGCGGCGTCATCGTCGTCGTCCGCCGTGGAAGTGGCGTACGAGAAAGGACAGCTGGAGAGGCCTAAGTGGGCGGGAGAGACGCCGCTCTCTCGCCTGGTCGGGGCCGTCATCTCGTTCAAGCCTGTCTACTCTCTTCTCAAGCTCGGCGCTCGGCAAGTCCTCATCAGGTGGTCTTCCTTCTTGTTCCATGCGTCCGACTTCATTACTCAATGAAACCCGACTCTGCTTCAATTGCATTACTAATTACGCTGAAAATGTGCACCACGTGTTCGCGTAGTTTGGTATGTTAGATGGATTGAGAATAATGGGGCATGGTTTTTTCAGTATTTGAATGGATTGGTGGCGGTGCATGTAATCTACAGAATGCAGTAGTGCAAGCGAATCAGTTTTGGTTTTTGTTGTGACTTGTGATTGAGTGTAGCATGCGTTATGAAGTCCAGCTTCATGGTATTGGTAAAAATGTGATGTTGGTTAGCCAGGAGCTCGGAAAAAAGAGGATGATAATCTGTAACAATTTTTCTTTTTCGGTGAAAAAAGGTGGATTGGGATGAGTATTGGTTGATTGCTGCAGTTTGAAATGTTGTTTTGTTGGATCACCATGAAGCTCTAGAGTCAAGGCCAGGGGTTACCGCAAATGGGTTAACGACCTGGTTTTCTTCTGGGGTCGGGATTTTGAGAATGCAGAAAAGCTGAACACAAAGGAAAAAGCTTTATTCTATTGCTTTTTGGAATCTGTCAAAGAAACTCTTGATCTTGAGACTCCGAAAAAAGCGGGAGATGCTAACCCTATACTTTGACATGCCAAATGAACAGCACAGCTGAGAAGAATGGCGTCCCTTGGCGAGAGATGACGAGACAGATTCTGGAATCAGATGTTTATAAGGAGCTGGAAAGCATTCAAAACCCCTCACTTGTGTACCCAGATTGTAAATCTCTCGATTCCTTCAAATTTTTCTTCTCCATATGCTTTTCCTTAGATACAGACTCGACCCTATGCACACGTATGCACTCTCTTGTTAAGCATATTGCACCCAAAAGGTGGAAAGGCCTCCCGTAGGCAAAGCTTTTCACTGCAATTTAAGTGACTAATGAATGACAAAATGACTTTTCTCTAAACAGATTATCTGAGTCCTTTCCATGCTTATGATGAGGGTAACCTTTCATGGATGGTGAGTATTTGGTCTTTATAACTTTTATCTTCTTTAGCAATCATTTTGAGAACACAATTAACTGCCTCTTTCAGAATAATCCTTTGCTCTGTTGAAAGCGCTTTACCATTTTTTCCGGGAAGTAGAAGTCGCTACTTTGTACAAACGGTCTTTTACATGCTTTCTATTATGAAATTCTCAAAACATGATAATGAGGATGTAACATATCCTAGTAAAGCAATTAATACAAATCAAAGCAGTCGTAAATCGTTGCCACCCAAAAACCTTGCAGGCTGCAGCAGAAGCAGAGCCTGCCACAACGTCAATGTCTATACGAGCAGTACCTGATGCTAAATCAGCAGATGAGGCAACTCAAGTAGTGCGTGGAAATTGGCTTGAGGCAATTGAAAAGCACCATAGACAGCACTCTGGTGGTTCTATGGTTCGAGACATTCTGGATATTGGATGCTCAGTAGGTATTAGCACTGGTTATCTCGCCAACACATTCCCTTCGGCAAAAGTCACTGTATGTGTATAAGCATGTACTCCAATCAGATTAATCTCTTTCCCTGTGAATTTCATTTTGCAGAAGCATAACAATCTCTATCTAAATGCATTTGCTTTGTAGGGTCTAGATCTGTCGCCATATTTTCTTTCTGTGGCTCAGTTTAATGAGAGAAAGAGGTCCCAAAGAACAGTACCAATTCAGTGGATACATGCTAATGGGGAAGATACGGGCTTGCCATCCAAATCATTTGACCTTGCTTCAATTTCTTTAATGGTAAGGTTCTCATCCAGTTAGCAAATAGATCTTATAGCTTTCTGAACTTAGCTATTGGCACATTGATTTGATTCTATTTAAGCCAATGGTATCTATAGAAAACTAGCAAAGCTTGAAGGACTGATGAGTGCTGTCACGGTACCTGCATGTTTTACAATGTAATAATGGATGCTTGACATTGAAATTCTCAAGAATCTATATAATGAATGAGCGATATATTTGGTTGTCATTATTGCTCAGTGGAAGCATCTGGTCCGATTGTTTTTGTCATGCGACAGGGCTGGCAACTGCTGAGAGATGTTCGATATATATTTTATGTTTGATATATTTGTTTCTTTTCTGATTCTTCTATGTGCAACATGTGTAAGCATCTGCTTCCATGCTTCTAACTAAAGAATTACGTACAGTTTCATGAATGTCCTACTAGAGCAACGACCAATGTAATAAAGGAATCGTTTCGACTACTTCGACCTGGTGGCACCATTGCTATAATGGATCAAGCAGTGCGTAATTATCTCATGTCACTCACTAAAGTTTGTTATTGCTGACTCCTTTGTCCATAATGGAAATACTAATGTGATTTCCTTTGCTCGTTGATGCAGCCATCTTCTAAGGTTCTTCAGGTATGGTTCAGATTTCTGTAAATTGTTTTGGTTTCTTCGAATGGAAATTTTGCAACTGCAAGTATCATCACTACCTGCTTTCCTTGTTGATGGCATGTTTGTCACCCAAGCAAGTCTTTTCTTTCATCCTTTTCCACAAATTATTCTAAATTACCAAGAATTGGTTAAAGGAAAAAGAAAGACATCAATTCCTCAGAAAATATAGTAGAGGCAATTGAAGATTCTAGGTTTCACTAGCAGGGCGTTGCGTATGAATGAGTATCTGATTGCTAATATTAAGGTGGATATTAACTTATATGTCATAACATTCATCTCCATATAAGTGGGCTTGAGTTCTTATATGAGACTCTTAATGTTCTAATCAGTGAACATTCCACTGGTGAGAACATTTTCAACTGCTGCAGGTCACATATTTTATAACTCACCAGTCTTAGTACTAAATGGCTTTGTTGTACGATTGTCATAATCTATTCTGTGGGATTGCTAACGTATAATACCTGGAGCCTCCATCGCAAAATTGACATTGAAAAAAAAAAAAGCAATGAAAAATGGAAAATGATTGTATGAAGTCTAGTTCTAGCTAAGTTGAAAATAGTATCCTAACTGCTAAATGCTACAAAAAACTGCACAGCGATAAAATCTTGGGTTTGATTGGCTTAAACTAAAGTATTATAACGGAGCAATAAGTCATTAAATCTTGGAGAGAATCGGCCTTGTAAACAGAAATCGGGAACTGAGCAGTTTTTGAAAGGAGCTACTCATCATCAGCGACATGTTCGTAGGCTGAAACATATTTTTCTTTGCCCATTTAACATCAGCAACTTTATGCCTCATCTTTACTATGTTCTGCAGAATTTGTCGCCTGTGCTGTTTACACTATTGAAGAGTACCGAACCCCACCTAGACGAGTACTATCTTACTGATTTGGAAGGAACACTAAGGGAAGCGGGGTTCGTGAATGTAACAGAGGTCCTAACAGATTCGAGACACAGAACTGTGACGGCATCTGTGCCTCATTAAATATGTGGTTGCAAGGATGTTTTTTGGCTTCCAGAGCCACGGTAAATGGCGAAAAATAAGATGCCATTTCTCTAAACCTTCATATTAAAGCTGTATGAGGAAAACCAGACAGTTTTGTAAATGATTGTTGATCATTGTCCGGCTCATTATCCAGAGTCGCATGTTGAACAGCTGTTGCTTCTAAAAAAATTTCTCAGATTTCTTGCTTCATGAGAACTTTGGATCGCGAGAATCGACCTATCAAACATTCAAGAGCCTTTTCTCTTGGAAGAAGAGACAATGTTTGTACCATCTTCACAGTGCTAAAAGTGATTTGTTCATACAATGTGTCTTCAAGGTACTCTGTTAAAGGACGTATTCTCCTTGCCATGGATACTTCTGGTCAAACCACAGCTTATGATGGGAAAAAATGGTGAAAACTTGTTCTTATAATTCAAATTAATACTTATTGATAAAAAAAAAAATAGAAGCTGGAATTCCCATTGAATTGGTAAAAATAATATCAAATAAATTTTTTATTTTTTTTTGCGATTTAACTGTACCATGTCGAAGGGAAAAACTTCTTGTTGGTTGTCGACGCTCCAAGCCAACTGCACTCGAGCTTATTTTCGCAGAAGATCTCATTTAACCTATATGCATGAACAGATCTCATTGGATTACCACCTTCAATGTCAACTGCTTTTTTAGGGCCATTCTTGTTCTTCTCACCGGTACAGTGGCAATAAAAGCTTTTTTTTTTTTTTTTTGGTTCTGGAGAAATCGGCTTGCAGCTTACAGTCGCGTCATAATCCCCCAGGTAACACGTAAGCAGGAGGACCCACCACCCCTGGAGTTACACTTAAGACACCTAGCGCCGGGTTTTGAACCCTTTAGAAGATCATCAAAGCCTTATCCAGCGGAGCCACCGCGGCCGGTGGTATAAAAGCTTAATTCTTGTAGGAAGACAAATTGGACATTTAGCAGTAGAATATACATATGCACAAGGCTCTTTTCCACACTAGACCTTACTTTAGTGCTCACACATCACTTTCAACTTTATCAAAAGGTCAACGCTCACTTGTTTATTCCGCAGGCCTTGACGAGCACGGCTTGGTTCCTTCTACTGCCCCCTGAATCTCATCTGAAGCAGACTGCAATGAAACAGCTGTCCAACCCAAGCCAGTTCTGAAGCTCATCATTCGCTAAATCCAACACCAACCCGATTTTCAATTTTCAGATCCGAAGCTGAAGAAGATGGCACCACCCACGAAACTATCTGGAATTTGCTCTCTGCTGATGGGCCTTCTCTTTGCCTACGCTGCATCTGTTCAACTAGATGATCCAGGTACCGTAACAGATGATTTTGACTACAGTCAAGCGATCATATATACCAGTTGATGACTACATCCATTTTCTTGCAAATCTGTCAGATTGGTACTTCTGGTTGCCTCTGTATTCCTTTGCCTGCCTCGTGAACCTGGCGAGCCTGGTCTTCTTCGCGTCCAAACTGGTCCCAAGCATTGGGAAGCTGGCGCTTTGGCTGGGGCTGTTTCTGTTCATGAAGGGGGTGGTGGAGGAATATAGGCACGAAATCGCCGGTTTCTGGTCGCTGGACATGAGGGAGAGAGTTGTGAGAGAGAAATTCGGGAGCGGGCTGGTTGCGTTCTCCATGTTTCTGCATCTTGAAGCCACATCCAATGAAAAGGGTCTCTTTACGAGGAAGGATGAAGGAGTTGCCAAACGTATTGAACTTGGTGAGACTCTTTTGCCCACCCTCTGTTGAGTTCTTGGATTTCAATTGAAGCCAATGGATTGGCATTGACTTTTGGCAATGATCTTTCGTAATTTCAGGACAGATGATCTCGGTGGGCATCGGTTACGGGCTGTCCTTGGTCTTCTTTGCAATCCACAAGGACGGAATGAAGTTTTGACTGAATGAATCTCGAAGGGACCATGTAAACCCTGAGATGGTCATATTTGTGTCTTATCAGTGTGAGCCAGAGAGATCTTCAATTTTCATTGTTTGATATGTATCTAAAACCTTCGGTTTGCAAGGGGAAGGATTTGTAATTCATCTTCTGACATGAATGCCAGCACGATCCATTCGAGCACCAGTACTCCGGCAGGTCAAACTTTGACCGAGAATAGTTGTAAATGCAGCAGAAACGGATGTACATCCACCATAATTATCCACGGAATGAGTTTGTTGAGTTAGTTCTTTTCAACTGGAGCAGTAAATGGAAACACAAATCGTCGGTACTATCCAAAGTTGTCATGAACCTCTTGTTCTCGAGCAAATATGGTCATGTCGCATGACGTGCTGGCATACCATCTTCAAGATATTCTGTTCTATTACTTGATCACGGGCTGGAAGGTCCCTGCCCGGCCCAGCCCGTCCAAGCCCAAAGGGCAAAACTGCGGGCTTAGAACAATTTAATTTCCTTCCTTAGCTTGGCTCGTGCGCCGCTGGTCAACCTCGTCCAAGTTTTATCGTGAACGATAACCTCTCCTATGTATTTTTTTTTTTTGCCTTCTGTTTCCATTCACACGTGGCAGACAGGAATTCCAGGTAAGCTCCCCCCGCTTTAATGGGGCGCCAGCTCGGACGACACGTGTCGAGAGCTGAGTCCGCTAACTCGCCGTGTTATCTCCCATTCTCAACACGTGGCGCCGTGCCAGTTGAAACGTGTCTCCTGCCATGCACGCCCACGTCCATCGATCTCACCCCCTTCTTCACCTTCTTCTTCCGAGCGCTCTGCTTAATACCACCGTCGTTCTCGTTCCATGTCTCTCACCAGTTCTCAACTTTTGAACGTTCAAACGCACACACAACACGTACAGACTCGAGAGAGCAAACATGGCTTCAGAGCAAGTCTCGCGAAGAAGAGAGAACACCACGAACGAGCGAGAGATCCACGTGGAGACGGACAAGGTCCCCAAGATGACGATCCACTTCGAGTCCCTCGCCGAGAAGGCGCAAGCCTCGGACCCGGCTGGCGGGAAGGAGGCTCCGCATGGCGAGGCTCGTCTGGAGCGAGAGGGGAGAGAGACCGCAAGACAGACGGAGACGACGGCCCGACACGATCGAGAAGTGAGGGAGAAGGAGAAGGAGAAGGAGAGTAGCGACAGCAAGCAGTTGGAGTCCCTGGCGGAGAAAGTGAAGACCATCCATGTGGGAGGTCAGAAGGGGGGTTATGAGGGTGGTGAGAGAGAGGGTCGTGGGACGAGAGGAGAGTCGCTGGCGGAGAAGGTGGAGAAGATAGAGATTGGCGGAGCGCCCATGAAAGGAGTGAGTCGGGGTGAAGAGGGAGAGAAAAAGAGAGAAAGAGGAGGCCAGGAGGGGAGGGAGAGGAGCGAAGGCGGTCGTCAACATCATGGGGAAGGTGGAAGGAGGACGGAGAGGGAGACTTATCAAGTTGAAGAGAAGGGAGGCCGAATGAGAGGAGAAAGCGCCCCAGGTAACTCCTCAACTGTTCTGGTTTTTTTCACATTGGATTTTGTCGAAGGATGTTCGACACGAATGAAGATTTTGGAATGATGCAGTGATGATATACTCGTCTTTTGAATCACTTCATGACAAACTCGTATTAACACGCTCATCACATGCTTCTATAACAACCATGTAGAACGAGGTAGAATGAAAAAGGCTGCGCAAAGAGAAAGAGAGCAGCATTGAATAGACTTGAATCAAGAACGATTTTGTTTTAGTTTCAAAGTCCAGACGCGGTTGTTCAGAATGTAGATAGCATAAATTAGTAACAGTTATCCATTTGTCATAGAAGTTCAATCTTAGTAAGTTGGGCGGCTCAAATTTCGTTTGGTTTATATTTCATTTCTGTTTGGATCGGCCTTACGAGCAGACACTATGCGAATAGATGTCACTTTGACTCACTTGGTAATGCTTTTCCAGAAACGGAAAGGAAAGGTGGCGAGGAGATGCAGGGCCAAAAAAAGGGCCACGAAGAAGAAGCACAACCTACTCTAGAAGAAGTTTCGAGATTAAGAGCATTGGCCCAGCAGAATTCAATGGAAATACTGACAGCTGCGGAGGAGCGCTACAACCAAGCGAAAGAATTGGCGAATCAAGGACTCGGTACGGCTTCAGAGAAGGCCGCTCAAACAAAGGACACGGTCCTTCAAGGTGCTCGTGCCACGTCTGAGTACATGGCAGAGAAGGGTGCGAGGGTCAAAGACACAGCCGTTGAAAAGGGTCAGCAGGGTCTTGCGGCTGCGAAGGAAACCGTTCTCAGTGCCGGAAAAACTGCTAAGGACTACACCGTTCCAAAGGCAGAGCAAGCTAAGGACTACACGATGCAAAAGGCTGCAGAAGCCAAGGACTACACTCTTCCAAAGGCAGAGCAAGCTAAGGACTACGCAATGCAAAAGGCCACAGAAGCTAAGGATAAGACGGTGGAGATCTCTAAAGGAGTTGCCAATTACACGGGAGAGAAGGCAGTTGCAGCAAAGGAAGCGGCGGTGGAGACCAGCAAGGGCGCGGCAGAGTATGCAGGGAAAGCAGCTGTGGAAGTCAAGGATAAGACAATTGCGGCAGGGTGGGGAGCTGCTCATTACACTGCCGAGATAACAGTGGAGGGAACGAAGGCTGCCGCCAGGGTCGTTCAGGGAGTCGCTGAGAAGGCGGGAGAGGTTGCTCTTGGTGCGGGACATAAGGCTGCAGAGATTGCTGCCAAGCCCTTGGCTGCAGCAAAGGATGTGGCAGCTGCGACTGGTGAAAGGGCCAAGGAGTATACCGCCAGGAAGAAAGAAGAAGCCAAAAGACAGCTAGAAACCAAGAAGTCAGCCGAAAAGCAGGTGTTTAGTAAACTAATCATGCAAATTCTAGTTGTTGTGTTCTTGATGATGTTCAATTTAGTTTAACAAAGAACAGACTGAACACTGAGTGAGAATGGTAATTATGATGGGCTTTTGCGCATAACGCGCTGACTATAATAACTAAGATCAAGAATATTAGGATGTTATCAGGTGTCTGGCGGGTTCTGGTTATAGTGGAATGTCCTTGAGTCTTGGATTATTTTATGTATGAGATAATTGCTATGTTTCCTCATTCAATAGGAAATTGAAACGCTTTGCAGGAAACAGAAGGGGATGAACGGCCCAAAGATGTAGTGTCGCAAGCCAAAGAAATGGTGGAAGGGGGGGCTAGAAGAGCGAAGGAGACTACCCAGGAAATCCTCGAGGGATCGACTGAGGAGGGAAAGATGGGGACCGGCGAGCAGGTCGCTCAGGGAAAAACAGAACACGGAAACACCGAGGAGCAGCAGCCCGGAGGGGGTGTACTTGAACAGCCCAAAGGTATAGTCACACAAGCCAAAGAAACGGTGGAAGCAGGGGCTAGAAAGGCGAAGGAGACTGCCCAGGGAATCCTTGAGGGATCGACCAAGGAGGGAAAGATGGGGACAGGCGAGCAGGTCGCTCAGGGCAAAACAGAACACAGAAAGACCGAGAAGCAGCAGCCCGGAGGTGGCGTACTGGCTGAACAGCCCAAAGGTGTGGTCGCACAAGCCAAGGAAATGGTGGAAGGAGGGGCTAGAAAGGCGAAGGAGACTGCCCAGGAAATCCTCGAGGGATCAACCGAAGAGGGAAAGACGGGGACCGGTGAGCAGGTTGTTCAGGGCAAAACAGAACACAAAAAGACCGAGGAGCAGCAGCCTGGAGGTGGCGTACTGGGAGCAATTGGGGAGACTATAGTGGAGATTGCGCAGACAACCAAGGAGTTTGTGGTCGGCCAGGACGAGCCAGGAGGCGAAGAGGCAAACCTCGCTTTCTCGGCCTCCTCAATGGACCACAGCGAGCAAGGAGAGCATAAGCAAGACCGCAGTAAATAGAGGTTGGCCACAGAAGGTTCATAGCTCTGCTTTGATTTAGGATGGGAAGAGGAATGTAGAGTTGAGAGGTGTGCCATGGTGAAAACGTGAGAGGACGAACCTGCGAAGCAAATAAAACAGTTTTCTTGCTCTTGTTCTTGTGAACTGGTGGATGTACAGATCAGAGAATGTTGTATGGTGAGCTTTCGTGTAATAAACGACTCTGGAATGGTTAAGATTTCCATTTCTGAGCGACCCATCTTGCTTTCTTCTTATGACCTTAAACATGTGGACATAAAAATGACGAGGCACGCCAGGAAAAGTGAATCAAGAAAAAGGGCTAATCATACCGATGTCTGCAACTGTAAATGAAAAACGAATTGACTTCAACCATTTTTTCTAGACATTGCGGAAGATCGGATTTCCCATTTTTTATTACATACAAACCCAACAATCGGCTGTACATCACAGAGATACCCCCATGAAATCCACGTACGGGAAAGAGAAGAAATACCAGTCAGCTCTGAAAAGCAGAAACGGTCATCAAATGGTGATCGGTATGATCAACAGGGTATCTGAGAAGTGAACCACTCCATGACGTGAAGGGGGGCTTTGATCAGCTCCAGCGCGAACTCCACTAGCAGGGTCACGCACAGGAAGCAGGGGCATATCAGAGTCAACAGCAATCTGCAGTGTCGCCCACCGTTTTTCTCATCATATTCAATCCATGCAGAGTTCAAAACCCAGAGACTAAATCTCAAGACAACTGGTAGAGAGAGAGAGATGAAACGTACCCAACGATCCAGACGATGATGCCGACTATGGAGACTAGGAGAGAGAAAGGGCGAAGGGAAGGCCAAGCAGGAACGCCAGCGGCCTGCAATCATCTCCGCAGCACATTCTCGCTGGCTCTCTCTGTCTCTCCCTCCCGACCTCTGTTCTACTGCCTCTGATGTTTCCTTCTCTGGAAAAAAAGTTGATGAGACAGAAATATACGCTTTTTAGTTTCTCTGTGCGTAAAGGTCGGTTTCAGGAACGACTTCCCATCACCCGTAGTGCTCGGAGGATACCCGCCGATGATGCTGTCCCGCGATTGCTTCGCATTTTCGTCACGCTATCGAGAACCCAGGAAAGTTCGTGATAAAGTTCGAGACTTTAGGTTGAGTGAGCTGTGATCGCAGATGCTGCAATACGTGTAAGGCCTGTTGGGTCATCACGTGGAATTTAGCTTCGGCTGATGATTCTCCTTCCTACTCGCGACAGGGATGGGCTGCATTATCATATATGCATTATTATATGGGTGGAAGCGCCACGTCTCTCCTGTCTTTGCTACGATTGATTTCTTAGAACGTAAGGTGAAGTTCTAATATGTTCAAGTCAATCACGCATCATCTTGGAATGCTCTCCTATGAAATATTGTCATTGCCTCCCTCCCTCCCTCTCTCTCGGTTTTTTTTTTTTTTTTTTGACTTTTCATATTCTTACTCTTTGCATAATAAGAGATTCTATCCGGTCTACACCATATCTAGGGATATATTAGGCCTCTTTGAAGTTCTAAAATGTATATATCCCGTTAGAAATCAAGGGGAATACTCGCCTAGACCCAAAATATATAGTTGTAATCCACCCGACCTAATGGACACGGGTGGAAAATTCCCTCACCATCAAACACGGGATATGATAATTTTACCTGTCCAAAGCTCTGTATCTAGGCTCACCAGAGTCCAAGGTCTAATAAGTAATCAGTCACGAAGAGACTTAGCATAAGGACCAAAGAAGAAGGCGCACACAACTTTAAGCTGACAGACATCACACGGCAAAGTTCCTTGTATCCTACCAATATTGATTCGTCCAAGATAAGCTAAAAAAGGAAAAAAAAAAATCAAAAAGGTGCAACAGCGAAGTTAGGAAGTATTAACTTATGTAGTATTTACATCAGAATAGGAGTGTGGAGAAAGGCAAAGAACAACATGCCTATGATATCACACTGAAATCATGAGAAGCGATCAAAAGTTGAAATACCACATCCTCTCCTCAATGAATTCTTCAATTTCTTTTATGCTTGCCGAGGTAGTTGCTGATTTAAAGAAAGGTTTTCCTTGAAGTTCCTGATAGCAAGGAGTCATTTTTCACCTGGCATACCACACCGCCGCTGATGTATGTAGTCAGTGTAAATATTCGTACCCAAGCAATTGCTGTGGTAATACGAGTGAACTTGTTTCACCTGATCTGAACAAAATCATCAGGCAGGTCCGCTTGAACTAGAGTTCTCACTCTCCATAGATATGATGTGAGCCAGCCTATCATATACCTGCCATGATTATTTCACAATCATAAGTCACAGGTATCTATGAAACTTGCAAACATTTGGTACAATCATCTGAAAGACCTCTCATACCACAGAAAGCTGCTCCTTCCCATCTTGTTTATTTGTCGATGAAGAGGAGTACCTTGTGAAATGGTTTAAGGAGAAAATCAAAACAAGGTAATAGGAAAGCAGAAAATTTTGATTGCCGTACTCTGTCAATTTTCCCTTACCAGTCACGAGGAATACCAGCTTCGTCTCGAGCTGAATAATTGAAAGGGCCCTTCAACTCTACGCCATACTCTGTCAATATGTCTGCACGAGAAAGTTGAATCAGCAAAGGTTTATGGGTTCATAACAGAGGCCTGAGGGAGTAGGTCCTGAACCTTTGAAAGTGGAGCAAGGAGCATGGTTCATTTTCCGACAAATGGAGATAAACCAATCGACACCAACGGCTACATGAGCCATTTCCTCATCAGCAATCCTACCCACGATTTTAGATGTCATGTTGTCACCAAAGCCGACCAATTTTTGCACCAAACGTGGCCCAGCATCAAGCCCTCTGGCCTCCTGAATGAAAGGGAAAAAGAAATTCCGTACATTTGAGCAGGCATGGCAATTTGTAATCAGCAGCAATACTGTGGAACTACATAAGATATGGCAAGTTGGATGATCTTCATTTTCGAATGTTAACCATGTTAATGCTTCATACTGAGGTGAGCATAACAGCATCCAGGCGAAGCGCACTCTTCTTCTCAACCTCTGGAAGGAACTTTTTGAGGACAAGATGAATGTCCAACTACCATATAGCAAATTTAAGCAATGTGAAGAAGATGGCACAATATAACAATGATGCCAAAGAATCAAGGAGCTAAATCAGGAAAAGTATACATAACCTCATTTCTCATAGCAGAAGAGAAAATTATCGGAAACATCAGAGGGTCAAGAATAATAAATGAAGGCCTTGGGTGAGTAGGGAGAAGGAGCGCCTTCATGTCGTACTTAACATTACAAGTGAAAAGACAAATGGAAAAGCAAGAGTCTTTGGGCCCATCATTGGAAGAGAACGCTTTGTGAAGCTTGTCATAACAAACAATCAACAACTCAAATGTTAAGGGATACCTGAACCAGTGGGATTACTGCCAAACGAGCAGCAACATTATCAGAGGATTTCTCACACTCTCTCCAAAGAAAATTATGAGCAGGCATATCTCCATACCTAGGTAAACAAAGAGAATATGATGAAGGCACACTGGTCGCACAGGCTAGAATGAATTTGCTAACCCAAAAGTTCCCCTGACCTGAATCCAAGCTCCAGCAGCCTCTGAGAGCACCAAGCAAAATGGCGACTCTCATCATCAGCGACGCGAGCGAAGTCCGCAAAAAATCCTTCCCCCAGAGTCTCCAAGAATGGTGAGAACCGAACCACAGTATCCCATGCCAAATCAATTGCATTTAGCTCCACATGAGCCAGATTATGCAGCATATAGGCATTAAGAGGTAACCCTGATACTTTAGGGGGCGGTATGTCCTTTGGGGAAACCTATAGTAAATAACAGATGAGAAGACGGTTGAGACTCTTAATCTTACGGACAGGCGAGCAATTTACCATGTAAACAGCATCTCAAGATCCAAATCTCGACTCTTTAAATTCTAAGCTGGAAAAAAGAGTGAGAGGTCAATCATCAGCGAGAGACCAAGATTCCAATCACACGGAAGGCAGAAATCATTCTAACAGCGCATTAACTAGGCAACATCAAGTAAAAAAGCAGATGATAGTCCCGGCATTGCTGCAGCATTCACAAAGAAAGCAGTTTCCCGGTTTTAACTTCAGGTCAAGCTTACTGAGACTAACGGTACTAGCAATTGCAATACTTTACCTCCCCAACGATGCTCTGGAAATAAGAAACAGTAACTGCCGGAACTATAGCACACCATTGATAAAGTGACAACACTAACCCCAAAACGCTCTGAAAAGAACCAACTCCCAGAATTCGAAACTCTCGAAAGCCGATGCCTTTTCGACAATTCTCCAAAAGACAAAACCAAGACTTACCAGTTCCGGCCTCGCAGGCCTGGCCGGTCTATCGGGGGGCCGAGAGACCCCGACGGGCAGATTCTCGCCGCGCCACCTGCAGTACGCGAGATGGGAGAGCTCGGACTTCGAAGCAGGGTCGCCGGTGGCAAGAACGAGGGCACCCATTTCGGCCAGGGAAGAAGCCGACCCGACTGCGCTCCGTCCCGGGTCGGGCGACGCAAGGGCCTGTCCCGGCGGAGGCTGCGGTCCGTTGGGTCCCCAGAACCGGTCGTGGTTCAGCGAGCTCTCCCGCCATGGCCGGAGGCCCGGCCACGGCGTGTACTCGATGCGAGACGGCGGCGAGGAGGGGAGGAGGAGGAGGAGGAGAGAGGCTTGGGCCTGAGGGCCGATGAGGGAGACCATCGGAGAGAAGGAGGGCATGAGGCCGCGAGCTTGAGGTACTGCATCATCGTCTCCACGAGCCTCTCTCATTTCATCGCGCTCCCAAAAAATAAAAGAGAGGTCATGGCTTTTTTCTTTGTCAAAAAGAAAATGACTTTATAAAGCAAAGTTTTACCTTTTTAAACCTATGCTAAAAAAATTTTGACCCAAAAAAGGAATTAAAAAATTGGACTAATTCGATAAATTTTTAAACTTGATGGTATTAATCAATTTTGATGGTTTTAATTAAAATGTGATCTCTATGGGCATCAAATGTCTTTACATTCCTCACATTGTGTTGCATAATTAGAGAGACGACTATTTGATTATAAAATATAATGTGAAGCACTGACTAACTCAATATAAATCCTAATAAATTCCACAATTTTAATCAAGCATCGAATTACCATACTACCTTATTTGGTAGTAACTACCTTCGTAGAAGTGACGGGGGGAGTCTACTTCCCCTTATGGCTCCCTCAGCTCTAAGGTGTAATTTTATCTTGGGGAAAACTTTTAAATTTTTAAGTCTCATAATTCAAGCAAAGAAGTTTTAAGGCATACTTAGATTCAAAATTATAAAGTAGACCGAATTTAAAGAGAAGATAACTTTTTAAAGCAAAATTATATCTTTTTTAACCTATGCAAAATTGGTTGGAATTTAAAAAAAAAATTGAATTTGGTCACATCAATTCGATAAATTTTAAAACTTGGTGGGATTAATCGAAAATTTCGATTGCATTAATTGAAAATGTAATTTCGCGATTAATTTTAAGATATTCCATATAATGTTTTTAGGTGCTGATGTTGGCAAACCTTTGAGAAGCTGCAAGCGTTCATCAGAGGCTCTGGCTCGAACGATCGCCGCCCATGGCGGGATGGTAGCTTTCTGCCGAAGCTTCAGCACCGCCCGCTCGTCCCTCCGATCCGTTCTTCCCGGACAGCTCTCTCTGCACGCGGCGGACGGCGACCTCCGTCGGCCGTATGGGTACTCCTTCCCTTTCTTCGAAGACAGGCAGCAGCTCGAGACCCGCCTCGTCTCGCTCCTCGACGGCTGCCGCGGCCTCCCCCAGCTCAAGCAAGTCCACGCGCACCTCTACCGCAGGGGCCTCGACCAATGCTGCTACGTCGTCACCAAGCTCGTCCGCACCCTCACCGAGCTCGGCGTCCCCGTGGGGTCGTACCCGCGCGCCGTCTTCCGGCAGGTCGAGCGCCCCAACCCGTTTCTGTACACCGCACTCATTCGTGGGTACGCGGCTCAGGGGCCGTTTGGGGAGTCCGTCGGGTTGTACGCGAGCATGAGGGAGGAGGGCGTCGGCCCCGTGTCCTTCACGTTCACGGCGCTGCTCAAGGCGTGCGGCGCGGCTCTTGACTTGAATTTGGGGCGCCAGGTGCATGCCCAGACGATGCTGATTGGTGGGTTCGGCTCTGATTTGTATGTGGGGAACTCGTTGATCGGTATGTACGTGAGCTGCGGCGATTTGGGTAGCGGGCGTAAGGTGTTTGACGAAATGCTGCACAGGGATGTTATTTCCTGGACGACGTTGATAGTGGCGTACACGAAGACGGGCGATATGGCGTCTGCTGGCGATTTGTTTGATGGGTTACCGGTGAAGGACATGGTGGCTTGGACTGCTATGGTTACTGGGTTCGCGCAGAACGGCAAGCCGAGGGAGGCGCTGTGGTTTTTCGAGCGAATGCAGGATGCTAGAGTTGAGACTGATGAGGTTACATTGGCCAGTGTTATCTCAGCTTGTGCTCAACTAGGTGCCTCTAAATATGCTAAATGGGTTCGGGATGTTGCCACAAAATCTGGACTTGAGCCGACTGAGAATGTTGTTGTGGGATCGGCTATGGTCGATATGTACTCAAAATGTGGCAATATAGAGGATGCATACATGATCTTTAAAGGCATGAAGAAGCGGAATGTGTATACCTATAGTTCAATGATTCTAGGCTTTGCGATTCATGGCCTTGCTCGAGCAGCGATGCAACTGTTTGATGAGATGGTAGAAACAGCGACAAAACCTAATAAAGTTACTTTTATAGGTGTACTCGTAGCTTGCAGCCATGGTGGAATGGTTGATCAGGGCAAAAAAATATTTTCATCCATGGAAGAACGCTATGGTGTTGTTCCAGATGGTGATCACTATGCTTGCATGGTTGATCTTCTTGGTCGTGCTGGACATTTAAATGAAGCATTTAAACTTACAGAGATGATGCCTCTAAAACCCCATGGAGGGGTGTGGGGAGCACTTTTGGGGCATGTCGTATCCATAGGAACCCTGACATTGCTCAAATTGCTGCAAGCCATCTTTTTGAGCTCGAACCTCATGCAATTGGAAACTATATGGTTCTATGTAACATATTTGCATCGGTTGGTAGGTGGGATGATGTTTCAAATGTGAGGAAGTTGGTGAGAGGGAAGGGATTAAAGAAGAATCCTGGATGTAGCTGGTTTGAGTCAGAGAAAGGGGAGATACACGAGTTCTTTGCAGGTGAAACAAAGCATCCGAGGTCAAGCGAGATAAATAAAGTGTTAGAGGATCTTCTGGAGAGATTAAAGGGACATGGTTATCAACAGATCCTGAGTTCAGTGGCTTATGATGTAAGCGAGGACGACAAGAAGCGAATATTGATGGCTCATAGTGAAAAGCTGGCTCTGGCATTTGGGCTGCTGGATTCTAGCGAAAATTGCCCTATCAGGATAATGAAGAACCTCAGGATATGTGAAGACTGTCACTCTTTCATGTGTGCCGTATCTCACATTATTGGGAGGGAGATTATTGTGAGAGATAACGTGAGATTCCACCATTTTAACGGTGGGACTTGTTCTTGCGGTAATTTCTGGTGACCAGATCAAGCACATACATTGCTGGAATTCTTTGTCGTGACAGTTGTACATTATAATTCTTATCTATAAATGGGCCCCTGGATTTGCTTCTTGTGATTTTACTAATACAATCACGCTATTGTTAGATTCTTTTCCTTAGAGGGCTCAAGAGAGATCGCTTTGATGAAGTGCTTTGTCGGGCCAGTTCAGTTCTCTTCTCCCACATACTTGTATTCCTTTTTTAATCATCTAAACTAAAGATGCAGTCTCTCGAACTTTTGAGGTGATGGCGCGAGTTCGTAAAGCATGAATGCTGAGAAAAGTCTTGATGCTATTCCCACATCTCAAAATTTGAGTTCCACAAGTTTGAGGTTCTTTTAGGCCTTCCCTTTTGCCTTTCCTTGCCTTTTTGGATAGCAGTAAGGTAATATACGCGGTCTGGCGGTATTTTAGGTTAACTTCGTGGCACCTTCTCACCTACGGATCCAATCAACATTGCGCCCATCATGGTTAAACGAAGGAATTCGATACAAGTTACTTTCTCTGGGATTAATCTCAAAAAATTTGTGCAGAACAGAAACCGAACCCGTGACGAGCTTGACACTGATTTAGGTTAACCTCAGTGGCGGCGAATGCCCTGTTCAAAAGCCAAAAAGTCCGTGGCAATGGAGCAAAGCTGATTTGCAGAGTCCTTTTTGGTGGGTCTCTCTCACTCTCCCTCCACTATTTAGAAAGAGTCCAAATCTCTTCCATTGGCTAAGTGGAGGAACCTCATATCCTTGTATTGCATCAGAACACATCAGCACGAGCGTAAGATTCTTCTCGTCCACATTTGCAGGTGCCCTTTTCCGACCAAATCATAGATTTTGTCGTGCGGCTGAAAGTGAAAGCCATCTTGTCCTGAGTGGCGACTAACTTATAGTATTCAGATCATGCACTAATCAGATATTGCCTTGAAAGGCTCTCGGTAGATTATTGGCGGAATCCAGCCTACCAAGGTCAAAAAGAATGAAAGGTTATAGCTCCACTCCACCTCAAATCCATGGCGAGCAAAATGGTGCAATGCCCTGAAATCACATCGAAAGTGATTACTGACACAACAATATTTTTAGCAAGCTACATAGTTCATTCCAATTTGGAACCTATGGCCCACATAGGAAATAGAAACACTTGTGTGGACCAGTTCTAGGGATGTCGTGAAATCCACGTAGGACTTGTATAGAACTTACTACTGGTTATGATCAAGATTGATTTAGTTTACTGCACAATGAATATATAAGGAAGTATTTTACTTGAATTTGAAGCAACCGTATACTCTGCTTATCGAGTTGAAATGAAAATGCTAGTTTGGGCAAACATCATAATTTGTGAGTATCGCCAATAGTAAAGACCATTTCCATCATATCAGACCCACAGGATTGGGACTTCTAATGCCTCACATGCTTGGTCAATGCCTACAAAGTTTAATTTGTCCAACTACCTGAATCACTTTCATATTTGACTGATTAAAGTCTGCCATACTAATTTCGCAGATGAGTGTAGGTTGTGTTTAGCTACCTGTAGTTGACGGAGATTTTGTGAACAAAACACCCTTATACAACTAACTAATGAGGATAACTTTACACTTTTTAATACACCGTCTCTTCTTGTATTATAGTATCATTAAATTAGAGAGTGAGTTATTTCGAATTTAGCATACCATGACTCATGGTATAGTATTGTATTGTATGTTACATTACATTGCGATTATATAGTGCTACATTGTGAGCATTGCATGTATAAGCCATTTTTTGAGAGAGAGAGAGAGAGAGAGGGGTAGGTTTCGAATACTGAATATAAGTTGAAGACTAGTGAGGAAAACACCATCGTTCCCACATGTAATATTCTCATGACTTAGGAACTATAAGCGAGCGAAAAACATAGGACTCTTGCACCTTCTGGTGCTTGGGCAACGCATGTCACCTCTTTCATCACCATATTCATTATTATTCCCTCTCTCACATTACCGCGTAGAACTTTGGCTACGTTTATAGAAAATAACCCTCTCTCGCACGGTTTGGTTTCTATGGCTAGCGAAGGGCGGAAGGGCTGTGAATGTGATGCTGCGGGTCGGGTCCTCCGGGCGCTCCCCTCGTCGGGTCTGCATCCATGGTCGAAGCCCACTCAACAGAGCTCAGCGTGGCTCCATCGCCGTTGCCGAGTTGATGCAAAAGAAGACGGCCATCATTCCTCTTACCAACGAGAGCACGTCCCTGTGCATTCATGACAAGAAACACAGAAAGAACTGCGACAAGTAATACCCGCCTCGCATTCGAAAAACCAGCCATGTGCGAATGTGGAAAGATGCGAATGAGCAGAAAGATGCGAACGTGGGTACAGTAGGAGCTTGAGCTACTATGCAAGTCCAAGGCAAAGGATTCTTCTTCCTTGTGTGCTTGACCTGAGCGTTGGATCGCTCTATTATAGACGGACGATGAGAGAAAAAGGGTGGATGAGTTGAGACAACCGTGAGTCACACTGAGTCACACTAGCATTTGATTTTGTCCTCGATACCACATGGTCCTGGCATTAATTGTCCCCCTCTGAGATATGTAATTCTGCTTATTGTGGGTGTCCCATCGCCATAGGCCCGTACCAATTTAAAAACAGGTCATTTTGGATCTTCACATATTGTTGCCGCTCCTTCCTTTTTCTTGGATGAGCCTCCACGCCCACCCAAAAGTCAAAGAATAAAAAAGGGTACTTAAATCCAAAAAAACCCGGTCATCATTGCCTTAATCCCAGTGTTTTTTTTGGACGGTGACTGTAAACAAATAACCGATCTTTCATTTTCTTTCAATAAAGAATTTCGGATTGGCACAAAGATTGTTCAAGCCACGTCACTTCTCTACGAGATTTATACGATGATCATTATGTACAAGTTTTGTATTAGATCTTCAAACATGATATCAAAGTCAGATTCTCTAAATTTATTTTGCATGTGCAGCCCCTTTCTTATTCGCTTGTCTAATATTCAATCCAATGTTGAAGCCAGCTAGCCCCTTATATTGGTTGCCTCTCTATCCTTTCTCTAAATTGTTGGTAATCTTTCAAGCTCAGTAAGAAAAGACACTGACTATATAGATAGGATAAGATGCCATTATAGAATAGTTTTCAAAAAGTAATCTTTCTCCCCACTCAATTAACCTAACTAAACAAGCATAGGGTTGGGCTTGAAAGCAAGAAGCAAATGATTGAGGAGGCTTTTCCCAACCTAGGTTAGGTTTGAAATCCTTTCCCTATTTGTCAAGCTTAGATTATAAGCCAACTGAAAAATGGATGCGCTCTACTAGCGCAGCTCGCTTTGCTTTTGTCGCGGAGCTCACTACTTTTCATTTTGTTAGGAGTAGATGCTTGTGGAGGAAATCAATCCAGCCACAGGTTTTTCTCCGGCTAACTTATTACGACTTCATCCTTATCAAAGAGCCCACATCAATATGTTTTGGGTTGGACTTTTTAACAAATATAACATATTAATTTAGGATATATATGTCCATGTGGTCCACTTTTGAGTCCTGGCCATATAATCCGCCACATACACATTCACAGGACCATTCTCCCACTTTCCCTCACCAAAGAGTCTCTCCATGCCCTAGGAGAGTCCAAAGTGGAGTTGCCATGGTCGGTATCGGATCAAATCATCAACATTTGGGAAAAATTTTAGGTCAATCATGCAGTACTCGTGGCAGTAGGGGAGATCGGTAGTTAAGATCATAGAGGGTACATGCCTCTCGGTGCTCGTGTAGTGTCCTTGACAACACTAAAAAAAAATCCTTTCATCACTTGGAATCTCTTCATGTCTCTCCCTCTAACCCTTCCCTTTTCTAGCTTGGCCGCGCTCCAACGCCGTGACATGTCAAGTTTTTGTCAGATGAGCAATTTGAAGATGCATGCAATGATAGGTTATAAGGATGGAAATGGAGATGACAACCCCAAGTCCTCGACACGTTGCCCCATCCTCGTATCGTGTCTTTGTGGAGAAGATAAGATGGGGCAGCAGGAGATCTCATTCCCATTCGCACACCTTCCCTACGGTGACAATCCACGTGGAGTAGCGTCCATGGCTTGGGCGACCTCGAATGAGCACGACTTTCAAGCGAGTCCTTCTCGACAGGATCTCTTTTGGCCAATCTCTAATAAATTGCATGAAAGCAGATCAAGTAGAGTACGGATGAGCACGGTTCAGTTTGGTCTGATTTGTATGGAAAAATTTAGCTAAACTACAATAATATGGTTCGGAAAATTTTAAAACCGAACTTAACTATATAAGGGTCTGAAATTAGATCAAATTGAATAGAGCTCATCATTTTTTATTCGACTTCTCTTATCTGATGAAGTTAAATTTCATTAAGTATTTAACTTTTAACGAGCTTGAATGGTTAAAGGCTCAAGCTATCATCTAAAGATAGAATAGCATTACGATGTAACAATTAGTGCTGCAACACCAACTTATGCATAGTTTGGAGGGAAATTCCAAATAAGAGCATGGAGTGTCTTCATTTTCTCAAATAAATGCATGAAGTGAACATTGTGTCAAATAATGACCTAAAATGACTAGGTCGGTTTTAAATAAGGGATTGAAGTAGTTATATATGACTCTCCATAACATCACGCGCGACACATGTACTTTTTGATTTATTTATTTTTTTAACAGCAAGCTGAAGCACCACAAATACATTAACATACAACATATAAGAAGATTATCACACAAATTAAATATTACACATAATTTTTCATAATGTTAACTTTATATTTATAACCCATAACAAACAACACACAAAATACCAAAAGACCTGAGAAGGGTTAGGATCGCCTAACTTCAACACTATCCTTCTATATCCAAAAACCTATATGTATAACACCAAAGCTAAAATCAAATGATCAATGACCTCTCTCATCAATGGCCCATAAAAAATGTAGTCAAGGAGACCATCAAATTTTCTTAGTGGTCCCAACTAGTCGCCGTCAAAGATCACGTACTAAGCTATATATTGATGAGGAACCAACTCAGTAAGTCTTGCGTCGACTCAAGCTTTAACATACAGAAGAACCATATAAGATAATATCACTTCTTTATAACTATACTTGATATGAGCTGGAGCTCTAAAAAGTAGCGGTGGTGGAAGAACCATCCTAAAAGTCTGAAAATAAAAGAAATGCCCTGTAAATGAAATTCATAAGTTTAAGATAGGAGATCCACCAATCACTCAACCTGGCATCACAACAATCATGAATTCAAGACAATACAAAA
Source organism: Eucalyptus pumila (assembly GCA_016097595.1). Lineage (NCBI taxonomy): Eukaryota > Viridiplantae > Streptophyta > Magnoliopsida > Myrtales > Myrtaceae > Eucalyptus > Eucalyptus pumila. The sequence continues at coordinate 9,816,694 of CM027856.1, read as the reverse complement.
CAACCATGCATAAGGAATGCAATGATAAAAGTATTATCTTTCCTATCATAATATGTCAATAAGACAACCATAAATTGCATAAGATTGATCGCTCATGTGTAAGTAAATTTCATATTATACATCACAAGTACCACAATATCTTATCAATTTACACATATGAACTGATGTCAATCACTGGCCAAGACTATCTCGATTCACGAGATATCTTGACTAATAAGGCATCGTCACCACTAACTCATGCGGGACATAATTATACATACTCATTTGCCATTCCTTAGCCTATCAATCACGAGTCTCCTCTACATTAATGAGGATTAATACACCATGACAATGGCCATTTAGTAACATCACACCATGGCTTCACAAGCCATATCATATCATGACTCCCCGAGTCATGTCATCATAAAATTTCATGTCATATTAACCTTGTATAACATTTGCTAACTCTAGAGTCTCATACATACTCATATAAGGGAATTCGCTCGGTGGTGATGAGCGAACAAACCGTGGTAAAGGTCTTAATCACAAAGTATCAAAGATATACATAATTAATCACAATACAATTAGTGTTAGATACTTTTCGATGTTCATAATTGCAAGTGACAACACATTACTCTCTTGGCATTCTCATACAATCATGAGAATCAATCAATTATGTACACTTTAACAAAGAAATGTTCTTTTTCTTTTCACCAAGCCATGATCATTCGGTATAGAACTTTTAATGGCTTATCAATTCTTGATATCTATTTAACAATAAACACTACTACTCCAATAATTAAAGTAACTCATAAATTTACATTTCATAATAAAACCACCCTTGATTAAGCTCATTTTTTCCACGAAAACTAAGGAGTATTTTCTATAATTCCAAATTCTTAAAAACTAGACTATTGCCCTAGTAAAAATTCTCAATTTATAAATTTACCCCTAACTTCTGATTTTCAACCGACCAAGTAATATTAATCAAATTAAAAAATAAAAGCTATCCTTTTTGTTATCTAAGACATACTAACATTTTATTTACACAATAGACGCCCCACAAATTTTACAAAACTATTAAAACAACTCATTTTTGGTTAATTAGTTCAACTAGTTCTAATTTTTACATAATTTTCACATCATCTATTAACTCTAAAAATAACTTTATCACTTATCATAATAAGATTCCACAAGCTGTGAACAGTCCTCAGAAGTTTCAGTTTTTGCATATTCATCCGTTAACCTGGTGAAATTATGAATTTGCCCCTAAAACCCCTAAACTCATTTTTTAAAACCGATTGGATTCCCTTAATTAATCTTACTTAGAAATCCACTTATCAAAACTAAAAAACATAATATAAACCTGTTAACAACCTTATCTCCATTTTCAAAATTTCAAAATTACCCCATATTTTGTCAAAAATTTATCAAAACACCTCTTATTATGCGTAGTTTTACTATCTTCATATTTTTCTAATTCAAGTTGCTACAAAACCTTTTAGAAATCTCTCAAAGAAAATCTAGACGTATGAATAGCTTTTTACTACAAGCACAACAATCACTATAACTTAACATACAACTATTGCAACTTACTCACACATAGAATAAAATCTATAGTAAATAAACAAACAATCAATCAATCAGGCTCAAGAGTACTAAGTAGATAATTCTAGCTTAGTCCTTAGGTTTTTCACTTACCTTGAGTGAAATCTTCAACAAACAAAGCATTTACTCACCTTGAAATCAAAATAATTATTAAAATTAACAATTTTCATTCTTTAGAAAACAACAAAGCTTATTTGATAAAAATAAAAGGAAAATCTTTGAATTTACCTTGTAAGACACCAAACTGAAAAAAGAAAAAAAAAAAAAAGAGAAGGGGTTTGGACCTTGTCTTGAAAGAGAGAGTGAGATAAAACTTGAACTTGAAGAAGTGAGGGAGATGGAGATGCAAGTGCAAGAGGTAGGGAAAGAGGGCATTATCTCTTGTCTTCCACACTTATTCTCTATATTTAAGAATGGCTGGAAGTATCGTTTATTAGCCTTGGTTAAAAGTAATAATGCCAATTAACTAGAGTTAAATGTAGACAAAAAAATTTCTAGGGTTAAGATAATGTCATGCATAAGGTCATATAGATAAGTTCAAAGGATTTAATTTAGACATGTGGATAAAAAATGTGGTGGAGATGAAGACATTTGTCTAAGTTTTCATAGTGACAAATGGCATGGTTTAATAAAAAGATTGAGATATTATGTTAATTTGCACTTTACATTGCAGTAAATAATCAAGGAAATCAATATTCATTTGAAGCGTTAGTAAATCAGAAAATTATTCTGAACTTGCTACAATTATTAACAAATGATATAGAACAATAAGGAAACCTTAACTTAGTAAAAATTTAATGTTTGAAAATTATTCGATACGTATTTAGGAGCGTATTGATTCGTGCTGATAGTTACTATACTAATTATATATCCTAAATATCATGAACTATAAAGAACTTTCATGCAGTTTAAAATAAGAGGATGACCTTGTTGGCCAGCTAAATATTCTAGTTGGTTAAAGGCATTTTCATTTAAAGACAAATTTAATTTTCGATGTTTTTTTTTCTCTTTTAAAAAAAATTTGACAAAAGATGACAAAGGTTTGATTGTTGACTGCTGGGTGAGGGCCACCATCCTCGCTAAATCTAGGCAAAGGTCACCTCAACCCATGCCCTCACCAGTTGTGAGGGACCCTCACTTATGGCTTTTGAGGGTATGCCTTGCCAACCGCTGACAAAGTGGCCCTTGCATATATCTGGCGAGATGGCCTCAACTATGTTTCGTGAAAGCGACTCTCGTCCAACCCTCTTGGGGCATTACAATGGCCGCCCATTGCATGAGACCAACCACCAATGAAGAAGAAACGGAAAATCGAAAAAAAGGAAAATAGAAAGAAACAAAAAAAATGAAAACAAAAAACAAGAAGAAGAAAAGATTGAAAAAAAGGTGAAGGATGAAAAGGTTCTTGACTAATTGAAAAGGTAAGTCCTTTTTTCAAACTAATATAGCTACTTATAAAATTCATTTGAAGCCTTTATTTTAGACTCTTATTTGAAATAAGATTCACTTTATATTTTTATTTGAACAAATGAAGACATTTCAAACCCTTACTTGGAATTTTCTCCATAATCTCGCATTACAGCATAACTCATAAAAAGAGTTTGATTCAATGCAATTTGGAGAAAAAAAAAATCAAACCAAATAGCCAAATTTTAGTCGGCCTTGATTTACAAACCAAAATTATTGAAATTATGTCTTGAGGACTAAGCTGACAATCAATTGATTTGGTAGTTTGAATCGAATTATGCTCGTTCCTCATTAATTAGAAAAAAAAAGTTGGACTAGAGGATAAAGGAAAAAAAAAAAAAAAAACAAAACCCTAGAAAAATCTCAGCTTGAATTGAGCTCGACAAGCTCGCCTGGGGCTAAAGGTCTGGACTTTGCAACGCTGGAAACTTGAAACGTCGAGTTCAAGAGTCCCCTCTGCGCTCTGACCCAACCGCCTTCCCATTTTTAGCTTGTAGAAACTAAGGCATTCTCTTCCTTACTTCACTCTCACCTCTCTCTCTCTCTCTCTCTCTCTCTCATGATTTGTACTTGGTCGACTGAGGCTGTCGCTATCGGTTTGCGCGTCCTGCAAATTGGAGCTTCAATTTCGAAAAAATTGATCTGGAAATGGAGTTTTAGGGCTGAAAGTTGGAATTTTTGCGCCAAGGAGTGAAATCCAGAGGGCTAAATCTTTTTCCCGTATTCTTTTCGCTAGAGGGTCGATAATGCGGGAGAGACCCTGTTGCTTCAAATGGTTTCATAATTTTTTTATTATCTGGAAAGTATTAATTTTCTCATCGGCATGGGTTGTCGGAGTTGTGGGGAGTTTCATAAACGGGTACATGGCTCACATGGAGAAAGATTGTAAATTTTGGCATGGCAATGAAGGGGAATGGTTACTGGGGTTCTTGCTTGTTGAATCTTGATGCGTTGTGCTCTTTGTATGCTGGGAAATCTTAGTGCTTTTTTAGAGAGTTCGGTCCCCCTTCGTATGGTTGAAATGTCAACTCAGATTACATTGGTGTTTGGCTGTTATCGACTGTATCGGGGCTGAGTTGATCGCCCATATTTTCAATCGGTTGTTACTTGAAATCTCACTGCACCACTTGATTTTGTCATGCTTCAAATTCTTCAGCTAAAGCTAATGTTGATTCATTAGGTATTCAATGTGTTCGATCTTTATTTTTCTGAACTTTGGAACTTAAAATGTAGACTTAACTGTTCCTTTGCTTGCTATTTTACTTTCATAAAAAATTATTGAAACATGGTTTTACGGTACTTCCCTATCCCCTTTTCTTTTTCAATCTAAGAAAGGAAAATTATGGGGCAGTGAAGTTATATGGGATGAAATTACCAGCTCAATGACTTACTGAGTCCCATCTTCTCTGAATTGACGTGTTTAGTTACCCATAGTTGACGGAGATATTGTGAATGAAACACCCCTTATACAACTAACTAATGAGGATAACTTTACACATTTTTCATATGCCGTCTCTTCTTGTATTATAGTATCATTAAATTAGAGAGTGAGTTTTTTTCAAATTTAGCATACATGACTCATGATATAGTATTGTATTGTATGTTACATTACGTCGCGATTATATAGTGCTACATTGTGAGCATTGCATGTATAAGCCATTTTTTGTGTGTGTGAGAGAGAGAGAGAGTATAAGCCATTTTGTGTGTGTGTGTGTGTTAGTGAGAGAGAGAGAGAGAGAGAGAGAGAGAGAGAGAGGGTGGGGTAAGTTTCGAATACTGAATATAAGTTGAAGACTAATGAGGAAAACATCATCGTTCCCACATGTAATATTCTCATAACTTAGGAACTATAAGCGAGCGAAAAACATAGGACTCTTGCACCTTCTGGTGAAGGTGCAAGGGCAACGCATGTCACCTTTTTTTTTTTTTTTTTTTTTTGGTAACCAGCATGTCACCTCTTTCATCACCATATTCATTATTATTCCCTCTCTCACATTATTCTTGTTCGCGAACACCTTGTACCACGTAGAACTTTGGCCAGGCTTATAGAAATAACCCTCTCTCGCACGGTTTGGTTTCTATGGCTAGCGAAGGGCGGAAGGGCTGTCATGGTTATGCTGCTTGTCGGGTCCTCCTGGCGCTGCCTTCGTCGGGTCTGCATCCATGGTCGAAGCCCACTCAACATAGCTCGGCCTGGCTCCGTCGCGGTTGCCGAGTTGACGCAAAAGAAGACGGCCAGCATTCCTCTTATCCACGAGAGCACGTCCCTGTGCATTCACGACGAGAAACGCAAAAAGAACTGCGACGAGTAAAACCCGCCTCGCATTCGAAAAACCTGCCATGTGCGAATGTGGAAAGATGCGAATGAGCAGAAAGATGCGAACGTGGGTACAGTAGGAGCTTGAGCTACTATGCAAGTCCAAGGCAAAGGATTCTTCTTCTTTGTGTGCTTGACCTGAGCATTGGATCGCTCTATTTATAGACAGACCATGAGAGAAAAGGGTGGATGAGTAGAGACAACCTTGAGTCACGCTGAGTCACACTAGCATTTCGATTTTGTCCTCGATGCCACATGGTCCTGGCATTAATTGTCCCCCTCTGAGATATGTAATTCTGCTTATTGTGGGTGTCCCATCGCCATAGGGCCGTACCAATTTAAAAACTTGGTCATTTTGGATCTTCACATATTGTCGCCGCTCCTTCCTTTTTCTTGGATGAGCATCCACGCCCACCCAAAAGTCAAAGAATAAAAAAGGGTACTTAAATCCAAAAAACCCGGTCATCATGGCCTTAATGCCACTGTTTTTTTGGACGGTGACTGCAAACAAATAGCCGATCTTTCAATAAAGAATTTCGGATAGGGACAAAGATTGTTCAAGCCACGTCCCTTCTCTACGAGATTTATATGATGATCATTATGTGTAAGTTTTGTATTAGATCTTCTAACATGGTATCAAAGTCAGATTCTCTATCTTAATTTATTTTGCATGTACAGCCCCTTTCTTATTCACTTGTCTAATGTCCAATCCAATGTTGAAGCCAGCTACCCCTTGTATTGGTTGCCTCTCTATCCTTTCTCTAAAGTGTTGGTAATCTTTCAAGCCCAGGACTGTATAGATAGGATAAGACACCATTATAAAATAATTTTCAAAAAGTAACCTTTCGCACCACTCAATTAACCTAACTAAACAAGCATAGGGTTGGGCTTGAAACAAGAAGCAAATGATCGACAAGGCTTTTCCCAACCTAAGTTAGGTTTGAAATCCTTTCCCAATTTGTCAAGCTTAGATTAGAAGCCAACTGAAAAATGGATGCGCTCTACTAGCACGGCTCACTTTGCTTTTATCACGTTTTTTAGGAGTAGATGCTTGTGGAGGAAATCAATCCAGCCACAGGTTTTTCTACGGCTACCTTATTACGACTTCATCCTTATCAAAGACCCCACGGTGATATGTTTTGGGTTGGACTTTTAACAAATATAACATATTAATTTAGGATATATAATTGTCTAGTATAGTCCCTGTGGTCCACTTTTGGGTCTTGGCCATATGATCCGCCACATACCCATTCACAGGACCATTCTCCCACTTTCTCTCCCCGAAGAGTCTCTCCATGCCCTAGGAGAGTCCAAAGTGGAGTTGCATTTGGGAATAAGTTTAGGTCAATCATGCAGTACTCGTGGCAGTAGGGGAGATCGGTAGTTAAGATAATAGAGGGTACAGGCCTCTCGGTGCTCGTGTAGTGTCCTCGACAACACTAAATAAAAAATCCTTTCATCACTTGGAATCTCTTCATGTCTCTCCCTCTAACCCTTCCCTTTTCTAGCTTGGCCGCGCTCCAACGCCGTGACATGTCAAGTTTTTGTCAGATGAGCAATTTGAGGGATAAATACACTATCAGTGCCATAAGTTGTGTATGACGCTCACTTTGGTACCAAAAGTTTTTGTTGGATCACTTAAGTGCCAAAAAGTTTGAAAAACTATCATTTTAGTGCCAACTCTAATCTGATTGGCCGGAAATCTGACATGACATTTTTTTATTAATTTTTGAAGCTGATGTGGCTTGCTGGAGAGTACAATCAACATTCTAACACCAAAACGACATCGTTTAGTGTCTCCCCCAATTCAAAACCCTAAATCTCCGGCCATTCGCCGTCCTCGACGGCCCTTGCATTTGGCGGCCGTGGCTCCTACCTCGACCACGACCCCGACCCCGACAATGGCCACTCGATGGCCGTGGCTCCGACCCCAACCCCAACGATGGCCACTCGGTGGCCAAGTCGAAGGTCATGATCTGGCCGGTGCTCGGGGAGGCCGCTACAAGTGCTTTGCCATTGATGTCTCCCTCTCCATCTCCAATCTCCCCGATGAGTGCCTAGCCTACGTCTTCCAGTGCCTAGGTTATGGCAACCGAGGCTAGTGCTCCCTCATGTGCCGTCGAGAGCGTCCAAATAGCGCCAAGCAACGACGGCTGAGTGAGCAACGGCGGCCTAGCGACGGTAGAGGCCGAGCGACGATGGCCCAACGAGCTAGGTCGGAAAAACCCTAATTTCAATCCCCAAAAAAAAAAAAAATTCCTAAATAATTAAACAGCGTCGTTTTTGTAAAGCCATCCACGTAGGATGGCAAAATGACACTATTTTCTTAATGAAGATTGAAAACAACGTCATTTTAAAGCAATTGGAATTTTTTTTTTTAAATATAAAACCCACGTAATTAATCTGGCTAGAATTTCTCGCCTGTGGCATCAAAATGATCGTTTTTCTCCGATATGGCACTTAAGTGATCCGATGGGAACTTTTGGCACCAAAAGTGAGCGCCATACATAACTTATGACACTGATAGTGTATTTCTCCCGCAATTTTGAAGATGCATGCAATGATAGGTTATAAGGATGAAAATGGAGATGACAACCCCAAGTCCTCGACACGTTGCCCCATCCTCGTATCGTGTCTTTGTGGAGAAGATAAGATGGGGCAGCAGGAGATCTCATTCCCATTTGCACTGTTGGTAATTTGTTTATAAAACAAATTGAGAGGTGTGACCTCGAATGAGCACGACTTTCAAGCGAGTCCTTCTCGACAGGATCTCTTTTGGCCAATCTCTAATCAATCACATGAAAGCAGATCAAGTAGAGTAGGGATGAGCACGGTTCAGTTTGGTCTAATTTGGATGGAAAAATTTAGCTAAACTACAATAATATGGTTCGGAAAATTTTAAAACCGAACTTAACTATATGAGGGTCTCAAATTAGATCAAATTGAATAGAACTCATCATTTTTTATTCGACTTCTCTTATTTGATGAAGTTAAATTTCATATAGTATTTAACTTTTAATGAGCTTGAATTGGTTAAAGGCTCAAGCTATCATCTAAAAATAGAATAGCATTACGATGTAACAATTACCACTGCAACACCAACTTATGCATAGTTTGGAGGGAAATTCCAAATGAGAGCATTAAGTGTCTTCATTTTCTCAAATAAATGCATGAAGTGAACATTGTGTCAAATAATGACCTAAATTGACTAGGTCGGTCCCAAATAAGGGCTTGAAGTAGTTATATGTGACTCTCCAAAACATCACGCGCGACACATGTATTTCCTGATTTTTTTTAATAGCAAGTGGAAGCACCACGAATACGTTACCATACAACATACAAGAAGATTATCGCACAAATTAAATATTATACACAATATTTCATTATGTTTTATATTTATAACCCATAACAAACAACACACAAAATACCAAAAGACTTGAGAAGGGTTAGGATCGCCTAACTTCAACACTATCCTCCGATATCCAAAAGCTTGTCTATATAACTCCAAAGCTAAAATCAAATGATCAATGACCTCTCCCATCAATGGCCCATAAAAAATGTAGTCAAGGGGACCATCAAATCCTCTTAGTGGTCCCAACCAGTCACTGTCAAAGATTGCGTACCAAGCTATATATTGGTGCGGAACCAACTCAGCAAGTCCTGTGTCGACTCAAGCTTCAACATACACAAGAACCATATAAGATAATATCACTTCTTTATAACTATACTCAATGTGAGCTGGAGCTCTAAAAAGTAGCGGTGGTGGAAGAACCATCCTACAAGTTTGAAAATTAAAGAAATGCCCTGTAAATGAAATTCATAAGTTTAAGATAAGAGATCCACCAATCACTCAACCTGGCATCACAACAATCATGAATTCAAGACAATACAAAACAACCATGCATAAGGAATGCAAGGATAAAAGTATGATCTTTCCTATCATAATATGTCAATAAGACAACCATAAATTTCATAAGATTGATCGCTCATGTGTAAGCAAATTTGATATTATATATCACAAGTACCACAATATCTTATCAATTTACACATATGAACTCATGTTTGTCACTGGCCAGGACTATCTCGATTCACGAGATATCTTGACTAATAAGGCATCGTCACCATTAACTCATGTAGGACGGAATTATACATACTTATTTGCCACGCCTTAGCCTATTAATCACGAGTCTCCTCTACATTAATGAGGATTAATACACCATGACAATGGCTATTTATTAACATCACACCATGGCTTCACAAGCCATATCATATCATGACTACACGAGTCATGTCATCATAAAATTTCATGTCATATTCACCTTGTATAACAATTGCTAACTCTAGAGTCTCATACATACTGATATAAGGGAATTCGCTCGGTGGCGATGAGCGAACAAATCGTGGCAAAGGTTTTAATCATGAAGTATCAAAGATATACATAATTAATCACAACAGAATAAGTGTTAGATACTTTTCGATGTTCATAATTGCAGGTGACAACACATTACTCTCTTGGCATTCTCATACAATCATGAGAATCAATCAATTATGTACACTTTAACAAATAAATGTTCTTTTTCTTTTCACCAAGCCATGATCGTTCGGTATAGAACTTTTACTAGTTTATCAATTCTTGATATCTATTTAACAATAAACACTACTACTCCAATAATTAAAGTAACTGATAGATTTACATTTTATAATAAAGCCACCCTTGATTAAGCTCACTTTTTCCACAAAACTAAGGAGTATTTTCTATAATTCCAAATTCTTAAAAACTTGACTATTGCCCTAGTAAAAATTCTCAATTTATAAATTTACCCCTAAATTGCAATTTTCAACCTACCAAGTAATATTAATCAAATTAAAAAATAAAAGCTATCTTTTTTGTTATCTAGACATACTAACATTTTATTTACACAATAAACACCCCACATATTTTACAAAACTATTAAAACAACTCATTTTTGATTAATTAGTTCAACTAGTTCCAAATTTTACATAATTTACACATCATCTATTAACTCTAAAATTAACTTTATCACTTATCATAATAAGATTCCACAAGCTGTGAACAGTCCTCAAAAGTTTCAATTTTTGCATATTCATCCGTTAACTTGGTGAAATTATGAATTTGCCCCTGAAACCCCTAAACTTTTTTTTTTTGAACCGATTTGATTCCCCTTTATTAATCTTACTTAGAAATCCACTTATGAAAACTAAAAAACATAAGATAAACCTGTTAGCAACCTTATCTCCATTTTTGAAATTTCAAAATTACCCCATATTTTGTCAAAAATTTACCAAAACACCCCTTATTTTGCCTAGTTTTACTATCTTCATATTTTTCCCATTCAAGTTGCTACAAAACCTTTTATAAATCTCTCAAAGACACTCTAGACATATGAATAGCTTTTTACCACAAGCACAACAATCACTATAACTTAACATACAACTATTGCAACTTACTCACACATAGAATAAAATCTATAGTAAATAAACAAACAATCAATCAATCAAGCTCAATAGTACTAAGTAGATCATTCTAGCTTAGTCCTTAGGTTTTTCACTTACCTTGAGTGAAATCTTCAACAAACAAAGCATTTACTCACCTTGAAATCAAAATAATTAAAATTAACAAGTGTCATTCTTTAGAAAACAACAAAGCTTATTTGATAAAAATAAAAGGAAAATATTTGAATTTACCTTGTAAGACACTAAACTGAAAAAAAAAAAAAAAAAAAAAGAGAGAGAAGGGGTTTGGACCTTGTCTTGAAGGAGAGAGTGAAATAAAACTTGAACTTGAAGAAGTGAGGGAGATGGAGGTGCAAGTGAAAGAGGTAGGGAAATAAGGCATTATCTCTTTATCTTCCACACTTATTCTCTATATTTAAGAATGGCTGGAAGTAACATTTATTAGCCTTGGTTAAAAGTAATTATGCCAATTAACTAGAGTTAAATGTAGACAAAAAAATTTCTAGGGTTAAGATAATGTCATGCATAAGGTCATATAGATAAGTTCAAAGGATTTAATTTAGACATGTGGATAAAAAATGTGGTGGAGATGAAGACATTTGTCTAAGTTCTCATAGTGACAAATGGCATGTTTGAATAATAAGATTGGGATATTATGTTAATTTGGACAAATAATCAAGGAAATCGATATTCATTTGAAGCGTTAGTAAATCAGAAAATTATTCTGAACCCGCTACAATTATTAACAAAGGATATAGAACAATAAGGAAACCTTAACTTAGTAAAAATTTAATGTTTGAAAATTATTCGATACGTATTTAGGAGCATATCGATTCTTGCTGATAGTTACTATACTAATTATATATCCTAAATATCATGAACTATAAAGAAATTTCATATGTCACATTATAGCAGTTTAAAATAAGAGTATGACCTCACTGGTTAGCTAAATATTCTAGTTGGTTAAAGGCATTTTCATTTAAAGACAAATTTAATTTTAAATATTTTTTTCTTTTTTTCTTTTTTTTTTTAAGAAAAAAATCGACAAGAGCCAACAAAGGTTTGATCGTCGACTGTTAGGTGAGGGCCACCATCCTCGCCAAATCTAGGCAAAGGTCACCTCGACCCATGCCCTCACCAGCTACGAGCGACCCTCACTTGTGTCTTTTGAGGGTAGCCTTGCCAACCGTTGACAAAGCGGCCCTTGTATATATCTGGCGAGAGGGCCTCAACTATGGCTTGTGAAAGTGGCTCTCATCCAACCCTCTTGGGGCATTACGATGGCTGCCCATTGCTTGAGACCAAGCACCAACGAAGAAGAAACGGAAAACCGAAAAAAAGGAAAATAGAAAGAAACAAAAAAGAAGAAGAAGAAGAAAATATTCAAAAAAGGTGAAGGATAAAAAGGTTCTTGACAAATTGGAATGTTAAGTCCTTTTTTCAAACTAATATAACTACTTATAAAATTCATTTGAAGTCTTTATTTTAGACTCTTATTTGAAATAAGATTCACTTTATATTTTTATTTGAACAAATGAAGACATTTTAAACCCTTACTTGGAATTTTCCCCATAATCTCGCTTTACGACATAACTCATAAAAAGAGTTTGATTCAGTGCAATTTGGAAAAAAAAAAAAATCAAATCAAATAGCCAAATTTTAGTCGGCTTCGATATACAAACCAAAATTGTTGAAATTACGTCTTGAGGACTAAGTTGACGATCAATTGATTTTGGTAGTTTGAATCGAATTATGCTTGTTCCTCATTAATTATAAAAAAAAAAAAAGTTGGACTAGAGGATAAAGGGAAAAACAAAAAAACAAAAACCATAGAAAAATCTCAGCTTGAATTGAGCTTGACAAGCTCGCCTGGGGCAAAAGGTCTAGACTTGGCAACTCTGGAAACTTGAAACGTCGAGTTCAAGAGTCCCGTCTGCGCTCTGACCCAACTGCTTCCCATTTTTCGCTTGCAGAAACTGAGTAAGGCATTCTCTTCCTTACTTCACTCTCACCTCTCTCTCTCTCTCTCTCTCTCTCTCTCATGATTTGTACTTGGTCGACTGAGGCTGTCGCATCGGTTTGCGCGTCCCGCAAATTGGAGCTTCAATTTCGAAAAATTTGATCTGGAAATGGAGTTTTAGGGCTGAAAGTTGGAATTTTTGCACCAAGGAATGACATCCATAGGGCTAAATCTTTTTCCCGTATTCTTTTCGCTAGAGGGTCGATAATGCGGGAGAGACCCTGTTGCTGCAAATGGTTTCATAATTTCTTTATTATCTGGAAAGTATTAATTTTCTCATCGGCATGGGTTGTCGGAGTTGTGGGGAGTTTCATACACGGGTACATGGCTCACATGGAGAAAGATTGGAAATTTTGGCATGGCATTGAAGGGGAATGGTTACTGGGGTTCTTGCTTGTTGAATCTTGATGCATTGTGCTCTTCGTATGCTGGGAAATCTTAGTGCTTTTTTAGAGAGTTCGGTCCCCCTTCGTACGGTTGAAATGTCAACTCAGAATACATTGGTGTTTGGCCGTTATTGACTGTATCAGGGCTGAGTTGATCGCCCGAATTTTCAATCGGTTGTTACTTGAAACCTCGCATTCCTTTTTATAGAGGAAAGACTTGAAATTGTTGAAGATCCGGCGATATTCACTCAACTTCTTCAACAAAGAAGTGGCTCCAAAATCTAACTGTCGAATTCTTTTTAATTCAAAATTTTTTTTCAAAATTTCCCTCTAATCAAATATTATCTTTTATTTTCTAAAAATTGAATTTAAATTAGGTGTCAATAGACAAGTTTGAGATTCTTTTAGGCCTTTCCTTTTGCCTTTCCTTGCCTTTTTGGATAGCAGTATGGTAATATACGCGGTCTGGCGGTATTTTAGGTTAACTTCGTGGCACCTTATCACCTACGGATCCAATCAACATCGCGCCCATCATGGTTAAACGAAGGAATTCGAAACAAGTTACTTTCTCTGAGATTAATCTCAAAAAATTTGTGCAAAACAGAAATCGAACCCGTGACGAGCTTGACACTGATTTAGGTTAACCTCAGTTGCGGCGAATGCCCTGTTCAAAGGCCGAAAAGTCCGTGGCAATGGAGCAAAGCTGATTTGCAGAGTCCTTTTTGGTGGGTCTCTCTCACTCTCCCTCCACTATTTAGAAAGAGTCCAAATCTCTTCCATTGGCTAAGTGGAGGAACCTCATATCCTTGTATTGCATCAGAACACATCAGCACGAGCGTAAGATTCTTCTCGTCCACATTTGCAGGTGCCCTTTTCCGACCAAATCATAGGTTTTGTCGAGCGGCTGAGTGAAAGCCATCTTGTCCTGAGTGGCGACTAACTTATAGTATTCAGATCATGCACTAATCAGATATTGCCTTGAAAGGCTCTCGGTAGATTATTGGGGGAATCCAGCCTACCAAGGTAAAAAAGAATGAAAGGTTATAGCTACACTCCACCTCAAATCCATGGCAAGCAAAATGGTGCAATGCCTTGAAATCACATCGAAAGTGATTACTGACACAATAATGTTTTTAGCAAGCTACATAGTTCATTCCAATTTGGAACCTATGGCCTACATAGGAAATAATTGAATACGGAGAAACACTTGTGTGGACTGGTTCTAGGGATGTCGTGAAATCCACGCAGGACTTGTATAGAACTTACTATTGGTCATGATCAAGATTGATTTAGTTTACTGTACAATGAATACATTAGGAAGTATTTCTTGAATTCGAAGCAACCATATACTGTGCTTATCGAGTTGAAATGAAAATGCTAGTTTGGGCAAACATCATAATTTGTGAGTATCGCCAATAGTAAAGACCATGTCCATCATATCAGACCCATAGCATTGGGACTTTTGATGCCTCAAATGCTTGGTCAATGCCTACAAAGTTTAATTTGTCCAACTACCTGTATCACTTTCATATTTGACTGATTAAAGTCTGCCATACTAATTGCGCAGATGAGTGTAGGTTGTGTTTAGCTACCTGTAGTTGATAGAGATTTTGTGAATGAAACACCCCTTATACAACTAACTAATGAGGATAACTTTACACTTTTTAATACGACGACTCTTCTTGTATTATAGTATCATTAAATTAGAGAGTGAGTTATTTTGAATTTAGCATACCATGACTCATGGTATAGTATTGTATTGTATGTTATGTTACATCGCGATTATATAGTGCTACATTGTGAGCATTGCATGTATAAGCCATTTTTTTTATAGAGAGAGAGAGAGAGAGAGAGAGAGAGAGAGAGGTAGGTTTCGAATACTGAATATAAGTTGAAGACTAGGACTAGTGAGGAAAACATCATCGTTCCCACATGTAATATTCTCATAACTTAGGAACTATAAGCGAGCGAAAAACATAGGACTCTTGCACCTTCTGGTGCTAGGGCAACGCATGTCACCTCTTTCATCACCATATTCATTATTATTCCCTCTCTCACATTAACGCGTAGAACTTTTGCTACCTTTATAGAATATAACCCTCTCTCGCACGGTTTGGTTTCTATGGCTAGCGAAGGGCGGAAGGGCTGTGAATGTGATGCTGCGGGTCGGGTCCTCCGGGCCCTGCCCTCGTCGGGTCTGCATCCATGGTCGAAGCCCACTCAACAGAGCTCGGCTTGGCTCCATCGCCGTTGCCGAGTTGACGCAAAAGAAGACGGCCATCATTCCTCTTATCAACGAGAGCACGTCCCTGTGCATTCATGACGAGAAACACAAAAAGAACTGCGACAAGTAATACCCGCCTCGCATTCGAAAAACCTGCCATGTGCGAATGTGGAAAGATGCGAATGAGCAGAAAGATGCGAACGTGGGTACAGTAGGAGCTTGAGCTACTATGCAAGTCCAAGGCAAAGGATTCTTCTTCTTTGTGTGCTTGACCTGAGCGTTGGATCGCTCTATTTATAGACGGACGATGAGAGAAAAAGGGTGGATAAGTTGAGACAACCGTGAGTCACACTAAGTCACACTAGCATTCGATTTTGTCCCCGATACCACATGGTCCTGGCATTAATTGTCCCCCTCTGAGATATGTAATTCTGCTTATTGTGGGTGTCCCATCGCCAAATTGGTTCGTACCAATTTAAAAACTTGGTAATTTTAGATCTTCACATATTGTTGCCGCTCCTTCTTTTTTCTTGGATGAGCCTCCACGCCCACCCAAAAGTCAAAGAATAAAAAAGGGTACTTAAATCCAAAAAAACCCGGTCATCATTGCCTTAATGCCACTGTTTTTTTGGACGGTGACTGTAAACAAATAGCCGATCTTTCATTTTCTTTCAATAAAGAATTTCGGATTGGCACAAAGATTGTTCAAGCCACGTCACTTCTCTACGAGATTTATACGATGATCATTATGTATAAGTTTTGTATTAGATCTTTTAACATGATATCAAAGTAGATTCTCTATCTTAATTTATTTTGCATGTGCAGCCGCTTTCTTATTCGCTTGTCTAATATCCAATCCAATGTTGAAGCCAGCTAGCCCCTTATATTGGTTGCCTCTCTATCTTTTCTCTAAATTGTTGGTAATCTTTCAAGCTCAATAAGAAAAGACACTGACTATATAGATAGGATAAGATGCCATTATAAAATAGTTTTCAAAAAGTAACCTTTCTCGCCACTCAATTAACCTAACTAAACAAGCATAGGATTGGGCTTGAGAGCAAGAAGCAAATGATTGAGAAGGCTTTTCCCAACCTAGGTAAGGTTTGAAATCCTTTCCCTATTTGTCAAGCTTAGATTAGAAGCCAACTGAAAAATGGATGCGCTCTACTAGTGCGGCTTGCTTTGCTTTTGTCGCGGAGCTCACTACTTTTCGTTTTGTTAGGAGTAGATGCTTGTGGAGGAAATCAATCCAGCCACAGGTTTTTCTACGGCTACCCTATTACTACTTCATCCCTATCGAAGACTCCATGGCAATATGTTTTGGGTTGGACTTTTTAACAAATATAGCATATTAATTAGGATATATAATTGCCTAGTATAGTCCCTGTGGTCCACTTTTGAGTCTTGGCCATATGATCCCCCACATACACATTCCCAGGACCATTCTCCCACTTTCCGTCACCAAAGAGTCTCTCCATGCCCTAGGAGAGTCCAAAGTGGAGATGCAATGGTCGGTATTGGATCAAATCATCAGCATTTGGGAATATTTTTAGCTCAGTTATGCAGTACTCGTGGCAGTAGGGGAGATCAGTGGTTAAGATCATAGATGGTACAGGCCTCTCGGTGCTCATGAAGTGTCCTCGACAACACTCAAAAAAACTCTTTTCATCACTTGGAATCTCTTCATGTCTCTCCCTCTAAACCTTCCATTTTCTAGCTTGGCTGCGCTCCAACGCCGTGACATGTCAAGTTTTGTCAGATGAGCAATTTGAAGATGCATGCAATGATAGGTTATAAGGATGAAAATGGAGATGACAACCCCAAGTCCTCGACACGTTGCCCCATCCTCGTATCGTGTCTTTGTGGAGAAGATAAGATGGGGCAGTAGGAGATCTCATTCCCATTCACACACCTTCCCTACAGTGACAATCCTCGTGGAGTAGCGTCCATGGCTTGGGCGACCTCGAATGAGCACGGCTTTCAAGCGAGTCCTTCTCGACAGGATCTCTTTTGGCCAATCTCTAATCAATCGCATGAAAGTAGATCAAGTAGAGTAGGGATGAGCACGGTTCAGTTTGGTCTGATTTGGAAGGAAAAATTGAGCTAAACTGCAATAATATGGTTTGGAAAGTTTTAAAACCGAACTTAACTATATAAGGGTCTGAAATTAGATCAAATTGAATAGAGTTCATCATTTTTTATTCGACTTCTCTTATCTGATGAAGTTAAATTTCATTAAGTATTTAACTTTTAACGAACTTGAATTGGTTAAAGGCTCAAGCTATCATCTAAAGATAGAATAGCATTATGATGTAACAATTACTGCTGCAACACCAATTTATGCATAGTTTGGAGGGAAATTCCAAATAAGAGCATTAAGTGTCTTCATTTTCTCAAATAAATGCATGAAATGAATATTGCGTCAAATAATGACCTAAAATGACTAGGTTGGTTTCAAATAAGGGCTTGAAGAATACCACACATAACATCACGTGCAACACGTGTACTTTTTGATTTTTTTTTTAATAGCAAGCGGAAGCACCACATATACATTACCTTACAACATCTAAGAAGAATACCACACAAATTAAATATTATACATAATATTTCATTATGTTAACTTTATATTTATAACCCATAAGAAACAACACACAAAATACCAAAGGACCTGAGAAGGGTTAGGATCACCTAACTTCAACACTATCCTCCTATATCCAAAAGCCTGTCTATATAACTCCAAAGCTAAAATCAAATGATCAATGACCTCTCCCATCAATGGCCCATCAAAAATGTAGTCAAGGGGACCATCAAATCCTCTTAGTGGTCCCAACCAGTCACCGTCAAAGATTGCGTACCAAGCTATATATCGGTGCGGAACCAACTCAGTAAGTCCCGCATCGACTCAAGCTTTAACATACACAAGAACCATATAAGATAATATCACTTCTTTATAACTATACTCGATATGAGCTGGAGCTCTAAAAAGTAGCGGTGGTGGAAGAATCATCCTAAAAGTCTGAAAATTAAAGAAATGCCCTGTAAATGAAATTCATAAGTTTAAGATAGGAGATCCACCAATCACTCAACCTGGCATCACAACAATCATGAATTCAAGACAATACAAAACAACCATGCATAGGGAATGCAATGATAAAAGTATTATCTTTCCTATCATAATATGTCAATAAGACAACCATAAATTGCATAAGATTGATCGCTCATGTATAAGTAAATTTGATATTATATATCACAAGTACCACAATATCTTATCTATCACGCCCCAATCCTCAGGCACGTGCTCATCTCTTACATTTGGTCGATTTTAAAATGCGATATCCCATGACTATGTATCGCCGACCCTTTCATTTTCAATATGCACATGCGGAAACTGTTATAAATCCCCAGACAATAAAACAATTGGATAGAAAAGTAGGATAATATTTTTCAAACCAAGACAAATCTCTATAGACAAACTGGTTAATTACAAACTTATGTTGTTTGCAAAATTGTCAGCTTATCAAAAAGGGGATTGTCTTAACATTCACTAGTCAGACCCATTCGCCGATTCTTCAGCCTCCACTTTCCGAACTCCAGGACTTTCGGTCCTCCACGATCGTCATCTAAGGACCTGAAATATTTTCTCCAAACCGAGATGAGACTTCGTCTCAGCAAGTTCTACCCCTTAAGACTCGATTAGTAAACTAATACACCTTAGGGTTGTCTATGCACAACATGAGTCGGATGACTTACCTTGGCCTCAGATTCCACCTGCATATTAGCACAGATCAAATGGGCATCCAAGCAATCACATCACTGATCGAAGCATCGATCAAATCGACCTAGTCGATTATATGTCAACAAGACTATTTACGGTCATTTCCATTCAATCAATCAGTTCATAACATCACAATGAACCAATAATCAATCGATCCGATCGATTACATGTCATCACGACCCATGTTTGGTCGGCACATCCAATACTATCTATAAAGTCCTATCAAATTCGGACTGCTCACCCAAAGCTGACAAATAGATAGTGTAGCTCGCCCAAAACTGATAATATAATATACTACGCATATGCTCACCCAAAGCTAATAATATATTACTCGCCCAAAGCTGATAATAAAGTATATTACTCACCCAAAGCTGACATATCAGAGCCCTTAGGATGATATAATATACCCTCGATGCTCACCAGAAGCTGTTAGATCCACTGATCCGATAGAATAATATGTTCACCGGAAGCTGCCAACCATACTTTTATAGTATGCTAAAAATAGTCGTTTAATCAAATCACCATTTTTATCCTTTCTAATAAAAATACCCGTGCGTGGCCACACGGTTGGCCTTAGCCAAAATAATATAATTTCCTTTCCACAAATCCCACCATTATCTATAGTCCACCAAAACACTTTTGGTGCTGTCAATCGACACCCGGTTATTTTCCAATTAATAATCAAAGATTATTCCATTAAAGAATAATTCCAAATTTCACAAAAAATTCAATTCAGCACAAAATAAAGCTCAATTAAACAAACAAACTACGCCATGACAATCAACACCAAATTTCGGTCGCTGGCCATCCCAGTTGAATTTTCGGGAAATAAATAATTAAATAATTAATTTCGAAAAAAAATACAATAAATTCAATTTAGCACAATATAAAGCTCAATTAAATAAGCGGACTGCACCACGATCATTAGCATAAAATTCCGGTCACCGGCCATCCCGGTTGAATTCCTGGAAATTAATTAATTAAATAATTAATTTCGAAAATGAATATTTAATTCCTAAAATTCCACTTATACCCGAATTGCCGAATTAACACTCGATAAGGGTCGGGAAAAATCCCAAGAAGCATCCAATAAATACTATAGGCAATTTCTATCTAAGTACACTAATTATTTCACTAATATGCAATGCAATTAACTAATAATGCTAATCCATTCTAATCTAACCACCTAATTATACTTAACTAATATTAATCAAACTTTAAGCATAATTAGCAAACTAAGAAGGCATTAGTGAGCAAAACTCACTCAAAACGACGGGCTTGATGGGAGGATAGACTTTCCTCAAAGCGGGCCGAGCATTCAGGCTCGGGAAGACGACCAAAACGGGCCAAACTCTTGCTGCAATACCCATTTTCTATCCTCTCTGATCGCTGCTGGAAGGGGCGGTTCCGGCGTCGGTTAAGGCGGCCAAGGGCGGTAGAGGGCAAGGTCGAGCTCCGGCGAGGCCGACGGTGGCTGGAGGTGGTCGAACAGCGGCCTGAGGTGGCCGAACGGAACTGAAACGAGGCAGAACAGAGGCTGGACAGTAGCTCGATCGGGCAAGGGCAGATGGCGCACGACAAGCAAGCGTGAAGTGAACGGCGGCGAGGTGGTGTGCGGTGGCGACGGCAGCTCCGGCGCGACTGCAACTCCTTCAGGCAACGCCGATCGCGCTTCTGCTTCTACTGGTTGATTCTATTCGAACCAGAGGGAGGAGAGGGGGTGGAGGTGTGTGGACGGCAGCTCGGCGGTGGGCTTGGGCGCACGCAAGTAGCTCCGATGGCTTGCGGACATGCGACGACGGCGGCGAGAGGCGGCAACGGTAGCTTGGTCTTCGGCTTCCATGGTGTTGAGCAGCCGAAGAGGAAGATGGGGGGGGGGTTGGTCGACGAAGGAGAGAGGGGAGGAAGAAGAAACCAATTTCCCTTTTCCTCTTAGGCTGCGCATGACAAAATTTCTGAAATAGAAATTGATTTCTGGCCAGAAATCAATTTCTTAATTTACATTCCCCGGACAAGTTTCTGAGCAAAGAAACCCGTTTGATAACGATTCAAAATTTCTATTTATGAAATAGAAATCCGTTTGATAACATAACAAAATTTCTATTTCTAGGAATAGAAATTGATTAGATAACAACATAGGAAATCCTCAAATACAAAATAATAGTTGAAATAATACTAAAACAACATGGGAAATCCTCAAATACAAAATAATAATCGAAATAATACTAATACATTACAAAAGTTGTAAATACAATTTCATGGAATTTTCGGTATATTATTATCCCTTGCCATTTTATTAGCAATTGTTTTCCTAAGCGTATTTATTTGATTTCCCTCCTCGGTCAATGTATCATTTGCAAGCCTATCCTACGTAGGTTCAGACAAGCATTGCGGAAGCATGAATATGGGTGCCATCAATGGCGCCTATACAGCCTTGTCATTTTATCAAAAACTAGTATTATACAAGATTATCAACAAAATAAGATTAATGGTGTAAATGAATATATGAGAATTCTACCTTAAAGTAATGTTTATGGTTAAAGTAATTTTTATGGTTAGGAATTAATCGGGGGGAGGTAGGTTTATTTTGATTCTCGAAATGAATCAGTCCAGTTGTTCATCCCTAATTTCTTTATTGTTGCTCAATGAACCTTTAATGGCCCTTGCATAGCAAAGAGAGAGATTCTCTTGAATCTCTTGCCTTCAAATTAAAATTCAAGATTGTGTAACAATCTAATTATTTTGATTTTGCGAGAATTTTGAATCCGTAAAAAAATTAGGTTAAATTCTAGGTACGCTTTTTATTCATCTATTACGTAAGAACTTTTTCTTCAACTAGCCATGCGCGTGCCTTTTCTAGGAGGAAAGAGCCCTATTGTTTTTAAGTAAGCATTTAAGAACTTTGGTCGTTTTTGAAAATTGGGGACCCATTCAATTGCCTTTCATCCTAAAGAGGAAGTTATCAAAAAAAAAATGCAAAAAAAAAAAAAAACGAGCAAAATAAAAAAGAAAAAAGAAAATTAGCAATAATTTGTGAAGTTGTGGTTATGAGTGAATTAAGTTAGCAAGAAAGTGCAAGATTCTTTTATATGGTTTGATTTCGGTTTCGATTTCTATTTCAGAAACGAGAAGTTAAAAATTTCAGCTTCTCGATTTCTTCAATTTCTCTATTTCTGGAATAGAAATCTGTTTCAAAATAGAGAAATTAAATTACGTTACCAAACGGATTTCTATTCCAAACCCGTTCTAATAGAAAGCAGATCGAGAAACAGAAATTTTGTCATGCACGCCCTTACACACACACACACACACACACTCTCTCTCTCTCTCTCTCTCTCTCTCTCTCAGGTCATCACAACTTGGCCCACCATGAACTCATATGATGTCACATTCCACTCACCTCTAAGCTTCCAAGACAAGCTTCTAATGGGTCCATTTTGCTTAGTCCACCATCGCATACGAATTTGCTATTTTTCCCTCTTCAATCTTACTCAAATTTGTTCACTTCTCAACAAATAATTTCAATTGAAACCTAAATAAATCCATCAAGGTATCCTTGTTCATTTCATGACTTTTCCCGTAATCCAACTTGAATCCCACAATAAAAACGGTCCTCTGCAAATTCTGATAAAAAACGGCCCTAACTCAACTTTTTCCCAAAAAGTATCTGTTGTCAGAAAAATTTTCTGAAACTGAGTTGACGCTCCTAAAATGACCTGACATGACAGACTCTTCAATTTCTAAAATCGGACTTAGATTGGCGGTTAATTTCACTCCGACACGCTCTTAGCGTGACCTAGGCTACCAGGTAGTTTTCAGAACTTTTTAGGACAAATGACCCGTGGTCGATTTTCTTCAAGCCACAATGAACCCACTCGACATATTAGCGACTCTCGATTGTCGTAAAAATCTATAGGATTCAAATACGGACACAGGGTACCAAAACGACAGTGAAATCAAATTAGTGTCGGTCGATGAAATTTTTTAATTTAGTGGAGTCACCCACGATCGATCATTCATCTCAGTCGAACCGACCTATCTTTGATTTTAATTCGATTTTTAACTGTGCCGTAATGATTCCTAAAGATGAGTACGGTCGAGAAGTCGAAACTTGGTCGAATTCTTAGTCTATCTGCCTTAAAGTCCCTAATAACTTACCCAGCTAGTCTAGTTATCTTGTGAGTAGCCAACTCAGAGAAAAAAACTATAGTCACGCCGATGAAATGCCCAGTTTATGTAATCGAAATCCGAACTCAAAATCTGGATGTCACATTATCAATTTACACATATGAACTGATGTTCATCACTAGCCAGGACTATCTCGATTCACGAGATATCTTGACTAATAAGGCATCGTCACCACTAACTCATGCGGGATAGAATTATACATACACATTTGCCACGCCTCAGCCTATTAATCACGAGTCTCCTCTACATTAATGAGGATTAGTACACCATGACAATGGCCATTTAGTAACATCACATCATGGCTTCACAAGCCATATCATATCATGACTCCCCGAGTCATGTCATCATAAAATTTCACGTCATATTAACCTTGTATAACATTTGCTAACTCTAGAGTCTCATACATACTAATATAAGGGAATTCGCTCGGTGGCGATGAGCGAACAAACCGTGGCAAATGTCTTAATCACAAAGTATCAAAGATAAACATAATTAATCACAATACAATAAGTGTTAGATACTTTTCGATGTTCATAGTTGCAGGTGACAACACATTACTCTCTTGGCATTCTCATACAATCATGAGAATCAATCAATTACGTACACTTTAACAAAGAAATGTTATTTTTCTTTTCACCAAGCCATGATCATTCGGTATAGAACTTTTACTGGTTTATCAATTCTTGATATCTTTAGGCCTTAGGTTGGTTTTTCATCATGTAAAGAATTTTATTTAGGATTTCGAAAACTAATTTTAACAATAAACACTACTACTCCAATAATTAAAGTAACTCATAGATTTACATTTTATAATAAAACCACCTTGATTAAGCTCACTTTTTCCACAAAAACTAAGGAGTATTTTCTATAATTCCAAATTCTTAAAAACTAGACTATTGCCCTAGTACAAATTCTCAATTTATAAATTTACCCCTAACTTCTGATTTTCAACCGACCAAGTAATATTAATCAAATTAAAAACTAAAAGCTATCCTTTTTGTTATCTAAGACATACTAACATTTTATTTACACAATACACCCCACAAATTTTACAAAACTATTAAAACAACTCATTTTTGGTTAATTAGTTCAACTAGTTCCAATTTTTACATAATTTTCACATCATCTATTAACTCTAAAAATAAATTTATCACTTATCATAATAAGATTCCACAAGCTTTGAACAGTCCTCGGAAGTTTCAGTTTTTGCATATTCATCCGTTAACTTGGTGAAATTATGAATTTTCCCCTAAAACCCCTAAACTCATTTTTTTAAAACCGATTGGATTCCCCTTAATTAATCTTACTTAGAAATCCACTTATCAAAACTAAAAAACATAAGATAAACCTGTTAACAACCTTATCTCCATTTTCAAAATTTCAAAATTACCCCATATTTTGTCAAAAATTTATCAAAACACCCCTTATTATGCCTAGTTTTACTATCTTCATATTTTTCCCATTCAAGTTGCTACAAAACCTTTTAGAAATCTCTCAAAGACACTCTAGACATATGAATAGCTTTTTACTACAAGCACAACAATCACTATAATTTAACATACAACTATTGCAACTTACTCACACATAGAATAAAATATATAGTAAATAAACAAACAATCAATTAGTCAAGCTCAAGAGTACTAAGTAGATCATTCTAGCTTAGTCCTTAGGTTTTTCACTTACCTTGAGTGAAATCTTCAACAATCAAAGCATTTACTCACCTTGAAATCAAAGTAATTATTAAAATTTACAATTTTCATTCTTTAGAAAACAACAAAGCTTATTTGATAAAAATAAAAGGAAAATCTTTGAATTTACCTTGTAATACACTAAACTGAAAAAAAAAAAAAAAGAAGAGAGAGAAGGGGTTTGGACCTTGTCTTGAAGGAGAGAGCGAAATAAAACTTGAACTTGAAGAAGCGAGGGAGATGGAGATGCAAGTGAAAGAGGTAGGGAAAGAGATCATTATCTCTTGTCTTCCACACTTATTCTCTATATTTAAGAATGGCTGGAAGTATCGTTTATTAGCCTTGGTTAAAAGTAATAATGCCAATTAACTAGAGTTAAATGTAGACAAAAAAATTTCTAGGGTTAAGATAATGTCATGCATAAGGTCATATAGATAAGTTCAAAGGATTTAATTTAGACATGTGGATAAAAAATGTGGTGGAGATGAAGACATTTGTCTAAGTTCTTATAGTGACAAATGGCATGGTTTAATAAAAAGATTGAGATATTATGTTAATTTGGACAAATACTTTACATTGCAGTAAATAATTAAGGAAATCAATATTCATTTGAAGCGTTAGTAAATCATAAAATTATTCTGAACCCGCTACAATTATTAACAAAGGATATAGAACAATAAGGAAACCTTAACTTAGTAAAAATTTAATGTTTGAAAATTATTCGATACGTATTTAGGAGCGTATTGATTCTTGTTGATAGTTACTATATTGTTGACACCTAATTTAAACTCATCTTTGATTATAGAGGGAATTTTTCTAAAAAAAATTTTGAATTCAAAAACTCAATAATCGTGATTTTGGAGCCACTATTTTGTTAAACCGTTGAGCAAATGTGTGCAAATCTTCACTTGCAAAAACAAATTCGAGTGTTTCCTCTATAAATAGAGGATACAAAGCTTCGGTGAAAAAGGTGGGGGGCTTCTCTTCACCAAAAGAAAAAAAAAAGGAAGAAAAGTCAAAAGGTGAAAAGAGAGAGGAAAAGTGCTGACAGCAGCAGAGGGAGAGAGAGAGAGACGGCAGAGAGAGCAACAGGTGAGAGGGAAAGTAAAAAAAAGAGTAAAAAGCTGCAGAGAGCCATCTCCTTCGCAGGTGTCCTCACCCACTGCCGGCTTCCGTCCGTGTACGCCTGTGCTGACCATCGTGACCGCGCCGCCGCGCTGCAGGCCTCGCGCGCAACCACCGCCGCTGTTCCGCCGGTCGCTGTTCGTGAAGCCCGACGCCGGAGCAGCATCGACCTGCATCTGCTCCCCTTCGCCTGTGATCCGTGACCCACAGAAGCCCGTGCCGCGACTTGATTCCCCTGCTTGCCGGACACCGCATCACCGACCCGCCTCTGCTGTGCCTCTACGAGCACCTGTGCGCCTGCCGATCTGCCTCTGCAGCGTCTTCACGAGCTACCACCGCGCGCCTCTAATCCCCTGACGCCACAGCAGTCGCGGGTTTCCCTTGTTGCGTTTCCACCTTCCGATCAGTCGCCAGCAACCACGCCTAAGCCCTCTGTGACGCCAGAAGCTGCTGTTGCTGCGCCTGCACTGCAAATCCCGAGCCCTGGTGTCGACGCCATCCCCTGTCCACGCCGCGCCACTGCTCCGACGCACCAGCAGATCTGCTCCGACGCCTGTAGATCCACTCTGAGCCTGCAACCCGACGCTCCGCAGCTCGCGAATTGTCCCCTAGCCGCGACCCACTGTCGTCCGAGCACCAGGCCTGCTCCGCCGCGCCCTTGACGTCGCGACACCCACGGCTCGACGCCGATCCGGGCCACCCTCCTCTCCGAGTGACGGCAACTGCTGCCGTACCCTTACTGCCGGGTTGCTAACGCCGCCGGTCCACCCTCCAGAGCTCCGATGCCCGTCACCGCCCCTCATCGGACCTTCGGTGGATTACCACGTTGCTGTTTTTTCACCTTCCCTTAGGTGGTTTAATTTTTAATTTTTATTCTTACTTTTCACTAACTTTTATCTAATTTTATTTATTTTGTTATTATTGTATTGAGATGTGCTTTTCTTTTATAAATCTGGTAGGCATTAATTGCAGGTATTTTATCCCAAATTATGGTAATTATTAATTTGACCCGTAAGACGTTGGGTCATTTTTTTAATTACTTTAATTTTTAGGAATTTTGATAGCATTTCAATTGTTAAAGCAGTATAGAGTTAAAATAATTGTTAATTTAATCCGTGAGACAACGGATTATTTTTTCAGTTATTTTAATTATTATCTTCATTCTTTTAAAATAATTACTTATTTGGAAAGATTAAAAAAAATCAAAAAATCAAAAAGTAAATATTGCATTAGAGCATTTAGGTTTAGTAAATTAGGACTGTATTTTTAGGGTTAATAAAATTAGAATTGCATTTATAGGATTATAATTTTTAGATTATACTTTTAGATGGGTGATTTTTGTTAGGGCTAATTTTAAATAATGTTGATGTCTTGATTTTTTATATAGCTTTTAAGATAAGATATAGTTTAAGTTAATTGATTAGAATATCATTCACTTTAGTTAGTCTAATTAGTTTTTTTTTTTAAATTCCGAATTTCAATAAAAAGAATCCAAAAAATATTAGGTACATATTAATCAACTTGCATAATAGGTTTAATTAGAATATTGTCATATCTAGAACTTAGGTACTTAGGTCCATACACATTTCATATTAAAGCAACACACCTAAATATTTTTAGATTAAGTCAATTTTCATTTAGTAAAACAAAAAGAGGAACAAAAAATGTTATGCATGCCATATGAGTTATAGTTTAATCATTTAAAAAAAAAAAAAGAAAATGCTAAAAGATGATCATTGCACCATTAAGTTACTTTCTTTTCAATAAAAAGCATTATGTCAAAAAAAAAAAAAGAAGTAAAGATCATTTCCTTGGTTAGTTAATAGGTTAATTCATAATTAATCTCATTTCATATCATCATTATTTAGCATAGGTTGCATATATGCATTAAAAATGAATCATCATAAAAAAGATATATATATATATATATATATATATATATATATATATATATATATATATCATAAAAGAGCATACATGTAAAAATACCATGTCATTCATCCCATATCACGTAGCACATGCATATTGAGGATTATATAAATTAGATTGCATACATATAGTGATAGTTCAAGTTATGCCATATGAATTGCATCTCACATATCATTAAAGTAAAATTCATGCATATCAAATTTAAATTAAGATTACATTTAATTAGATATCATGTCATTTAGAAATCATGTTTAGGACATGCATTTTTATTAGCTTTTTTTATTTGAATGTTATTTTATTGATTGTGCACCAAGATGACCACCATTTGCATGTTAGTAGCTTAAGTTTAAATTAATCAACATTGCTTGCAAAATATTTTTAAAATTAAAATAAAAGGTACCGAAATGGCGTTAAACTAATCTAGCGTAACCATGTCCCCGGACTTACTGAATCTCTGGTTTGCAATAGTAAAGTATTCTCCCATACTTTACTTGGGTTTCTAACTAGCCTTAATTGGTTAGTGGTGGCTCCGAATTGAATATAATTGCATGTTTAAATGAGTTAATTTCTATCAAGTCGCGATTGGTAGGACTTGGGATGATCTGTGCCAAGTCTTCGGACTTAGTAATCCATTAGTCTTCTTTAGGTAATTCACCCTCGGGAGGGTCACGACATATACTAATTATATATCCTAAATATCATGAACTATAAAGAAATTTCATGCAGTTTAAAATAAGAGGATGACCTTGCTGGCCAGCTAAATATTCTAGTTGGTTAAAGACATTTTCATTTAAAGACAAATTTAATTTTAATTATTTTTTCTCATTTTTTCTCTTTTTTTTTTTTAAGAAAAAAAATTGACAAGAGCCGACAAAGGTTTGATGGTTGATTGTTAGGTGAGGGCCACCGTCCTCACCAAATCTAGACAAAGGTCACCTCGACCCATGCCCTCATTAGGTGTGAGCGACCCTCACTTGTGGCTTTTAAGGGTAGCCTTGCCAACTGCTGACAAAGTGGCCCTTGCATATATTTGGCGAGAGGGCCTCAACTATGTTTGTGAAAGCGACTCTCGTCCAACCCTCTTGGGGCATTACAATGGCCGCCCATTGCGTGAAACCAACCACCAACGAAGAAGAAATGGAAAACCAAAAAAAGGAAAATAAAAAGAAACAAAAAAATGAAAAAAAAAAAAACAAGAAGAAGAAAAGATTCAAAAAAAGGTGAAGGATGAAAAGGTTCTTGACTAATTGGAAAGTTAAGTCCTTTTTTCAAACTAATATAGCTACTTATAAAATTCATTTGAAGTCTTTATTTTAGACTCTTATTTGAAATAAGATTCACTTTATATTTTTATTTGAACAAATGAAGACATTTCAAACCCTTACTTAGAATTTTCCCCATAATCTCGCATTACGGCATAACTAATAAAAAGAGTTTGATTCAGAGCAATTTGGAAAAATAAAATAAAATCAAACCAAATAGCCAAATTTTAGTCGGCTTTGATTTACAAACCGAAATTATTGAAATTACGTCTTGAGGACTAAGCTGACGATCGGTTGATTTGGTAGTTTGAATCGAATTATGCTCGTTCCTCATTAATTAGAAAAAAAAAAGTTGGACTACAGGATAAAGGAAAAAAAAAACCAGAACCCTAGAAAAATCTCAGCTTGAATTGAGCTCGACAAGCTCGCCTGGGTCTAAAGGTCTGGACTTTGCAACGCTGGAAACTTGAAACGTCGAGTTCAAGAGTCCCCTTTGCGCTCTAACCCAACCGCGTTCCCATTTTTAGCTTGCAGAAACTAAGTAAGGCATTCTCTTCCTTACTTCACTCTCACCTCTTTCTCTCTCTCTCTCTCTCTCTCATGATTTGTACTTGGTCGACTGAGGCTGTCGCTATCGGTTTGCGCGTCCTGCAAATTGGAGCTTCAATTTCGAAAAAATTGATCTGGAAATGGAGTTTTAGGGCTGAAAGTTGGAATTTTTGCGCCAAGGAGTGAAATCCAGAGGGCTAAATCTTTTTCCCGTATTCTTTTCGCTAGAGGGTCGATAATGCGGGAGAGACCCTGTTGCTTCAAATGGTTTCATAATTTTTTTATTATCTGGAAAGTATTAATTTTCTCATCGGCATGGGTTGTCGGAGTTGTGGGGAGTTTCATAAACGGGTACATGGCTCACATGGAGAAAGATTGTAAATTTTGGCATGGCATTGAAGGGGAATGGTTACTGGGGTTCTTGCTTGTTGAATCTTGATGCGTTGTGCTCTTTGTATGCGTGGAAATCTTAGTGCTTTTTTAGAGAGTTCGGTCCCCCTTCGTATGGTTGAAATGTCAACTCAGATTACATTGGTGTTTGGCTGTTATCGACTGTATCGGGGCTGAGTTGATCGCCCGAATTTTCAATCGGTTGTTACTTGAAATCTCACTGCACCACTTGATTTTGTCATGCTTCAAATTCTTCAGCTAAAGCTAATGTTGATTCATTAGGTATTCAATGTGTTCGATCTTTATTTTTCTGAACTTTGGAACTTAAAATGTAGACTTAACTGTCCCTTTCCTTGCTATTTTACTTTCATAAAAAAATTATTGAAACATGGTTTTACGGTACTTCCCTATCCCCTTTTCCTTTTCAATCTAACAAAGGAAAATTATGGAGCAGTGAAGTTATATGGGATGAAATTACCAGCTCAATGACTTACTGAGTCCCATCTTCTGTGAACTGACGTGTTTAGCTACCCATAGTTGACGGAGATTTTGTGAATGAAACACCCCTTATACAACTAACTAATGAGGATAACTTTACACTTTTTCATATGAGTCTCTTCTTGTATTATAGTATCATTAAATTAGAGAGTGAGTTTTTTCAAATTTAGCATACCATTACTCATGGTATAGTATTGTATTTTATGTTACACTACGTCGCGATTTTATAGTGCTACATTGTGAGCATTGCATGTATAAGCCATTTTTGGTGTGTGTGAGAGAGAGAGAGAGAGAGAGAGAGAGAGAGAGAGAGAGGGAGGGTGGGGTAGGTTTCGAATACTGAATATAAGTTGAAGACTAGTGAGGAAAACATCATCGTTCCCACATGTAATATTCTCATAACTTAGGAACTATAAGCGAGGGAAAAACATAGGACTCTTGCACCTTCTGGTGCAAGGGCAAAGCATGTCAACTTTTTTTTTTTTTTTTGGTAACCAGCATGTCACCTCTTTCATCACCATATTCATTATTATTCCCTCTCTCACATTATTCTTGTTCGCGAACACCTTGTACCACGTAGAACTTTGGCAAGGCTTATAGAAATAACCCTCTCTCGCACGGTTTGGTTTCTATGGCTAGCGAAGGGCGGAAGGGCTGTCATGGTTATGCTGCTTGTCGGGTCCTCCTGGCGCTGCATTCGTCGAGTCTGCATCCATGGTCGAAGCCCACTCAACATAGCTCGGCTTGGCTCCGTCGCGGTTGCCGAGTTGACGCAAAAGAAGACGGCCAGCATTCCTCTTATCCACGAGAGCACGTCCCTGTGCATTCACGACGAGAAACGCAAAAAGAACTGCGACGAGTAAACCCGCCTCGCATTCGAAAAACCAGCCATGTGCGAATGTGGAAAGATGCGAATGAGCAGAAAGATGCGAACGTGGGTACAGTAGGAGCTTGAGCTACTATGCAAGTCCAAGGCAAAGGATTCTTCTTCTTTGTGTGCTTGACCTGAGCATTGGATCGCTCTATTTATAGACAGACCATGAGAGAAAAGGGTGGATGAGTAGGACAACCTTGAGTCACGCTGAGTCACACTAGCATTTCGATTTTGTCCTCGATACCACATGGTCCTGGCATTAATTGTCCCCCTCTGAGATATGTAATTCTGCTTATTGCGGGTGTCCCATCGCCATAGGGCCGTACCAATTTAAGAACTTGGTCATTTGGATCTTCACATATTGTCGCCGCTCCTTCCTTTTTCTTGGATAGGCCTCCACGCCCACCCAAAAGTCAAAGAATAAAAAAGGGTACTTAAATCCAAAAAACCCGGTCATCATGGCCTTAATGCCACTGTTTTTTTGGACGGTGACTGCAAACAAATAGCCAATCTTTCATTTTCTTTCAATAAAGAATTTCGGATAGGCACAAAGATTGTTCAAGCCACGTCCCTTCTCTACGAGATTTATATGATGATCGTTTTGTGTAAGTTTTGTATTAGATCTTCTAACATGGTATCAAAGTTAGATTCTCTATCTTAATTTATTTTGCATGTACAGCTCCTTTCTTAATCGCTTGTCTAATGTCCAATCCAATGTAGAAGCCAGCTAGCCCCTTGTATTGGTTGCCTCTCTATCCGTTCTCTAAGCCCAATAAGAAAAGACACTGACTATATAGATAGGATAAAACACCATTATAAAATAATTTTCAAAAAGTAACCTTTCGCACCACTCAATTAACCTAACTAAACAAGCATAGGGTTGGGCTTGAAAACAAGAAGCAAATGATCGAGAAGGCTTTTCCCAACCTAAGGTTTGAAATCCTTTCCCTATTTGTCAAGCTTAGATCAGAAGCCGACTGAAAAATGGATGCACTCCACTAGCACGGCTTGCTTTGCTTTTATCACAGAGCTCACTGCTTTTCAATTTTTTAGGAGTAGATGCTTGTGGAGGAAATCAATCCAGCCACAGGTTTTTCTACGGCTACCTTATTACGACTTCATCCTTATCAAAGACCCCACGACGATATGTTTTGGGTTGGACTTTTTAACAAATATAACATATTAATTTAGGATATATAATTACCTAGTATAGTCCCTGTGGTCCACTTTTGAGTCTTGGCCATATGATCCGCCACATACACATTCACAGGACCATTCTCCCACTTTCCCTCCCCAAAGAGTCTCTCCATGCCCTAGGAGAGTCCAAAGTGGATTTGCATTTGGGAATAATTTTAGGTCAATCATGTAGTACTCGTGGCAGTAGGGGAGATCGATAGTTAAGATCATAGAGGGTACAGGCCTCTCGGTGCTCATGTAGTGTCCTCGACAGCACTCAAAAAACTGTTTTCATCACTTGGAATCTCTTCATGTCTCTCCCTCTAACCCTTCCCTTTTCTAGCTTGGCGCACTCCAATGCCGTGACATGTCAAGTTTTTTTTTTTCAGATGAGCAGTTTGAAGATGCATGCAATGATAGGTTATAAGTATCAAAATGGAGATGACAGCCCCAAGTCCTCGACACGTTGCCCCATCCTCGTATCATGTCTTTGTGGAGAAGATAAGATGGGGCAGCAGGAGATCTCATTCCCATTCGCACACCTTCCCTACGGTGACAATCCACGTGGAGTAGCATCCGTGGCTTGGGCGACCTCGAATGAGCACGGCTTTCAAGCGAGTCCTTCTCAACATGATCTCTTTTGGCCAATCTCTAATCAATCAAATGAAAGCAGATCAAGTAGAGTAGGGATGAGCACGGTTTAGTTTGGTCTGATTTGGATGGAAACATTGAGCTAGACTACAATAATATGGTTCGGAAAATTTTAAAACCTAACTTAACTAAATAAGAGTCTGAAATTAGATCAAATTGAATAGAGCTCATCATTTTTTATTCGACTTCTCTTATCTGATGAAGTTAAATTTCATATAGTATTTAACTTTTAACGAGCTTGAATTGGTTAAAGGCTCAAGCTATCATCTAAAGATAGAATAGCATTATGATGTAACAATTACCACTGCAGCACCAACTTATGCATAATTTGGAGGGAAATTCCAAATAAGAGCATGAAGTGTCTTCATGTTCTCAAGTAAATGCATGAAGTGAACATTGTGTCAAATAATGACCTAAAATAACTAGGCCGGTCTCAAAGAAGGGCTTGAAGTAGTTATATGCGACTCTCCAGAACATCATGCGCGACACGTGTATTTTCTGATTTTTTTTTAATAGCAAGTGGAAGCACCACAAATACGTTACCATACAACATATAAGAAGATTATCACACAAATTAAATATTATACATAATATTTCATTATGTTAACTTTATATTTATAACCTATAACAAACAACAAACAAAATACCAAAAGACTTGAGAAGGGTTAGGATCGCCTAACTTCAACACTATCCTCTGATATCCAAAAGCCTGTTTGTATAACACCACAGCTAAAATCAAATGATCAATGACCTCTCCCATCAATGGCCCATCAAAAATGTAGTCAAGGGGACCATCAAATCCTCTTAGTGGTCCCAACCAGTCGCCGTCAAAGATTGCGTACCAAGCTATATATCGATGTGGAACCAACTCAGCAAGTCCCATGACGACTCAAGCTTTAACATACACAAGAACCATATAAGATAATATCACTTCTTTATAACTATACTCAATAGGAACTGGAGCTCTAAAAAGTAGCGGTGGTGGAAGAACCATCCTAAAAGTCTAAAAATTAAAGAAATGCCCTGTAAATGAAATTCATAAGTTTAAGATAGGAGATCCACCAATCACTCAACCTGGCATCACAACAATTGTGAATTCAAGACAATACAAAACAACCATGCATAAGGAATGCAAGGATAAAAGTATTATCTTTCCTATCATAATATGTCAATAAGACAACCATAAATTGCATAAGATTGGTTGCTCATGTGTAAGAAAATTTCATATTATATATCACAAGTACCACAAATATCTTATCAATTTACATATATGAACTCATGTTTGTCACTAGCCAGGACTATCTCAATTCACGAGATATCTTGACCAATAAGGCATCGTCACCACTAACTCATGCGGGACAGAATTATACATACTCATTTGCCATGCCTCAGCCTAGCAATCACGAGTTCCTCTACATTAATGATGATTAATACACCGTGACAATGGCCATTTATTAACATCACACCATGGCTTCACAAGCCATATCATATCATGACTACACGAGTCATGTCATCATAAAATTTCATGTCATATTAACCTTGTATAACATTTACTAACTCTAGAGTCTCATACATACTGATATAAGGGAATTCGCTCGCTGGGGATGAGCGAACAGACCGTGGCAAAGGTCTTAATGACGAAGTATCAAAGATATACGCAATTAATCACAACACAATAAGCATTAGATACTTTTCGATGTTCATAATTACAGGCGACAACACATTACTCTCTTGGCATTCTCATACAATAATGAGAATCAATCAATTACGTACACTTTAAGAAATAAATGTTCTTTTTCTTTTCACCAAGCCATGATCATTTGGTATAGAACTTTTACTGGTTTATCAATTCTTGATATCTATTTAACAGTAAACACTACTACTCCAATAATTAAAGTAACTCATAGATTTACATTTTATAATAAAACCACCCTTGATTAAGCTCACTTTTTCCACGAAAACTAAGGAGTATTTTCTATAATTCCAAATTCTTAAAAACTAGACTATTGCCCTAGTAAACATTCTCATTTTATAAATTTACCCCTAACTTCCGATTTTCAACCGACCAAGTAATATTAATCAAATTAAAAACTAAAAGCTATCCTTTTTGTTATCTAAAATATGCTAACATTTTATTTACACAGTAGACACCCCACATATTTTACAAAACTATTAAAACAACTCATTTTTGATTAATTAGTTCAACTAGTTCCAATTTTTACATAATTTTCACATCATCTATTAATTCTAAAAATAACTTTATCACTTATCATAATAAGATTTCACAAGCTGTGAACAGTCCTCAGAAGTTTCAGTTTTTGCATATTCATCCTTCAACTTGGTGAAATTATGAATTTGCCCCTAAAACCCCGAAACCCATTTTTTCGAACCGATTTGATTCCCCTTAATTAATCTTACTTAGAAATTCACTTATCAAAACTAAAAAAAATAAGATAAACCTGTTAAAAACCTTATCTCCATTTTCAAAATTTCAAAATTACCCCATATTTTGTCAAAAATTTACCAAAACACCCCTTATTATGCCTAGTTTTACTATCTTCATATTTTTCCCATTCAAGTTGCTACAAAACCTTTTAGAAATATCTCAAATACACTCTAGAAGTATGAATAGCTTTTTACTACAAGCACAACAATCACTATAACTTAACATACAACTATTGCAACTTACTCACACATAGAATAAAATCTATAGTAAATAAACAAACAATCAATCAATCAAGCTCAAGAGTACTAAGTAGATCATTCTAGCTTAGTCCTTAGGTTTTTCACTTACCTTGAGTGAAATCTTCAACAAACAAAGCATTTACTCACCTTGAAATCAAAATAATTATTAAAATTAACAAGTGTCATTCTTTAGAAAACAACAAAGCTTATTTGATAAAAATAAAAAGAAAATCTTTGAATTTACCTTGTAAGACACTGTCATTCTTTAGAAAACAACAAAGCTTATTTGATAAAAATAAAAGGAAAATCTTTGAATTTACCTTGTAAGACACTGAACTGAAAAAAAAAATAAAAAAAAAAAAAAAGGAGAAGGGGTTTGGAACTTGTCTTGAAAGAGAGAGTGAAATAAAACTTGAACTTGAAGAAGTGAGAGAGATGGAGGTGCAAGTGAAAGAGGTAGGGAAAGAAGGCATTATCTCTTGCATTCCACACTTATTCTCTATATTTAAGAATGGCTAGAAGTAACATTTATTAGCCTTGGTTAAAAGTAATAATGCCAATTAACTAGAGTTAAATGTAGACAAAAAAATTTATAGGGTTAAGATAATGTCATGCATAAGGTCATATAGATAAGTTCAAAGGATTTAGTTTAGACATGTGGATAAAAAATGTGGTGGAGATGAAGACATTTGTCTAAGTTCTCATAGTGACAAATGGCATGGTTTAATAATAAGATTGAGATATTATGGTAATTTGGAGAAGTACTTTATATTGTAGTAAATAATCAAGGAAATCGATATTCATTTGAAGCATTAGTAAATCAGAAAATTATTATGAACTCGCTACAATTATTAACAAAAGATGTTGAACAATAAGGAAACCTTAACTTAGTAAAAATTTAATGTTATGAAATTATTCAATACGTATTTAGGAGCATATCAATTCTTGCTAATAGTTACTATACTAATTATACATCCTAAATATCATGAACTATAAAGAAATTTCATATGTCACATTATAGCAGTTTAAAATAAGAGTATGACTTTGCTGGCCAGCTAGATATTCTAGTTGGTTAAAGGCATTTTCATTTAAAGACAAATTTAATTTTAATTATTTTTTTTAAGAAAAAAAATTGACAAGAGCCAACAAAGGTTTGATGGTTGACTGTTAGGTGAGGACCACCGTCCTCACCAAATCTAGGCAAAGGTCACCTTGACCCATGCCCTCACTAGGTGTGAGCGACCCTCACTTGTGGCTTTTAAGGGTAGCCTTTCCAACCGTTGACAAAGCGGCCCTTGCATATATTTGGCAAGAGGGCCTCAACAATGGCTCGTGAAAGCGACTCTCGTCCAACCCTCTTGGGGCATTACGATGGCTGCCCATTGCTTGAGACCAACCACCAACGAAGAAGAAACGGAATAGTGAAAAAAAGGAAAATAGAAAGAAACAAAAAAAGAAGAAGAAAATATTCAAAAAAAGGTGAAAGATGAAAAGGTTCTTGACTAATTGGAAAGTTAAGTCCTTTTTCCAAACTAAAAAATAAAATTTATTTGGTGAAATAAGATTCACTTTATATTTTTATTTGAACAAATGAAGAAATTTTAAATCCTTACCCCATAATCTCGCATTATGGCATAACTCATAAAAAGAGTTTGATTCAGTGCAATTTGGAAAAAAAAAAAAAAAATCAAACCAAATACCCAAATTTTAGTCGGCTTCAATTTACAAACCGAAATTATTGAAATTACATCTCAAGGACTAAGCTGACAATTAGTTGATTTGGTAGTTTGAATCGAATTATGCTCGTTCCTCATTAATTAGAAAAAAAAAAGTTGGACTAGAGGATAAAGGAAAAACAAAAAACAAAAACCCTAGAAAAATCTCAGCTTGAATTGAGCTCGACAAGCTCACCCGGGGCTAAAGGTCTAGACTTGGCAACTCTGGAAACTTGAAACGTTGAGTTCAAGAGTCCCGTCTGCGCTCTGACCCAACCGTGTTTCCATTTTTCGCTAGAGGGTCGATAAAGCTGGAGAGACCCTGTTGCTTCAAATGGTTTCATAATTTTTTTATTATCTGGAAAGTATTAATTTTCTCACCGGCATGGGTTGTCGGAGTTGTGGGGAGTTTCATAAACGGGTACATGGCTCACATGGAGAAAGATTGTAAATTTTGGCATGGCATTGAAGGGGAATGGTTGCTGGGGTTCTTGCTTGTTGAATCTTGATGCATTGTGCTCTTTGTATGCTGGGAAATCTTAGTGCTTTTTTAGAGAGTTCGGTCCCCCTTCGTATGGTTGAAATGTCAACTCAGATTACATTGGTGTTTGGCTGTTATCGACTGTATCGGGGCTGAGTTGATCGCCCGAATTTTCAATCGGTTGTTACTTGGAATCTCACTGCACCACTTGATTTTGTCATGCTTCAAATTCTTCAGCTAAAGCTAATGTTGATTCATTAGGTATTCAATGTGTTCGATCTTTATTTTTCTGAACTTTGGAACTTAAAATGTAGACCTAACTGTTCCTTTGCTTGCTATTTTACTTTCATAAAAAATTATTGAAACATGGTTTTACGGTACTTCCCTATCCCCTTTTCTTTTTCAATCTAAGAAAGGAAAATTATGGAGTAGTGAAGTTATATGGGATGAACTTACCGGCTCAATGATTTACTGAGTCCCTTCTTCTCTGAATTGTAAGCTGTCTTTCGTTATTTTCAGCTCAAGTATTTTCTCTGATTTTGTAATTGATTTTCTGACAAAAAACTAGAATTTTAATCTTTCAGCAAAATTGGTGATCCTGTGTTCCTGATGGAAGTCTATGCTTTGATATGATCTTGTGTTGCACAATAATAATGATCTCTCTCTCTCTCTCTGGGATTAAAGAAGAATCCTGGATGTAGCTGGTTTGAGTGAAAGAAAGGGGAGATACACGAGTTCTTTGCAGGTGATACAAAGCATCCGAGGTCAAGCGAGATAAATAAAGTGTTAGAGGATCTTCTGGAGAGATTAAAGGGACATGGTTATCAACAGATCCTGAGTTCAGTGGCTTATGATGTAAGCGAGGACGACAAGAAGCGAATATTGATGGCTCATAGTGAAAAGCTGGCTCTGGCATTTGGGCTGCTGGATTCTAGCGAAAATTGCCTTATCAGGATCATGAAGAACCTCAGGATATGTGAAGACTGTCACTCTTTCATGTGTGCCGTATCTCACATTATTGGGAGGGAAATTATTCTGAGAGATAACGTGAGATTCCACCATTTTAACGGTGGGACTTGTTCTTGCGGTAATTTCTGGTGACCAGATGAAGCACATACATCGCTGGAATTCTTTGTCGTGACAGCAATTGTACGTTATTATTCTTATCTATAAATGGGCTCCTGGATTTGCTTCTTGTGATTTTACTAATACAATCACGCTATTGTTAGATTCTTTTCCTTAGAGGGCTCAAGAGAGATCGCTTTGGTGAAGTGCTTGTCGGGCCGGTTCAGTTCTCTTCTCCCACATACTTGTATTCCTTTTTTGATCATCTAAACTAAAGATGCAGTCTCTAACATTTGAGGTGATGGCGCGAGTTCGTAAAGCATAAATATTGAGAAAAGTCTTGATGCTATTCCCACATCTCAAAATTTGAGTTCGACAAGTTTGAGGTTCTTTTAGGCCTTCCCTTTTGCCTTTCCTTGCCTTTTTGGATAGCAGTATGGTAATATACGCAGTCTGGCGGTATTTTAGGTTAACTTCGTGGCACCTTATCACCTACGGATCCAATCAACATCGCGCCCATCATGGTTAAACGAAGGAATTCGAAACAAGTAACTTTCTCTGAGATTAATCTCAAAAAATTTGTGCGAAACAGAAATCGAACCCGTGACGAGCTTGACACTGATTTAGGTTAACCTCAGTTGCGGCGAATGCCCTGTTCAAAGGCCGAAAAGCCCGTGGCAATGGAGCAAAGCTGATTTGCAGAGTCCTTTTTGGTGGGTCTCTCTCACTCTCCCTCCACTATTTAGAAAGAGTCCAAATCTCTTCCATTGGCTAAGTGGAGGAACCTGATATCCTTGTATTGCATCAGAACACATCAGCACGAGCGTAAGATTCTTCTCGTCCACATTTGCAGGTGCCCTTTTCCGACCAAATCATAGGTTTTGTCGTGCGGCTGAAAGTGAAAGCCATCTTGTCCTGAGTGGCGACTAACTTATAGTATTCAGATCATGCACTAATCAGATATTGCATTGAGAGGCTCTTGGTAGATTATTGGGGGAATCCAGCCTACCAAGGTAAAAAACAATGAAAAGTTATAGCTCCACTCCACCTCAAATCCATGGCAAGCAAAATGGTGCAATGTCCTGAAATCACATCGAAAGTGATTACTGAAACAACAATGTTTTTAGCAAGCTACATAATTCATTCCAATTTGGAACCTATGGCCTACATAGGAAATAATTGAATATGGAGAAACACTTGTGTGGACCAGTTCTAGGGATGTCGTGAAATCCACGCAGGACTTGTATATAACTTATTACCGGTCATGATCAAGATTGATTTAGTTTACTATACAACCAATATATAAGGAAGTATGTTACTTGAATTTGAAGCAACCATACACTTTGCTTATCGAGTTGAAATGAAAATGCTAGTTCGGGCAAATATCATAATTTGTGAGTATCACCAATAGTAAAGACCATGTCCATCATATCAGAACCACAACATTAGGACTTCTGATGCCTCACATGCTTGGTTAATGCCTACAAAGTTTAATTTGTCCAACTACCTGTATCATTTTCATATTTGACTGATTAAAGTCTACCATACTAATTGCGCAGATGAGTGTAGGTTGTGTTTAGCTACTTGTAGTTGACAAAGATTTTGTGAACGAAACATTCCTTATACAAGTAACTAATGAGGATAACTTTACACTTTTTAATACGCCGTCTCTTCTTGTATTATAGTATCATTAAATTAGAGAGTGAGTTATTTCTAATTTAGCATACCATGACTCATGGTATAGTATTGTATTGTATGTTACATTACATCACGATTATATAGTGCTACATTGTGAGCATTGCATGTATAAGCCATTTTTTTTAGAGAGAGAGAGAGAGAGAGAGAGAGGTTTTCGAATGCTGAATATAAGTTGAAGACTAGTGAGGAAAACATCATCGTTCCCACATGTAATATTCTCATAACTTAGGAACTATAAGCGAAAAACATAGCACTCTTGCACCTTCTGGTGCTAGGGCAACGCATGTCACCTCTTTCATCACCATATTCATTATTATTCCCGATCTCACATTATTCTTGTTCGTGAACACCTTGTACCACGTAGAACTTTGGCCAGGTTTATAGAAATAACCCTCTCTCGCACGGTTTGGTTTCTATGGCTACTGAAGGGCGGAAGGGCTGCCATGGTTATGCTGCGAGTCGGGTCCTCCTGGTGCTTTCTTCTCCGGGTCTGCATCCATGGTCGAAGCCCACTCAACATAGCTTGGCTTGGCTCTGTCGCGGTTGCCGAGTTGACGCAAAAGAAGACGGCCAGCATTCCTCTTATCCCCGAGAGCACGTCCCTGTGCATTCACGACGAGAAACGCAAAAAGAACTGCGACGAGTAAAACCCGCCTCGCATTCGAAAAACCAGCCATGTGCGAATGTGGAAAGATGCGAATGAGCAGAAAGATGCGAACGTGGGTACAGTAGGAGCTTGAGCTACTATGCAAGTCCAAGGCAAAGGATTCTTCTTCTGTGTGCTTGACCTGAGCGTTGGATCGCTCTACTTATAGACGGACGATGAGAGAAAAAGGGTGGATGAGTTGAGACAACCGTGAGTCACACTGAGTCACACTAGCATTTCGATTTTGTCCTCGATACCACATGGTCCTGGGCATTGATTGTCCCCCTCTGAGATATGTAATTCTGCTTATAGTGGGTGTCACATCGCCATAGGGCCGTACCCATTTAAAAACAGGTCATTTTGGATCTTCACATATTGTTGCCGCTCCTTCCTTTTTCTTGGATGAGCCTCCACGCCCACCCAAAAGTCAAAGAATAAAAAAGGGTACTTAAATCCAAAAAACCCGGTCATCATTGCCTTAATGCCAGTGTTTTTTTGGAC
The DNA here is from genome assembly GCA_016097595.1 of Eucalyptus pumila. Classification (NCBI taxonomy): domain Eukaryota; kingdom Viridiplantae; phylum Streptophyta; class Magnoliopsida; order Myrtales; family Myrtaceae; genus Eucalyptus; species Eucalyptus pumila. Next base: position 9,774,322 of record CM027856.1, on the reverse strand, counting down.
GGTGACTGTAAACAAATAGCCGATCTTTCATTTTCTTTCAATAAAGAATTTCGGATTGGTACAAAGATTGTTCAAGCCACGTCACTTCCCTACGAGATTTATACGATGATCATTATGTACAAGTTTTGTATTAGATCTTCAAACATGATATCAAAGTCAGATTCTCTAAATTTATTTTGCATGTGCAGCCCCTTTCTTATTCGCTTGTCTAATATTCAATCCAATGTTGAAGCCAGCTAGCCCCTTATATTGGTTGCCTCTCTATCCTGTCTCTAAATTGTTGGTAATCTTTCAAGCTCAGTAAGAAAAGACACTGACTATATAAATAGGAGAAGATGCCATTATAAAATAGTTTTCAAAAAGTAATCTTTCTCACCACTCAATTAACCTAACTAAACAAGCATAGGGTTGGGCTTGAAAGCAAGAAGCAAATGATTGAGGAGGCTTTTCCCAACCTAGGTTAGGTTTGAAATCCTTTCCCTATTTGTCAAGCTTAGATTAGAAGCCAACTAAAAAATGGATGCGCTCTACTAGCACAGCTCACTTTACTTTTGTCGCGCAGCTCGCTTTGCTTTTGTCACGGAGCTCACTGCTTTTCATTTTGTTAGGAGTAGATGCTTGTGGAGGAAATCAATCCAGCCACAGGTTTTTCTACGGCTATCCTATTACTACTTCATCCCTATCGAAGACTCCACAGCAATATTTTTTGGGTTGGACTTTTTAAGAAATATAGCATATTAATTAGGATATGTGATTGCCTAGTATAGTCTCTCTGGTCCACTTTGGAGTTGCAATGGTCGGTATCAGATCAAATCATTAGCATTTGGGAATATTTTTAGCTCAGTTATGCAGTACTCGTGGCAGTAGGGGAGATCAGTGGTTAAGATCATAGATGGTACAAGCCTCTCGGTGCTCGTGTAGTGTCCTCGACAACACTCCAAAAAACTCATTCCATCACTTGGAATCTCTTCATGTCTCTCCCTCTAACCCTTCCCTTTTCTAGCTTGGCCGCACTCCAACGCCGTGACATGTAAAGTTTTTGTTAGATGAGCAATTTGAAGATGCATGCAATGATAGGTTATAAGGATGAAAATGGAGATGACAACCCCAAGTCCTCGACACGTTGCCCCATCCTCGTATCGTGTCTTTGTGGAGAAGATAAGATGGGGCAGCAGGAGATCTCATTCCCATTCGCACACCTTCCCTACAGTGACAATCCACGTGGAGTAGCGTCCATGGCTTGGGCGACCTCGAATGAACACGGCATTCAAGCGAGTCCTTCTTGACAGGATCTCCTTTGGCCAATCTCTAATCAATCGCATGAAAGCAGATCAAGTAGAATAGGGATGAGCACGGTTCAGTTTGGTCTGATTTGGATGGAAAAATTGAGCTAAACTACAATAATATGGTTCGGAAAATTTTAAAACCGAACTTCTCTTATCTGATGAAGTTAAATTTCATATAGTATTTAACTTTTAACAAGCTTGAATTGGTTAAAGACTCAAGCTATCATCTAAAGATAGAATAGCATTACAATGTAACAATTAGTGCTGCAACACCAACTTATGCATAGTTTGGAGAGAAATTCCAAATAAGAGCATGAAGTGTCTTCATTTTCTCAAATAAATGCATGAAGTGAACATTGTGTCAAATAATGACCTAAAATGATTAGGTCGGTCTCAAATAAGTGCTTGAAGTAGTTATATATGACTCTCAAGAACATCAAGCACGACACATGTACTTTTTGATTATTTTTTTTAATAGCAAGCGGAAGTACCACAAATACATTACCATACAACATATAAGAAGATTATCACACAAATTAAATATTATACATAATTTTTCATAATGTTAACTTTATATTTATAACCCATAACAAACAACAAACAAAATACTAAAAGACCTGAGAAGGGTTAGGATCACCTAACTTCAACACTATCCTCCTATATCCAAAAGCCAGTTTGTAAAACACCAAAGATTAAATCAATTGATCAATGACCTCTCCCATCAATGGCCCATCAAAAATGTAGTCAAGGGGACCATCAAATCCTCTTAGTGGTCCTAACCAGTCGCCGTCAAAGATCGCGTACCAAGCTATATATTGGTGCGGAACCAACTCAGCAAGTCCCATGTCGACTCAAGCTTTAACATACACAAGAACCATATAAGATAATATCACTTCTTTATAACTATACTCAATGTGAGCTAGAGCTCTAAAAAGTAGCGGTGGTGGAAGAACCATCCTACAAGTTTGAAAATTAAAGAAATGCCCTGTAAATGAAATTCATAAGTTTAAGAGATCCACCAATCACTCAACCTGGCATCACAACAATCATGAGTTCAAGACAATACAAAACAACCATGCATAGGGAATGCAAGGATAAAAGTATTATCTTTCCTATCATAATATGTCAATAAGACAACCATAAATTGCATAAGATTGGTCGCTCATGTGTAAGCAAATTTCATATTATATATCACAAGTACCACAATATCTTATCAATTTACACATATGAACTCATGTTTGTCACTGGCCAGGACTATCTCGATTCATGAGATATCTTGACTAATAAGGCATCATCACCACTAACTCATGCGAGACGGAATTATACATACTCATTTGCCATGCCTTAGCCTATCAATCACGAGTCTCCTCTACATTAATGAGAATTAATACACCATGGCAATGGCCATTTATTAACATCACACCATGGCTTCACAAGCCATATCATATCATGACTACACAAGTCATGTCATCATAAAATTTCATGTCATATTAACCTTGTATAACATTTGCTAACTCTAGAGTCTCATACATACTGATATAAGGGAATTCGCTCGGTGGCGATGAGCGAACAGACCGTGGCAAAGGTCTTAACGACGAAGTATCAAAGATATACATAATTAATCACAAGACAATAAGCATTAGATACTTTTTGATGTTCATAATTACAGATGACAACACATTACTCTCTTGGCATTCTCATACCATCATGAGAATCAATCAATTACGTACACTTTAACAAATAAATGTTGACGTGCGGACCCCTGGAGCACCATAACTTTGCACAAAGGAATACTTAAGTGCCATAACTTACGAAATGTATACTTAAATGTCAAAATCGGAGTAAAATGGATCACTTGAATAACAATCCGACCAAAGTCCAGCCAAAACGCCGACATGGCATTTTTCCGGCGAAGCGAGCCCAAAACGACACCGTTTTGCTCGCTGACATGGCTAAATAATGCAAAAACAACGTCGTTTTGGGCTAATGTGGTAAAAAAATATAAAAATAATAAAAAATTTAATTAAATTTAAAAATTTAAAAATAATAATTTAAAAATAAATTTAGTTAAAATATTAAAAATAATAATTTCTAAATTAAATTTAGTTAAAATATTAAAAAATAATAATTTAAAATTTAAAAAAAAAAGTAAAAAAAATAAGGAGGAAAGGGGGGGCGGGAGGCGGCGAGGGATCAAATCTCTGCCGCCACCGCCCCCACCGCCGCAGGGAAGGGTCGACGATGGCGGGGGGAGGGTCGGCGAGGGGTGTGAGCCCTCATCATTGGCCACAGATCTAGGGAGGGTCGTGGCCCTCACTTAGATCTGGCAAGGGTCGCCAGATCTGGGCGAGGGCTCGCGAGCCCTCGCCGCCCGGTCCGATCGGAGGTCGCCGGTCCCTGGCCAAGGCTCGCCGACCCCGGCCGACCCTCCCCCCACCATCGCTAGCCCTTCTCGGTGACGACGGCGCGGTGCGAGGGCTGATCCTCGCCGCCTCCCCCTTTTCCTTTTTTTTTTTAAATTTTTTTTAAATTTTTAAATTATTATTTTTTAATATTTTAACTAAATTTAATTTTAAAATTATTAATTTTAATATTTTATCTAAATTTAATTTAATTAATTTTTATATTATCTTTTTTACCGTGCAGCCCAAAACGACGCCGTTTTTGCATTATTTTGCCACGTCAACATGCAAAACGGCATTGTTTTGGGCTCGCTTCACCGGAAAAATGCCACGTTAGCATTTTGGCCAGACTTTTGGCTAGAGTGGCACTTAAATGATCCATTTTTTTTTTAATGTAACAATTAAGTGTACCTTTCGTAAGTTATAGCACTTAACTGTCCCTTTGTGCCAAGTTATAGCACTTGAATCGTTCTTTTGCCAATAAATGTTCTTTTTCTTTTCACCAAGCCATGATCATTTGATATAGAACTTTTACTGGTTTATCAATTCTTGATATCTATTTAACAATAAACCTTACTTAGAAATCCACTTATCAAAACGAAAAAAACATAAGATAAACTTGTTAACAACCTTATCTCCATTTTTTAAATTTCAAAATTATCCCATATTTTGTCAAAAAATTACCAAAACACCCCTTATTATGCCTAGTTTTACTATCTTCATATTTTTCCCATTCAAGTTGCTACAAAACCTTTTAGAAATCTCTCAAAGACACTCTAGACATATGAATTGCTTTTTACTACAAGCACAACAATCACTATAACTTAACATAAAACTATTGCAACTTACTCACACATAGAATAAAATCGATAGTAAATAAACAAACAATCAATCAATCAAGCTCAAGAGTACTAAGTAGATCATTCTAGCTTAGTCCTTAAGTTTTTCACTTACCTTGAGTGAAATCTTTAACAAACAAAGCATTTACTCACCTTGAAATAAAAAATAATTATTAAAATTAACAAGTGTCATTCTTTAGAAAACAACAAAGCTTATTTAATAAAAATAAAAGGAAAATATTTGAATTTACCTTGTAAGACACTAAATTGAAAAAAAAAAAAAAAAAAAAAAAGGGGGGGAGGGGGAGAGTGGTTCGGACCTTGTCTTGAAAGAGAGAGTGAAATAAAACTTGAACTTGAAGAAGTGAGGGAGATGGAGGTGCAAGTGAAAGAGGTAGGGAAAGAATGCATTATCTCTTGTCTTCCACACTTATTCTCTATATTTAAGAATGACTGGAAGTAACATTTATTAGCCTTGGTTAAAAGTAATAATGGCAATTAACTAGAGTTAAATGTTGAAAAAAAAAATTCTAGGGTTAAGATAATGTCATGCATAAGGTCATATAGATAAGTTCAAAGGATTTAATTTAGACATGTGGATAAAAAATATGGTGGAGATGAAGACATTTGTCTAAGTTCTCATAGTGACAAATGGCATGGTTTAATAAAAAAGATTGAGATATTATGTTAATTTGGACAAATACTTTGCATTGCAGTAAATAATCAAGGAAACCTGCTACAATTATTAACAAAGGATATAGAACAATAAGGAAACCTTAACTTAGTAGAAATTTAATGTTTGAAAATTATTCGATGCGTATTTAGGAGCATATCGATTCTTGCCGATAGTTACTATACTAATTATATATCCTAAATATCATGAACTATAAAGAAATTTCATATGTCACATTATAGCAGTTTAAAATAAGAGTATGACCTTGTTGGCCAGCTAAATATTCTAGTTGGTTAAAGGCATTTTGATTTAAAGACAAATTTAATTTTAAATATTTTTTCTATTTTTCTCTTTTTTTTTTTAAATAAAAAAATCGACAAGAGCTGACAAAGGTTTGATCATCGACTATTAAGTGAGGGCGACCGTCCTTGCTAAATCTAGGCAAAGGTCACCTTTGTAACGACCCGGGCCTACTATATAATATTGTCCGCTTTGGACATTGAGTTCTCACTACTTTAAAACGCGTTATACAGTTTAAAGGGACCTAAGCCTTTATAAACTAGCCCAGGACTTCCCCCCTAAGCGATGTGGGACGGGAGACATGCCCTTAGCCTCACTCATGTACTGCCAAGGCGATCTCAGTCCATCCCTCCGTACTGCCCTTGGTCTGGGTCATCACATTCTCCCCCCTTAAGGCACAGTGCCCTCGCCGTGGCCCCCACGCGCGGTCGGAAGTTGGCTTTGATACCACATGTTAGACGTAAATTGCGCAACCTTAAGATCTCCATAACCAGAACAAGAACATGCATAATTGAGTAGAAAGATTAACACACCTATTTTGGAATCTATCGTTCTAGAAGTGGAAGTGGAAACACAATGTTTCACGTGCAAGTCATTTTCCTCTATTGTCCTTTGTATCACTACCCATGCCCTCACCAACTATGAGCGACTCTCACTTTTGGCTTTTGAGGGTAGCCTTGCCAACCGCTGACAATGCGGCCCTTGCATATATTTGGCGAGAGGGCCTCAACTATGGCTCATGAAAGCGACTCTCGTCCAACCCTCTTGGGGCACTACGATGGCTGCTCATTGCTTGAGACCAACCACCAAAGAAGAAGAAACGGAAAACCGAAAAAAAGGAAAATAGAAAGAAACAAAAAAATGAAAAAAAAAAAGAGAAGAAAATATTCAAAAAAAGGTGAAGGATGAAAAGGTTCTTGACTAATTGGAAAGTTAAGTCATTTTTTCAAACTAATATAGCTACTTATAAAATTCATTTGAAGTCTTTATTTTAGACTCTTATTTGAAATAAAATTCACATTATATTTTTATTTGAACAAATGAAGACATTTTAAACCCTTACTCGGAATTTTCCCCATAATCTCGCATTATGGCATAACTCATAAAAAGAGTTTGATTCAGTGCAATTGGAAAAAAAAAAATATATCAAATCAAACCAAATTACCAAATTTTAGTCGGCTTTGATTTACAAACAGAAATTATTAAAATTACGTCTTGAGGACTAAGTTGACGATCAGTTGATTTGGCAGTTTGAATCGAATTATGCTCGTTCCTCATTAATTAGGAAAAAAAGAAGAAGTTGGACTAGAGGATAAAGGGAAAAAATAAAAAACCAAAGCCCTAGAAAAATCTCAGCATGAATTGAGCTCGACAAGCTCACCTGGGGCTAAAGGTCTAGACCTTGCAACTCTAGAAACTTGAAACGTCGAGTTCAAGATGTTAGAGAAAACTCCTTAACTATTTTGAAGCTGACAAAATCTTTTCAAAAGTCTAGTTTAAAGACTTGTAGACTTAAGTGTTATAGTTTAAAGAACTCCAACCCTACTCTCAAAGTCTGACCACACTAACAGGTTCCAGATCGAAGAGTGAAAACTTATCCAGATGCGGGTTTATCTTCAAGGATTTGGTTCATATAGTTTGTGGAAGATCATATGGCTGGATATAACATCTTATGATCAATTATTCTTATTGAAATCAATTCATATATTCAGATCTCTTGAAAGGGGAAATATACTTGGAAGATTTTACTTATGGAAACCAAGATCCTGATTATATGGGCGATTATAATTGATGGGCTTTTATCACATTCCTAAAACTGTGAAAGCTATAATGAGCACCTAGAGGGGGGTGAATAGGTGTAAAAACAATTTTACGAGATAAGTGTGCAGCACTAATCAACAATAGATTTTGAAAAAAAAAATCGTCTCTTGTAAACAAAACAAGTTACGATCTAAGTAAAAAAAACGTAGAGAAGAGAATATGAACATAGAGATTATAGTGGTTCGGCTTAATCCAAGCCTACGTCCACTCTTCCGCATTGACAACCCACCGGCTGGATTTCACTATGAACAAAAGAGTTGTTATAGAAAAGCTCTTCCTTGATTCCACAGTGTAGAGACTCTACTACACTTCCACAGTGTAGAGACTCTCTTTTGCGTACAAGATTTCGCTCAACAGTTTAAATGACAAAGAACAAGGAGCTTCAAACTTTGGAATTCTTCTATCGCACACATACTCGAACAACTGGAACGTCTTCCTTATATACTCTTTTATGCCATCACACCCGTTGGCACTTACCAAAGGAATTCTTCCAATCTACCCGTTGGACAGAATTAATTAGGAAGATCTTCAAGCTATTTAAGGAACATGACGATAGCCCATCAATCATGCTCGTCCATACAATCAGGATCTAGGTTTCCATAAGTAGAACCTTCCAAGTATACTTCGCCAATCAACGGATCCAAAATCCCTGAATCAATCTTGATTTGAATAATGGATTCCGACATGCTATATTCAGCCAAGAGATCTTCTCCGGTCGATAAAGTCAAATCCTTAATGAAACATCCAGTTCTGGATAAGCCTTCTTTGACGGTCTAGAAGCTATCAATGAGGATAGACTTTGAGTTTTGAGTCTGGCAGTCCGGAGTCTTTAGACTTTGATGGAAGAGTCTACAAATATTTAGACTAGTGGAAATGTTTTGTCAACTTCAAAACACTTCAAGGAAGTTTTCTCCAACAATCTCCCCCTTTTTTATGGTGACAAAACTTTCCTGCAGATTTGGATAACTTTGACCTGCAAAACATTACTCAAGCAAATATAGATATCTCACAAAGATAAATGGCTTAGTAAAATAACACTAGAATCTACATCCATAGAAAGTAGGCTAGTCTTGTAAATGAACAAAGCCATGAGATATTAATAGTACTTAAGATAAACAAATGTTCAAACAGTCAAATCTAAATCCATTCAAATCTAAACAGCCAAACACAAAAGTCAAGTCAATCAAACATAATCGACACAAAAGTTCAAAATCAAATCTGCATCACATTTCTCCCCCTTTTCGTCATCATTAAAAAGGTAGAGATGAAAAGAGAATGGAATTAAGATTGCTTGGGAACATGAACAAGCTGGAAATCTCCCATTGACTGGACAATCCCTTCCAGCTTTTTCAAATCCTCCTTCAGTTGCGCCACATCTTCACCCTTGGCATTTGCTTGAACTTGAAGAGCAAGGGCATGAATTTGATCATGCAAAGAAACTGAAGAGGTTTGACATGCATTTTGCAAGTTCTGTACTTCACATCCCAGAGCATATATTTGACCCCACATCTCCAAGAGAACATCAAGAATTCTGCGAAAGTCTGCTGAATTATCAGTCTGAGTATTAACTTCTGCACGATCAGACGAAGTATAGGCAGATGATGGCAAATCAGCATGGTCACGCAAATTAGGCGATGAAACATCATGTCCCTCCTCAGGAAATTAAGAGGCATAGATGTTCTCAGGATTTGCTGGAGAACGACTTATTCCTTCACTGGTGGCAGGGAATGAGGATGTTCCTCTTTTCTCAGGATCTCCCCCTGTTTCCATGCTTTCAGCTGAAGAAAAGTATTCCTCATGCTCTGCTTCCGCTTGATCTCCTCTCTCCTCTTCTTCTTCTTCTTCTTCCTCAATTCTTTCCTCCTCTGCATCTCTCTCCTCTACTTCTTTCTCCAAATCTTCTTTCTCTCCAATCCTCTGTTCTGTCTCATCCATTTCTTTTTCCTTGTCTCTCCGTCGATTCTGGAACAGAACAACTCAAGTTCTTCAATGCCATCGCAAAAATGGTGATATCATCCTCATCATCTTCATTTTCAATGATGAGAGCTCTTCTTTTCTTGGATGGAGCAACCACGAGCTCCTTCCCTTTCCTTTTTGCAGCTGAAGAGATTGGATAAGTCTTGACAGGGGTTTTCTCTTTGAATTGTTCCAACGCCTTGTTGAGTTCCTTCAGACGCATTTTAGAGACCATTTTCAGTCCCACCACCATTTGATCGCATGTTCAAACACAGAGAATCCGGGGAGGCTAAACGTTCAAATGTCTGAATAACTTGGTCACAAGAGCTGGGTAAAGAAGTTAACCCTTGTCCTTCACCACTGCTCTATACATGTAGAACATAATAGTGTGTGGAAGAGAGAACTTTTTTCCAGCATTAATGGCATACATCAGCTTTGCCTCCGAGTTTGAAACATCGGTTTTTGAAGTAGATTTTGGTCTGAGACAGTTAATCACAATCTTGTGAAGCAAAATGTTGGACGCATTCAACCTCCAATAGGAAATCTTTCCTTCCGTTCTTCTATCCTTAACAAGCTCCAACGTTGCACAAGCAATAGACACACTGATAGGTTGATATTTCCCTCTTTCAACCCCAATCACATCAGTCAATGTATTCATGTCAACCACATAGTCCTAATCTCGAACACTAAAGAGAACCTATTTGCATCCAAGAAACTAAGATTCGAATAGAAATAAGCAGTAAGTTTAGCATGAGCTTCTGTAGTTTCAGAACAAAACTGTTCGAGTTGAAAAATACAATTTTTCCCGCAAATTGACATTCACAGAGTCAAGAAAATCAAAGTCCACGCTTTTAGGGTTTATCACCCCACGCTTCAGCAACTTAGAGTATAGTTGCTTATGTTCCTCTGATCGAAATAAATCCATCCTATTGCTTCGGATTTTTGTTGTAACACCCATTCTAGGTTTAAACTGATTGTACATCATATCATCGTCATTCCCATCTGGTTTACTCAGCCCTCTAACACGTGGATCGCTTGGGATATTTGCCAATGCTTCTTCCACCGACCTAGCAAGGGCAATTCCCAATTGTTCCATTGTGCATAAAAAGAAAGTTTCATTTCTATACCCTTTGTCTTTAAGAAATTCATCAATGTAGTTCAACGGAGTACCACTCCTCTTCAAAGCACGATAAAGCTTGTAGGTAAAAGCTGGCTTAAGAGTTCTTACGAGTTCTGCATCTTCGATGATTTCTTTCTCTTCTTGATGTGCAACATCCTGAGGTCTAGATGGAGGAGATGGACGCTGCTGAGAATATTGCGAGCTCTGCTGCTATCTAGGAGATTCTTTTTCCTCGGTGAGATCAAAGTGCGTAGGCCCCTCACGCATTTGATGTGGTCCCCTGTTCGTGATCCTCGAAGACTTTCTTTGAGACAACATCTTTCACAGTCTTTGAGAGATTCCAAGCTTGTTTCCCAAGAAAGATGAAAACTTTTTCGAGGATTAAACAAGAGAAGAAGACATAAGTGAAAGATCGGTGTTTCTCTTAAGGTTTTTGTGAATAAAACGAAGAAGAACCGACAGTATATAAGGCAGTCGAAGCCAGGCATACGGAACGTCGTAAAAAGGAAATATAAATATGCCTTTAAAAAAAAAAACTACCTTTTCAAAAATTAGATAACTGTCATTTCAAAAATAACTTTTTTTTTTTTCGAAAAAGAATGATTGCATTAATCATGAAAAATTTGGAAAATTACACTAATTAATTTTAGATGGATGATCGTACCTTTTCAAGATTTGATCCGAGAAATAAGTTTCTAAAATAGAAATAACTTACAGTAGTAGATCTTGATTGTCTGAGTCTGAGTACCTTTAGACTTTCAGTCCAGAGTCTGAATTTCTTCAGACTTGAAGATATTTATTCTAGAACAAATAACTTCAAAGATTTTTCTCTAAAGGCTTTGTTAATATATCCGCCAGTTGATTCTTTGAGTCAATAAACTGAATTAAAACTTCTCCATTTTGAACATGATCTCGAATGAAATGATGTCAAATCTCTATATGTTTTGCTCTTGAGTGAATAATCGGATTCTTGGTGAGATTGATTGCGCTGGTGTTGTCACATTTGATTTGAGTGCATGAATCTTCAATTCCAAAGTCTATTAACTGTTGTTTTATCCACAATATTCGTGAACAACAACTTTCTAGAGCTACATACTATGTTTCTGCTGTAGAAAGAGCTACTGTACTTTGCTTCCTTGAAAACCAAGATACTGTCCTGCTTTCAAATAGTTGACAGGTGCTCGAGGTGCTCTTTCTATCAACTCTGCATCCGGCTAGGTTTGCGTCTGAGTATCCAAAAAGAGTAAAGTCTCCTTCTTTAGGATACCAGAGACCCAAATTTGAAATTAAAGCAATGTATTTGATGGCACGCTTTACAGCATTTAAATGAGATTCTTTAGGATCAGATTGAAATCTGGCACAAATACAAACACTAAACAAAATGTCAGGTCTGGAAGCAGTTAGATAAAGAAGTGAACCAATGATACTCCTGTATAGCTTCTGGTCAACTTTCTTTCCTTCTTCATCCTTGTCCATCTTCAAAGAACCTGACATTGGTATATCAGTCTTTTTGCAATTTTCTAGTACAAACTTTTCAACAAGTTCTTTAGCATATTTTTCTTGATGAATAAAGATTCCTTCCTTCAGTTGTTTCACTTGAAACCCGAGAAAGAAGGTTAGCTCACCCATCATGCTCATTTCAACTCATCCTAGATAGATTTAGAAAATTTCTTGCACATATTTTCATTAGAAGATCCAAAAATAATATCATCAACATAAATTTGAATGAGTAGAAAACTTTTGCTTTCTCTTTTGATAAACAATGTAGTATCTACTTTACCTTTAACAAAACCGTTATGAATTAAAAACTTACTTAGTTTGTCGTACCGAGCTCGAGGTGCTTACTTTAAACCATATAAAGCCTTTTTCAGTTTGAATACAGAGTCTGGTTTTCTTGGGTCTTCAAAACCGAGTGGTTGTTTCACATAGACTTCCTATTGGGTAAATCCATTTAGGAAAGCACTTTTGACGTCCATTTGGAATAACTTGAAATTCTTATGACAAGCAAAAGCAAGTAATAATCTAATTGCTTCTAACCTTGCTACTGGTGCATAAGTCTCATCATAGTCTATCCATTTTTCTTGTGTATATCCCTTGGCCAAGAGTCTTGCTTTGTTTCTTATGACCTTTCCTTTCTCGTTCATCTTATTCCTGAAAACCCATTTAGCTCCAATGATAGACTTACCTTTCGGTTTAGAAGTCAATTCCCAAACATCATTAATGCTGAATTGCCTGAGTTCTTCTTACATAGCTTCAATCCAACTTTCATCAATTAAAGCTTCTTCTATGCTCTTGGATTTTATTTCAGAAATAAGAACCATAGCACTAGACTCTTCGCGCCTTTTGGATCTTGTGCGAATTCCTTCATTAATATCACCAATAATGAGATCTTTGGGATGACTCGACTTATGCTTCTAGTTGCTGGTTGATTTGTTAGACTATTGATCTTTTTCTTCATTTGAATTTTCGTTGATCATTTGTTGCTCGTCTTCTAAAGGTTGAGCTGCTTCTGGAGATTTAGACTTTGTAGAGTCTAGAGTAGGTTCAGATTCTTCAAGATGAGTATGAATCGATTGATTTTGCATAAAGTCTTGAAATTTGACGTTCATCGATTCCTCCACAGATTGAGTCTTCTTGTTGTAAACTCTGTAAACTTTGCTTGTGATAGAATATCCAAGGAAAATACCTTCATCTGATTTTTCTTCAAACTTACCTACTTGATCATTTGCATTTTTCAATATAAAACATTTACATCCAAATATGTGAAAATATGAAACAATGAGCTTCTTTCATTTGAATAACTCGTAGGGAGTTTTCTCCAGAATAGGCTTTAGAAAGACTCTATTAATAATATAAAATGATGTAGAAACTGTTTCAGCCCAAAAACGTGAAGATATGTTACTTTCAATTAAAAGAGTTCTAGCCATTTCTAGAAGTGATCTATTCTTTCTTTCTACGACTCCATTTTTCTTTGGAGTATATGGAGAAGAGAACACATGCTAAAAACTAGATTCATCACAGAATTTTGTAAAGTCTTGATTTTCAAATTCACCTCCTGATTTGTTCATATACTCGAAATAACATACACTTTCTTATTTTGGACTTTTTTAGCAAACTTTGTAAAATAAGAAAAGGTTTTAGACTTACTTGACAGGAAATATACCCAAGTGAATCGTGAATAATCATCCACAATCACTAAACAGTATTTCTTACCTCCAATACTCTGAGTTCTGGTTGGTCCAAAGAGATCCATTTGCAAGAGTTGTAGTACTCGATTATATTTGAATGAGTTTCTTACCTATTTTCCCAACACACATGGTGTGCATAGATCATACTTTTGGTATGACAGACTGGGTAGACCACGAACAAGCTTCTTTGCTGAAATTTTGGCTATTTGCTTCATGTTGATGTGCCCAAGTTTTCTGTGCCATAAGTTTGCTTCTTCTTGAATTGAGATTAGACATTAGGTTTCATCTGGTTTGACATCCAATAGGTAGATATTTCCATGTCTTTGACCAGTGAAAGACTGAGAGGAGTCTTTTTTACTGGTTCTTGAATATATTTCCTCTTGAAAATTGATTTTGAAACTGGTGTCGCACAGCTGACTGATATTTAGCAAATTGTAGTTGAGACATTCCACTAAGGAAACATTACTGATCATGAGGCTTCCAATCTTTACAGTTTTGTTTCCCACAATTCTTCCCTTGTTGTTTCCTCCAAATGAAACTTTTTCACCATTAACTTAAACAAGCTTTATGAAGCAATTTGAATCACCTGTCATATGCCTTGAGCATCCACTATCCAGGTACCATTTAATCTTTTTTCTTGATAGTGACCTGCATTTAGAAAAAAGACTCAAGCTTTCTTTGGTACCCATATTTTCTTGGGTCCATTGGTGTTAGTGTAATATACGGTCTTTGTTCATACCTTCTTAACAGGTTTTCAAACCATAGGACATTCTTTCTCAAAATGGTCTGAGCTATTGCACTTAGAACATCTAAAAGCACTGCGACCTACTGGTTTTACAAAAAAGAATTGGAAATGATTTTTGTAAGCATCTCTTGTAGGTCTTTGCTTAATTCTTTCCTTTACTTTAGGAAAATCAATTAGAGGAATGGTTTCAACAATCATTCATAAACCTGATTTGTTGAAGTAAGGTCTTTGTGATTAAAGAATTTTTTCGAGTTTCTCAGATCCTATAGAAAATCTTTTAGAAATATTTGAGATGTCATTTTTCAAAATGTATTTTCTTTTGAAAGATTGTCTGCATTTTCTTTCAAAGTAGTAATACTTTTGTCTAGACTTTTGACCTTTTTATTTTCAAACATTATCCTGTTGCTTAGTGCAGAATTTTCTCTTTTGAGTTTAGAAATCCTTTTGAGAGAAGTTTTGAGACTAAGACACAATTCATCAATGTATCTAGAGACTCTAGAAGAAATATTCAAATTACTTACCTTGAATTCACTGTTTGAATCTGAGTCTATCTCGGAGTTTGAATCTGAGTCCAATTGTGCCATAAGACAAATATTGGTATAATCATCATCACTTTCTTCACATTTTGTATCACTCCAAGTTTCTGCTTTGAGTGCCTTTTGATATTTCTCAGCTTTTCCTTTCTTTTTCCTTGGTAGGGGACAGTTAGGTCTGATGTGTCTCTTTTTCTTACATTCAAAACAAACTACATTTCTATTGGATTCATCATCCTCAACAGACTTAGTATGTTGCTTTTGAAAACTTTGTTTCTTTGAATTGAATCTTCTCCCCTTTCTGTTTAGCTTTCTGAATCTTCTTATCATGAGAGCAAGCTCCTCATCATCCATATCGTTTTCAGAATCTGTGACATCAGAATTATCATTAGATTTTAATGCAATGAATTTCTTACATTTAGGATCTTCATCTTCATTGATTCGCTCTACTTCATAAGATTAAAGAGTCCCAACCAATTCATCGACAGAAAGTGGCATAATTCTTTGTGTCTCTCTTATTGAGGTCTTTATGTGATTCCAATCCTTGGAGAGTCCATGCAGTAACTTATTTACTTTCATGGGATCAGAAATTGGTTGACCTTGATTTTCAAGACCATTCACGATTTCTATAAAACGACTAAACATGTCAGTGATAGATTCTCATGATTTCATTTTAAATACTTCATATTGACCGAGTAGAATGTTGATTCTGGTTTCTTTCACTCAATTAGTTCCTTCATAGGTGATGTGTAATCTATCCCAGACTTCTTTAGCTGTAACACAAGAAGATATTATGTTATATTTAGTAGGTGATAATGCACAATATAAAGAATAAATTGTTTTTGCATCAAGAGTTTGTCTCTAGGTTATCTCTTCTTGAGTCATTTCGCTAGACCAACGGCTTCTTTTCCTCTTTCTGAGACATGTGCAGCTTTAGGAATAATTCATTTGTCTACCACATCTCATTCCAGATGATCCTTTGATCTTAGAAATGCCTTCATCTTGTTTTTCCATATGTTGTATTCATTTCCATCAAAATAAAGCGGTCTGGTATTGTTGCCCTTCAACCAGTCCTGGAGCCAACATACTAGCCATAGATCTTTCACTCTAAAGTAAAACACTTCAACTTAAGTGAGTACACAGGCTCTAATACCAATTGTGAAAGCTAGAATGAGCACCCAGAGAGGGGTGAATAGGTGTAAAAACAATTTTACGAGATAAGTGTGCAGCACTAATCAACAATAGATTATGAAAAGGAAATCCGTCTCTTGTAAACAAAATGAGTTACAATCTAAGTAAAAAAGCGTAGAGAAGAGAATATGAACACAGAGATTATAGTGGTTCGGCTTAATCCAAGCATACGTCCACTCTTCCGCACTGACAGCCCATCGGCTGGATTTCACTATGAACAAAAGAGTTGTTATAGAAAAGCTCTTTCTTGATTCGACAGTGTAGAGACTCTACTACACTTCCTCAAGGTCTCTCAAAGATATAGACTCTCTTTTGCATACAAGATTTCGTTCAACAGTTTAATTGACAAAGAACAAAGAGCTTCAGACTTTGGAATTTTTCTATCGCGCACATACTCAAACAATTGGAACGTCTTCCTTATATACTCCTTTATGCCATCACCCGTTGGCACTTACCAAAGGAATTCTTCCAATCTACCCGTTGGACAGAATCAATTAGGAAGATCTTCAAGCTATTTAAGGAACATGACGATAGCCCATCAATCATGCTCGCCCATACAATCAGGATCTAGGTTTCCATAAGTAGAACTTTCCAAGTATACTTCGCCAATCAACGAATCCAAAATCCCTGAATCCATCTTGATTTGAATAATGGATTCCGACATGCTATATATCCAACCAAGAGATCTTCTCCAATCGATAAAGTCAAATCCTTAACGAAATATCCAGTTTTGGATAAGCCTTCTTCGATGGTCTAGAAGCTATCAATGAGGATAGACTTTCAGTCTTGAGTCTGGCAGCCCGGAGTCTTCAGACTTTGATGGAAGAGTCTACAAGTCTTCAGACTAAACTGATGGAAAGATTTTGTCAACTTCAAAACACTTCAAGGAAGTTTTCTCCAACAAAAATGACTTGATGCTAAAGCCATTTACTTTTTATATTTTGCTTTATCTCCTATTGAGTATAATAGACTTTCATCTTGTGAAACAGCCAAAGAAGTCTGAGATAGGTTGCACGTTACCTATGAAGGAACTGATCAAGTTAAAGAAACAAGAATCAATATTCTGCTCAGATAGTATGAAGCCTTCAAGATGAAGTCAGGAGAATCTATCACTGATATGTTTAGTCGTTTCACAGAAATTGTAAACGGCTAGCATATTCGGGACAGCTAATCTCTGGACCAATGAAGGTTACAAATTGCTGCGTGGACTCTCCAAAGATTGGAATCACGTGAAGACTTCAATAAGAAAAACCCAGTGGATCATGCCACTTTTTGTAGACGAACTAGTTGGCACACTTCAATCATATGATGTGGAGCAAATCAATGAGGAAGAAGATCCTAAAGGTAAGAAGTCAATTGCATTAAAATCTAACGATGATTCTAACACAGATTCAGAAGATAGTATGGACGATGAAGAACTAGCACTCATGATAAGGAGATTCAGAAAGTTGAATAGAAAGGGAAGAAGATTCAACTAAAAGAAGCAATGCACTCAAAAGTTTCAGAACAAATCAACTGAGGATGATGAAGTCAACAAAGATGTGATATGTTTTGAATGCAAGAAAAAATGACACATTAGACTTAACTGTCCTCTGTTGAAGAAAAATAATGGAAGAACTGAGAAATACGAAATGCTCTCAAAGCAGAGACATTGAGCGATACTGAATGCGAAGAAAGTGATGAAGAATATGCCAATATATGTCTAATGGCAAATTCAGAATTAGACTCAGACTCTAAAACAGATTCAGACTCAAACTCAGACAACGAAATCAAGGTTAGTAATTTAAAAATTCCGGCTAAAGTCTCGAAGTACATAGATGAACTTTGTCTCAGTCTCAAAACCTCTCTTAAAAGGATTTCTGAGTTGAAGAGGAATAATTCTAAACTTAAGCAACAGGAAACTTTTTGGAAAGAAGAGTTGAAAATCTAGACAAAAATTTTGTCAATTTGAAAGAATTCGGAGGGAAATACTTTTTTGAAATAGGACATTGCAAATATTACAAAAAGGTTTTCAATAGGATTTGACAAGTTGGAAAAGATTCTTTCAATACAAAGACATTATTTCAATAAATCTAGTTTGGGTATGACTCTAGAAACCATTCATCTAATTGATTTTCCAAAAGTAAAGGAAAAAAATCAAACAAAGACCTACAAATTTTTTTAAGAAATCATTTTCAAAGAGTTTTTGTAAAACTTGTTGGCCGAAGTGTTCTCAAATGTCCAAAGTGTAATAGCTTAGAACATTTTGAGAAAGAATGTCACAAGGTTTGGAGACCTGTTAAGAAGGATTGAGTAAAAACTGTATTTTGTAATAACTCCCCTAGACCCAAGAAGATATGGGTATCAAAGAAAGCTTGAGTTCTTTTTATAATTGCAGGTCACTATCAAGAAAAAGATCAAGTGGTATTTGGATAGTGGCTGTTCGAGACTTATGACAGGAGATTCAAGTTGTTCTATAAAGCTCGTGCTATTAAATGGTGGAAAAGTTTCCTTTGGTGGAAACAGTAAAGAAAGAATAGTTGGATGTGGAACTGTGAAAATTGGAAGTCTCACAATCAACAATGTCTCATTGGTGGAAGGATTACATCACAATCTACAAAGCATAAGTCAATGTGCGATACTTGATTCAATATTAATTTCCAAGAAGGCATTTGTTCGGGAACTAGTAAAGATTTCTCTCAATCTTTTATTGGATGAAGACATGGCAATATTTATCTTCTGTATATAAAACTAGAAAGTTCTCAATATCTAATATCCATCCAAGATGAAACAAACATTTGGCATCGAAAGCTTGGCCATGTTAATATGAAGCAGATCGCTAAAATCTCTTCTAAGAAACTTGTTCATGGACTCCCCCAATCTGACTTATCAAAAGTCTGATCTATGTACGCCATGTGTTTTTGGAAAACATGTTAGAAGTTCTTTTAAATTTATAAATCAAGTTTCTACTAATTGAGTTTTGCAGCTTCTGTATATGGATCTCTTTAGACCAACCAGAACTCAAAGCATTAGTGGAAAGAGATACTGCCTAATAACCGTGGATGATTACTCTCGTTTCACTTGGGTTTACTTTCTGGCAAGTAAATCTAAAACATTTTCTCACTTCTCAAAGTTTGTCGAGAAAGTTCAAAATGAAAAAGGATATGCTATTTTAAGTATACGGACAAACCATGGAGGTGAGTTTGAAAATCAAGACTTTGCTAAATTTTGTGATGAATCTGGTTTCCAGCATGTTTTCCCTTCTCCATATACTCTAGAGCAAAATGGAGTTGTGAAAAAAAAAAATAGATCTTTTGCAGGAAATGGCAAGAACTCTTTTAATTGAAAGCAATATTTCTTCTCGATTTTTGGCTGAAGCAGTTTCTACAGCTTGCTATATCATTAATAGAGTATTTTTAAGGCATATTTTAGAGAAAACTCCTTATGAAGTTTTTAAAGGAAAAAAGCCAAATGTTTCTTATTTTCATGTGTTTGGTTGTAAATGTTTTGTTTTGAAAAATGCAAATGATAGAACTTGTAAGTTTAAGGAAAAATCAGACGAATGAATTTTCCTTGGCTACTCAACCTCAAGCAAAGCCTACAGAATATTCAACAAGAAGACTCAGTTTGTGGAATAATCTATAAAGGTCAAATTCCAAAACTCTGTATAGAATCAGCTAAATTAGACTCAACTTGAAAATTCTAAACCTGCTCCAAACCTTACAAAGTCTACTTCCCCTGAAGTGGTTCAAACTTCTGAAAAACAACAACAACAAGAACTAGTAGATTCAATTGAAGCAGAGAATTAGCAAATCTTCAGACCAACCAGTAACTTGAAGCATAAGTCTAGTCATCCCAAGGAACTCATCATTGGCAATATTGATGAAGAAATTCGTACTAGATCCAAAAGGTGAGAAATGTGTAGTGCTCTAGCACTCATTTCTGAGATAGAACCCAAAAGTATAAAAGAAGCCCCATCTGATGAAAGCTGGATTGAAGTTATGTAAGAAGAGCTCAGACACTTCAGCATCAACGATGTTTGGGAGCTAATTCTTAAACCAAAAGGTAAATCTATTATTGGAACTAAATGGATTTTCAGGAACAAAATGAATGAGAAAGGAAAAGTTGGTAGAAACAAAGCAAGACTCGTGGCCACAGGTTATATGCAAGAGGAAGGGATAGACTATGATGAGACCTATGCACCAGTAGCAAACTTAGAAGCAACTAGACTATTACTTGATTGCTATAAAAGTTTCAAATTATTCCAAATGGACATCAAAAGTGCATTCATCGATGGATTTAGCCAATAAGAAGTCTATATGGAACAACCACCTGAATTTGAAGATCCAAAAAGGCCAGACTCAGTCTTCTAACTGAAAAATGCCCTATATTGATTAAAGCAAGCACCTTGAGCCTAGTATAATAGGTTAAGTAAAATCCAGCCAGTAGGCTGTCAATGCGGGAGAGTGGACGTAGGCTTGAACTAAGCCAAACCACTATAAACTTTATATTTCTATTCTCTTTCCCTAAATTCCTTACTTTAATTCGTAGCTTTATATATCTGCTTATAGTTGATTACATCTTCAGTCTATTATCTTCTAAAGACAATTTACTTTCATTAAATCTTGCGAAAATTTTATTTACACCTATTCACCCCCCTCTAGGTGTTCTTACTAGCCCTTTCACAAGAGTCTCGTCTGCGCTCTGACCCAACCACGTTCCCATTTTTCACTTGCAGAAACTGAGTAAGGCATTCTCTTCCTTACTTCACTCTCACCTCTCTCTCTCTCTCTCTCTCTCTCTCTCTCTCTCTCTCTCTCTCTCTCTCATGATTTGTACTTGGTTGACTGAGGCTGTCACTATTGATTTGCGTGTCCTGCAAATTGGAGCTTCAATTTCGAAAAATTTGATCTAGAAATGGAGTTTTCGAGCTGAAAGTTGAAATTTTTGCGCCAAGGAGTGAAATCTAGAGGGTTAAATATTTTTCCCGTATTCTTTTTGCTAGAGGGTCGATAATGCTGGAGACACCATGTTGCTTCAAATGGTTTCATAATTTTTTTATTATCTAGAAAGTATTAATTTTCTCATCGGCATGGGTTGTCGGAGTTGTGGGGGTTTCATACACAGGTACATGGCTCACATGGAGAAAGATTGTAAATTTTGGCATGGCATTGACGGGGAATGGTTAATGGGGTTCTTGCTTGTTGAATCTTAATGCATTATCCTCTTTGTATGCTGGGAAATCTTAGTGCTTTTTTAGAGAGTTCGGTCCCTCTTCGTATGGTTGAAATGTCAACTCAGATTGCATTGGTGTTTTGCCGTTATCGACTATATCAGGGCTGAGTTGATCGCCCAAATTTTCAATCGGTTATTACTTGAAATCTCACTACACCACTTGATTTTTGTCATGCTTCAAATTCTTCAGCTAAAGCTAATGTTGATTCATTAGGTATTCAATGTGTTCGATCTTTATCTTTTGAACTTTGGAACTTAAAATGTAGACTTAACTGTTCCTTTGCTTGCTATTTTACTTTCATAAAAAATTATTGAAACATGGTTTTACGGTACTTCCCTGTCCCATTTTCGTTTTCAATCTAATAAAGGAAAATTATGGAGCAGTGAAGTTATATTGGATGAACTTACCGGCTCAATGACTTACCGAGTCCCTTCTTTTCTAAACCGTAAGCTCGTCTTTTGTAATTTTCAGCTCAAGTATTTTCTCTGATTTTGTAATTGATTTCTGACCAAAAACTAGAATTTTAATCTTTCAGCAAAATTGGTGATCTTGTGTTACTGGATGGAAGTCTATGCTTTGATATGATCTTTGTTAGAGGATCAATGGTAGAGGATCAAGATCAAGACCGAAAGACCGTTAGAGGATCAAGATCAAGACCAGATCAAGACCGTCATCTTACTCTGCTACATCAAGACGGTCTTACTCGCTACGCCAAGAGTCAGCCACAGGAGATCCTCAACTATGATAGATATAGATCACCGAAGACTATCGTGAAGTAGATGAGCTGAAGACATGGATAACCAGTCTTATCAACGGTGGAGATTATGCAAATACCGAAGACGTGGATTGCCAAGTCTCGTGATTTGCTACTCGTTATAATCAGCTGTAAAGTTTGTTAGTTGGAGTGGGTTAGTTCGTTTTAGTTGGTTATTAGTTTTCTAGCTTCCATTAGTATATAACGAGAGAATTGAGATCGAAGAAAGAGGGTGTGGTAGAACAGAGGATTCGAATTGATTTGCTGTATTTTTCTTTGATTTCTCTTTGTTCATAGAACTCAGATACAATGAAATGAGAATCGAATACTTCTTGTTCAGATCCTTTTGCAACACTACTGAGTTTATCCTCTATCATCATCATCATTCTTCATCTTCATCCTCTGCATTCTTGGATTCACAAATTCACATGGTATCAAAGCAGGAGTTCCTCGTGCATCAGAATGAAGAAATCCCTCCAGTAATCAGTTCGTGCATCAAATCAGAAGAGATGAACGAACAATGAAACTCTCTGGATCAAGGTAAGCATGTAAGGGATCATAGCATTACTGTTGTCATCTTCTTCAAGCCAAAGGATCGTAATAATGGCAATTAGAACTCCAAAGTACCCTTTTCGATACATGTGAATATCACAAACTTCGTCACAATCAAACTTGTTGAGGACAACTTCCTATTGTGGCAAGCTCAAATCCAAAGGTTTTTGAAAAGTCAGGATCTGTTTGGTTTTGTTAATGGAGATATTCCTTCACCTCCTCGAAAGCTGCAAATAGAGGATGAAGGTTGTGAAACTGATCTTATCAATCCAGATTACATTGATTGGACTAGAACAGATCGCTTGATTTCATCATGGATCTCTCGAGTCATATCGAAAACATTCTCGAGCTCCGATAATTGGATTAGAAACATCATCTGAAGTATGGCAAACCCTTCTGAAAAGGTTTACACATAAATCAATTGCTAGAGAGTTCGAACTAAGGGGGAAACTGTAAACATGCCAAAAGCATGAACAAACCCTTGCTGCTTATCTCAGGGAATATAAATCCATATGTGATCAGTTGAATGCAATAGGCAAACCTGTGGATGAAATAACCAAAATGTTTGGTGTATTGGAAGGTTTAGGTCTTGAGTATGAAAACTTTCGGACTACCATATATTGTTTAAAGCCTCAGCCTGAGTATGATGAGGTTATTGCTCAATTAGAAAGGTTTGAATCAAGACTCAAGACTTTTCCAGAAATCAGTTCAACCCGAATTTGGCCTATTTTGGACAAAGACAGTTTCAGGTACAATCTAAAGATATCACAAATGAAGACTACATCTCTCAAGCTTCTGGATTTATATCTCAAGGAGGAGGTTACAGAGGTGGTCGAAGCTATGGTCGTGGCAGAGCTGGAAACAATAGAGGTCGTGGTTTTGAAAGATATCAGAATTACATAACAGATATCTCCAGTCCAGGACAAGGAAATCAACACCCCAGACAGAGAAATGTTATCTCTACAACAAATCAAGGGTTTAGACCCTACACCACTTACTCACAAAGGTATCAAAATGTCAAGACTTATCCATCTGCAAACTCGAGTAAGAACTTGCAGGATGAAAAAGAAACAAGTAGCATTCGGCTAGAATGTCAAATATGTAAAAAGTCTGGACATGATGCTCTTCGCTGCTGGTATCGGTTTGACAATTCCTATCAAGCAGAGGATATTCCAGCAGCATTGACATCAATGCATATTGAAGACTCAACAGGAAGTGAGTGGTATCCTAACTCTGGAGCTACAGCTCACATCAGTGCCAATCCTGGTATGCTCCATACCCTTTCGAAATATCAAGGACATGATACTGTTATGATAGGCAATGGATCATGTTTACCTGTAACTCACATTGGCAACACCTGGCTGAAAACAAAGAACAGTACATTACCTCTTAATGATGTCTTAATTGTCCCAGAGATAAAGAAGAATCTTCTTTCAGTATCTAAACTCATAGATGACTACCCTTGTTCCTTTATCTTTGATAAAACTGGTGTTTATGTAAAGGACAACAATACCAACACAATGGTGAAGCTCGGAAGGAAAACTAGAGGGCTTTATCAAGCTAATCCACAGACTACAGAGGCCTTCTTTACTCAGCGGCAAAAGACAGTTGATGAAGACACATGGCACCAGTGTTTGGCTCACACAAATGCTCAAGTAGTTAAGCATTTGCAAAAACAGAAGCTTATACAATTTGTTTCATCATCTAAGACTATTTGCAGCAGCTGTCAAATAGCTAAAAGTACAGCTCTATCGTTTCCTTTATCGGATTTTACATCAAGTTTTCCATTAGAAAGAATTCATTGTGACATACGGGGACCATCACCAGTCTGTTCTTTTCAAAAGTTTAGATATTATGTGATCTTTGTTGACAATTTCTCTCGATATTGCTGGCTATATCCTATGAAGTTGAAGTCTAAGTTTTATGACATATTTGTTCAATTCCAGAAGTTAGTTGAACGACAGTATAATCATCAGATTAAAATCTTCCAGAGTGACGGAGGAGGAGAGTTCGTAAGCAACAGATTCCAAAATTTTCTGAGACACCATGGAATAAGACAGCTTATATCATGTCCTCACACACCAGAACAGAATGGGGTTTCCGAAAGGAAGCATCGACACATCATTGAACTGGGATTAGCTATGCTATATCACTCAAAGGTTCCACTAAAATTTTGGGTGGATGCATTTGTGACAGCTAATTACATCATAAACATTCTTCCCACACCAAAGCTGAAGATGGACACACCTTATAACAAACTTCATAATAGACAGCCAAGGTATGATCATTTAAGGGTGTTTGGCTGTGCATGCTATCCTTGTCTCAGACCATATGCAAGTCATAAACTTGATCCTCGATCTCTCCCCTGTATCTTCTTGGGTTATAGTAATCAGCACAAAGGGTATCGATGTCTGGTCCCAACTAATAATCGTGTGTACATCAGTAGGCATGTTGTCTTTGATGAGCATTCTTATCCTTTTATAAAGAAGATGGTCAATGAGTATGGACAGTATACAAACCTATACAAACAGTGGATTGAAGGAATACATTTCCTCGAACCCTCAAGAACCAAGTTAACAGACAATGGTTCCTTTCATCAGTCAGCCAAAAACCAGATCCATCCTGATCTACATGATTGCTATAATCATCATCTATGTCACAGACAACAATCTCAGACCATTTCCTCGAGAAATATGCAGAATGAGAGAATAACAGATGAACAATCTATCATGGCTTCAATAGATACTATGCCTACAGATCTATCTACCTCTCAGGGACAACATACTACCAGCTCTTCATCTTCACACAATGATCTCCTAGCTGAAAGCAGTTCTAATGAAGGGCACTGCAGTTCCAATTCCACTCTGTCTTCTTCTCAAGGTACTATTAATAATCATCATATGCAGACTCGACTAAAGTCTGGGATTCAAAAACCAAATCCAAAGTATGCTTATTCAGCTGACTATCAAGTTCCTATGGAACCACGGTCTATCAAATCAACCTTAGCTAATGAAGCCTGGTACAGGGCTATGAAAGAAGAAATGGATGCTCTTGCTGAAAACCAAACATGGACATTGATTCCTAGAACTGACCAGATGAATGTGATAGGCTGTAAGTGGGTATATAAGACCAAACTCACACCAGATGGAGGCCTTGACAGACTCAAAGCTCATCTAGTCGCCAAAGGCTTTCACCAAGAAGAAGGACTTGACTTCACTGAGACTGAAAGTCCAGTTGTGAAACACACAACAATTCGAATAGTGCTATCTCTAGCTATGATAAAGCACTGGCCAATACACCAGCTTGATGTTAAGAATGCTTTTCTTCATGGAGATTTGAATGAGACTGTATACATGGAACAGCCACCTTGGCTTTATCAATCCTCAACAGCCAAGTTATGTCTGTTCACTTCACAAGTCTCTATATGGTCTTCGCCAAGCACCAAGAGCTTGGTTTGATAAATTCAGCAAATTTTTACTCGAAAGTGGCTTCTTCTGCAGCACAGCAAGATCCATCATTATTTGTTCTTCATACAGACTCACATACAGTCCTATTGCTCCTATATGTTGATGATATCATCTTGACTAGCAATTCACCACATCTCTTAACTACCCTCATTCAGAAACTTAGTCTTCATTTTCATATGAAGGACCTTGGGTATCTTCACTATTTTTTGGGCATTGAAGCCAAACGAACTACACAGAATCTCTTTCTGTGTCAAACAAAATATGCCACTGACTTGCTGAAACGAGCTCATATGGCCGATTGTAAACCAATCTCAACGCCCCTGCCACTTCGATCAATTTCCATGGCTAATACTGCAAATCAACTCACAGACCCTGTGGAGTACAGAAGCTTGGTTGGTGCTCTTCAATACTTAACCATTACTCGACCAGACCTGGCATTTGCTACTAATCTTCTCTGTCAAAAAATGCAACAGCCTACTGTCGGAGATTTTCATCAATTAAAAAGAGTACTTCGATATGTCAAAGGTACTATACATCTTGGAATCTATCTTCATTCTCAAAGTTCAGTAAACCTCTATGGTTTCTCTGATGCGGATTGGGCTGGTTGTCCAACTACACGACGTTCCACAACGGGGTTTTGCACATTTCTTGGATCTAATCTACTATCTTGGTCTGCCAAGAAATAACCTACTGTTTCCAGATCCTCAACAGAAGCAGAGTATCGTGCACTTGCTTCGACCACTGCTGAACTCACCTGGATAACGTTTGTGCTACGAGATATTGGCATTTCTCTTCAGTCACCTACAACCATATACTGTGACAACAGATCAGCAATTTCTCTCACATCCAATCCAATATTACATGCTCGAACCAAGCACATTGAAGTTGACTTTCACTTCGTCCGTGAGAAAGTTTCTTCTAGATCTATTCGTGTTCAGTATATCTCTACTCGTCTTCAATTAGCTGATATATTTACTAAGTCACTATCCCGATTGTCTCATCTTACTCTCCGAACCAAATTGGGAATGGGATCGTTTACCCTTCCCAATTTGAGGGGGGATGTTAGAGGATCAATGGTAGAGGATCAAGATCAAGACCGAAAGACCGTTAGAGGATCAAGATCAAGACCAGATCAAGACCGTCATCTTACTCTGCTACATCAAGACGGTCTTACTCTGCTACGCCAAGAGTCAGCCACGGAGATCCTCAACTATGATAGATATAGATCACCAGAAGACTATCGTGAAGTAGATGAGCTGAAGACATGGATAACCAGTCTTATCAACGGTGGAGATTATGCAAATACCGAAGACGTGGATTGCCAAGTCTCAGGATTTGCTACTCTGTTATAACCAGCTGTAAAGTTTGTTAGTTGGAGTGGGTTAGTTCGTTTTAGTTGGTTATTAGTTTTCTAGCTTCCATTAGTATATAACGAGATAATTGAGATCAGAAGAAAGAGGGTGTGGTAGAACAGAGGATTCAGAATTGATCTGCTGTATTTTTCTTTGATTTCTCTTTGTTCATAGAACTCAGATACAATGAAATGAGAATCGAATACTTCTTGTTCAGATCCTTTTGCAACACTACTGAGTTTATCCTCTATCATCATCATCATTCTTCATCTTCATCCTCTACATTCTTGGATTCACAAATTCACAATCTTGTGTTGCACAATAATAATGATCTCTCTCTCTCTCTCTCTCTCTCTCTCTCTCTCTCTCTCTCTCTCTCTCTCTCTCTGGGATTAAAGAAGAATCCTGGATGTAGCTGGTTTGAGTGAAAGAAAGGGGAGATACACGAGTTCTTTGCAGGTGATGCAAAGCACCCGAGGTCAAGCGAGATAAATAAAGTGTTAGAGGATCTTCTGGAGAGATTAAAGGGACATGGTTATCAACAGATCCTGAGTTCAGTGGCTTATGATGCAAGTGAGGACGACAAGAAGCGAATATTGATGGCTCATGGTGAAAAGCTGGCTCTGGCATTTGGGCTGCTGGACTCTAGCTCAAATTGCCCTATCAGGATCATGAAGAACCTCAGGATATGTGAAGACTGTCACTCTTTCATGTGTGGCGTATCTCACATTATTGGGAGGGAGATTATTGTGAGAGATAACATGAGATTCCACCATTTTAACGGTGGGAATTGTTCTTGCGGTAATTTCTGGTGACCAGATCGAGCACATACATCGCTGGAATTCTTTGTCGTGACAGTAGTTGTACGTTATAATTCTTATCTATAAATGGGCTCCTGGATTTGCTTCGTGTGATTTTACTGATACAATCACGCTATTGTTAGATTCTTTTCCTTAGAGGGCTCAAGAGAGATCGCTTTGATGAAGTGCTTGTCGGGCCGGTTCAGTTCTCTTCTCCCACATACTTGTATTCCATTTTTGATCATCTAAACTAAAGATGCAGTCTCTAACTTTTGAGGTGATGGCGCGAGTTCGTAAAGCATAAATACTGAGAAAGTCTTGATGCTATTCCCACATCTCAACATTTGAGTTCGACAAGTTTGAGGTTCTTTTAGGCCTTCCCTTTTGCCTTTCCTTGCCTTTTTGGATAGCAGTATGGTAATATACGCGGTCTGGCCGTATTTTAGGCTAACTTCGTGGCACCTTATCACCTACGGATCCAATCAACATTGCGCCCATCATGGTTAAACGAAGGAATTCAAAACAAGTTAGGACACGTTTGGTAATGTTTTTATTCAAAAATTGTTCCAGGGAACAGAATTAGAAAAAAACTATTTCCGTTGTGGGAAACAATTTTTTACCAGAAAAACGTGTTTGGTAAACTTCTTCCAAGAATAAAAAATGAATAGAAACACGTTTGGTAAATTTGTATTCTTTTTTTGTTTCTTTTAATTTTTAAATATTTTTATTTTATTTTTCCTTTTCTTTTTTTTTTTTTTTTATTTTTTTTTTTCTTCTTTTGGCCGATCGCTGGCCCAGCGACCGGCCGACAAGCCCGACGGCCTCGCCCAACCACGGCAAGGCTTGCCGGCCCCCAACGAGGCCGAGCTCGTCGAGCCTCACCCCGCGCCGGCGAGGCACGGCCTCACCTTGGCTAGGCAAGCTCGGCCTTGCCGAATCTAGGCGAGCTTGAGCTCACCTCGACAGGGGCTGGCGACCCTCCAGCGAGGTCGTCGGCCCTCGACGGCCGATCGCCGGCCATGACCAAGACCGGCGACTGGCCAAAGAAAAAAGAAGAAGAAAAACTGTTTCTTGTGTTTTTTTTCTTTCAATTCTTCAAAAAGTGTTTCTGAAACTTTTTTTTGTTTCTTATTTCTGTTCTAATTTTGTTCCCGGAACAAAAAAATCGATTTTGAACAAAAATACAAACAAATGCGTTTATGTTCTTTTTTTGTTCCCGGGAACAAAAAAAATAGAAAATCTGTTCATGAACAAAAAAAAAGAAACACAAACATCCAGGCCCTTACTTTCTCTGAGATTAATCTCAAAAAATTTGTGCAGAACAGAAATCGAACCCGTGACGAGCTTGACACTGATTTAGGTTAACCTCAGTTGCGGCGAATGCCCTGTTCAAAGGCCAAAAAGTCCGTGGCAATGGAGCACAGCTGATTTGCAGAGTCCTTTTTGGTGGGTCTCTCTCACTCTCCCTCCACTATTTAGTAAGACTCCAAATCTCTTCCATTGGCTAAGTGGAGGAACCTCATATCCTTGTATTGCATCAGAACACATCAGCACGAGCGTAAGATTCTTCTCGTCCACATTTGCTGGATAAAATTAAGGTGCCCTTTTCCGACCAAATCATAGGTTTTGTCAAGCGGCTGAAAGTGAAAGCCATCTTGTCCTGAGTGGCGACTAACTTATAGTATTCAGATCATGCACTAATAAGATATTGCCTTGAGAGGCTCTTGGTAGATTATTGGGGGAATCCAGCCTACCAAGGTCAAAAAGAATGAAAGGTTATAGCTCCACTCCACCTCAAATCCATGGCGAGCAAAATGGTGCAATGACCTGAAATCACATCAAAAGTGATTACTGACACAACAATGCTTTTAGCAAGCTACATAGTTCATTCCAATTTGGAACCTATGCCCTACATAGGAACTATTTGAATACAGAGAAACACTTGTGTGGACCGGTTCTAGGGATGTCGTGAAATCCATGCAGGACTTGTATAGAACTTACTACTAGTCATGATCAAGATTGATTTAGTTTATTGTACAATGGATATATAAGGAAGTATTTTACTTGAATTTGAAGCAACCATATACTCTGCTTATCGAGTTGAAAGGAAAATGCTAGTTTAGGCAAACATCATAATTTGTGAGTATCGCCAATGGTAAAGACCATGTCCATCATTTCAAACCCACATCATTGAGATTTCTGATGCCTCACATGCTTGGTCAATGCCTACAAAATTTAATTTGTCCAACTACCTGTATCACTTTCATATTTGACTGATTAAAGTCTGCCACACTAATTGTGTAGATGAGTGTAGATTGTGTTTAGCTACCCATAGTTGATGGAGATTTTGTGAACGAAACACCCCTTATACAACTAACTAATGAGGATAACTTTACACTTTTTAATACGTTGTCTCTTCTTGTATTATAGTATCGTTAAATTGGAGAGTGAGTTAATTCGAATTTAGCATACCATGACTCATGGCATAGTATTGGATTGTATGTTACATTACATTGTGATTATATAGTGCTACATTGTGAGCATTGCATGTATAAGCCATTTTGAGAGAGAGAGAGAGGGGGGGGGTAGTTTTCGAATGCTGAATATAAGTTGAAGACTAGTGAGGAAAACATCATCGTTCCCACGTGTAATATTCTCATAACTTAGGAACTATAAGCGAGCGCAAAACATAGGACTCTTGCACCTTCTGGTGCTAGGGCAACGCATTTCACCTCTTTCATTACCATATTCATTATTATTCCCTGTCTCACATTATTCTTGTTCGCGAACACCTTGTACCACGTAGAACTTTGGCCAGGCTTATAGAAATAACCCTCTCTCGCACGGTTTGGTTTCTATGGCTAGCGAAGGGCGGAAGGGCTGTCATGGTTATGCTGCTTGTCGGGTCCTCCTGGCGCTGCCTTCGTCGGATCTGCATCCATGGTCGAAGCCCACTCAACATAGCTCGACTTGGCTCCGTCGCGGTTGCCGAGTTGACGCAAAAGAAGACGGCCAGCATTCCTCTTATCCACGAGAGCACGTCCCTGTGCATTCACGACGAGAAACGCAAAAAGAACTGCGACGAGTAAAACCCGCCTCGCATTCGAAAAACCTGCCATGTGCGAATGTGGAAAGATGCGAATGAGCAGAAAGATGCGAACGTGGGTACGGTAGGAGCTTGAGCTACTATGTAAGTCCAAGGCAAAGGATTCTTCTTCTTTGTGTGCTTGACCTGAGCATTGGATCGCTCTATTTATAGACGGACGATGAGAGAAAAGGGTGGATGAGTAGGGACAACCTTGAGTCACACTGAGTCACACTAGCATTTCGATTTTGTCCTCGATACCACATGGTCCTGGCATTAAATGTCCCCCTCTGAGATTTGTAATTCTGCTTATTGTGGGTGCCCCATCGCCATAGGGCCGTATCAATTTAAAAACTTGGTCATTTTGGATCTTCACATATTGTCGCCGCTCCTTCCTTTTTCTTGGACGAGCCTCCACGCCCACCCAAAAGTCAAAGAATAAAAAAGGGTACTTAAATCCAAAAAAACCCGGTCATCATTGCCTTATTGCCAGTGCTTTTTTGGACGGTGACTGTAAACAAATAGCCGATCTTTCATTTTCTTTCAATAAAGAATTTCGGATAGGCACAAAGATTGTTCAAGCCACGTCACTTCTCTATTTATATGATGATCATTATGTATAAATTTTGTATTAGATCTTCTAACATGATATCAAAGTCAGATTCTCTATCTTAATTTATTTTGCATGTGCAGCCACTTTCTTATTCGCTTGTCTAATATCCAATCCAATGTTGAAGCCAGCTAACCCCTTATATTGGTTGCCTCTCTATCCTTTCTCTAAATTGTTGGTAATCTTTCAAGCTCAGTAAGAAAAGATACTGGCTATATAGATAGGATAAGATGCCATTATAAAATAGTTTTCAAAAAGTAACCTTTCTCGCCACTCAATTAACCTAACTAAACAAGCATAGGGTTGGGTTTGAGAGCAAGAAGCAAATGATTGAGAAGGCTTTTCCCAACCTAGGTTAGGTTTGAAATCCTTTCCCTATTTGTCAACCTTAGATTAGAAGCCAACTGAAAAATGGATGCGCTCTTCTAGTGCGGCTCGCTTTGCTTTTGTCGCGGAGCTCACTGCTTTTCATTTTGTTAGGAGTAGATTCTTGTGGAGGAAATCAATCCAGCCATAGGTTTTTCTACAGCTACCCTATTACTACTTCATCCCTATTGAAGACTCCATGGCAATATGTTTTGGGTTGGACTTTTTAACAAATATAGCATATTAATTAGGATATATAATTGCCTAGTATAGTCCCTGTGGTCCACTTTTGAGTCTTGGCCATATAATCCCCCACATACACATTCGCAGGACCATTCTCCCACTTTCCCTCACCAAAGAGTCTCTCCATGCCCTAGGAGAGTCCAAAGTGGAGTTGCAATGGTCGGTATCGGATCAAATCATCAGCATTTGGGAAAAATTTTAGGTCAATCATGCAATACTCGTGGCAGTAGGGGAGATCGGTAGTTAAGATCATAGAGGGTACAGGCCTCTCGGTGCTCGTGTAGTGTCCTCGACAACACTAAAAAAAATCCTTTCATCACTTGGAATCTCTTCTTGTCTCTCCCTCTAACCCTTCCCTTTTCTAGCTTGGCCGCGCTCCAACGCCGTGACATGTCAAGTTTTTGTCAAATGAGCAATTTGAAGATGCATGCAATAATAGGTTATAAGGATGAAAATGGAGATGACAACCCCAAGTCCTCGACACGTTGCCCCATCCTCGTATCGTGTCTTTGTGGAGAAGATAAGATGGGGCAGCAGGAGATCTCATTCCCATTCGCACACCTTCCCTAAGGTGACAATCCACGTGGAGTAGCGTCCATGGCTTGGGCGACCTCGAAAGAGCACGGCTTTCAAGCAAGTCCTTCTCGACAGGATCTCTTTTGGCCAATCTCTAGTCAATCAAATGAAAGCAGATCAAGTAGAGTAGGGATGAGCATGGTTTAGTTTGATCTGATTTGGATGGAAAAATTGAGCTAAACTACAATAATATGGTTTGGAAAACTTTAAAACAGAACTTAACTATATAAGAGTCTAAAATTAGATCAAATTGAATAGAGCTCATCATTTTTTATTCGACTTCTCTTATCTGATGAAGTTAAATTTCATTAAGTATTTAACTTTTAACGAGCTTGAATTGGTTAAAGGCTCAAGCTATCATCTAAATATAGAATAGCATTATGATGTAACAATTACTGCTGCAACACCAACTTATGCATAGTTTGGAGGGAAATTCCAAATAAGAGCATGAAGTGAACATTGTGTCAAATAATGACCTAAAATGACTTAGGTCGGTCTCAAATAAGGGCTTAAAGTAGTTATATATGACTCCAGAACATCACACGCGACACATGTACTTTTTGATTTTTTTTTTTTTACAGCAAGCGGAAGCACCACAAATACATTACCATACAACATATAAGAAGATTATCACACAAATTAAATATTATACATAATTTTTCATAATGTTAACTTTATATTTATACCCATAACAAACAACACACAAAATACCAAAAGACCTGAGAAGGGTTAGGATCGCCTAACTTCAACACTATCCTCCTATATCCAAAAGCTTGTCTGTATAACACCAAAGCTAAAATCAAATGATCAATGACCTCTCCCATCAATGGCCCATCAAAAATGTAGTCAAGGGGACCATCAAATCCTCTTAGTGGTCCCAACAAGTTGCCGTCAAAGATCGCGTACCAAGCTATATATCGATGCGGAACCAACTTAGCAAGTCCCATGTCGACTCAAGCTTTAACATACACAAGAACCATATAAGATAATATCACTTCTTTATAACTATACTCAATGTGAGCTGGAGCTCTAAAAAGTAGCGGTGGTGGAAGAACCATCCTACAAGTTTGAAAATTAAAGAAATACCCTGTAAATGAAATTCATAAGTTTAAGATAAGAGATCCACCAATCACTCAACCTGGCATCACAACAATCGTGAATTCAAGACAATACAAAACAACCATGCATAAGGAATGCAAGGATAAAAGTATTATCTTTCCTATCATAATATGTCAATAAGACAACCATAAATTGCATAAGATTGATCGCTCATGTGTAACCAAATTTCATATTATATATCACAAATACCACAATATCTTATCGATTTACACATATGAACTCATGTTTGTCACTGGCCAGGACTATCTCGATTCACGAGATATCTTGACTAATAAGGCATCGTCACCACTAACTCATGCGGGATGGAATTATACATACTCATTTGCCATGCCTCAGCCTATCAATCACGACTCTCCTCTACATTAATGAGGATTAATACACCATGACAATGGCCATTTATTAACATCACACCATGGCTTCACAAGCCATATCATATCATGACTACATGAGTCATGTCATCATAAAAGTTCATGTCATATTAACCTTGTATAACATTTGCTAACTCTAGAGTCTCATACATACTTATATAAGGGAATTCGCTCGGTGGTGATGAGCGAACAGACCGTGGCAAAGGTCTTAAGGACGAAGTATCAAAATTAGATACTTTTTGATATACATAATTAATCACAACACAATAAGCATTAGATACTTTTCGATGTTCATAATTACAGGTGACAACACATTACTCTCTTGGCATTCTCATACAATCATGAGAATCAATCAATTACGTACACTTTAACAAATAAATGTTGACGTGCGGACCCCTGGAGTGCTATAACTTTGTATAAAGGGACACTTAAGTGCCAAAACTTACGAAATGTACACTTAAGTGCCAAAATCGGAGTAAAATGAATTGCTTGAGTGCCAATCTGGCCAAAGTCCAGCCAAAATGCCGACGTGGCATTTTTCCAGCGAAGCGAGCCCAAAACGACGCCATTTTGCATGTTGACGTGGTTAAATAATGCAAAAAAAGCGTCATTTTGGGCTAAAGTGGTAAAAAATAATATAAAAATTAATTAAATTAAATTTATGATTAAATTTAGTTAAAATATTAAAGATAATAATTTTAAAATTAAATTTAGTTAAAATATTAAAAAATAATAATTTTAAAATTAAATTTACTTAAAATATTAAATAATAATAATTTTAAAATTAAATTTACTTAAAATATTAAATAATAATAATTTTAAAATTAAAAAAAGGAGGAAAGGGGGAGGTGGCTAAGGGATCATACCTCGGCCACCGCCGCCGCCACCCCACCGCCGCCGAGATGGGCCGACAACGGCTGGAGGAGGGTCGGCGAGGGCCACGAACCCTCGCCACTAGCCACAGATCTAGGGAGGGTCGCGGCCCTCACCCGGCCGGATCAAGGGCCGCCACCCGTCGGGCGACCCCCGACGGGCAACGGCCCTTGGCCCGGCCGGGCGAAGGCCGTTGACCCTCACCGGATCTAGGCGAGGGCTCATGAGCCCCAGCCGACCCTCCCCCGCCGTCGCCGGCCCTTCCCGGTGGCGCGGCGGGCCGAGGGCTGATCCCTCAACCGCCTCCCCACCTTTCCTTTTTTTATTATAAATTTTTATAAATTTTTATAATTTTAAAATTATTATTTTTTAAATATTTTAACTAAATTTAATTTTAATTTTAATTT
Organism: Eucalyptus pumila; assembly: GCA_016097595.1. Classification (NCBI taxonomy): domain Eukaryota; kingdom Viridiplantae; phylum Streptophyta; class Magnoliopsida; order Myrtales; family Myrtaceae; genus Eucalyptus; species Eucalyptus pumila. The sequence continues at coordinate 9,738,481 of CM027856.1, read as the reverse complement.
AATTAATTTTATATTATTTTTTATCACATCAGCTCAAAACGACACCATTTTTGCATTATTTGGCCACGTCGGCATTTTGGCCGGAGTGACACTTAAGTGATCCATTTTTTTTCGAATGTGGCACTTAAGTATACCTTTCGTAAGTTATGGCACTTAAGTGTCCCTTTGTGCCATGTTATAGTTCTTAAAGCATTCTTTTGCCAATAAATGTTCTTTTTCTTTTCACCAAGCCATGATCATTCGATATAGAACTTTTACTGGTATATCAATTCTTGATATCTATTGTATAAACACTACTACTTCAATAATTAAAGTAACTCATAGATTTACATTTTATAATAAAACCACCCTTGATTAAGCTCACTTTTTCCACAAAAACTAAGGAGTATTTTCTATAATTCCAAATTCTTAAAAACTAGACTATGGCACTAGTAAAAGTTCCCAATTTGTAAATTTACCCCTAACTTCCGATTTTCAACCAACCAAGTAATATTAATCAAATTAAAAACTAAAAGCTATCCTTTTTCTTATCTGAGACATACTAACATTTTATTTACACAATAGACACCCCACATATTTTACAAAACTATTAAAACATCTCATTTTTGATTAATTAGTTCAACTAGTTCCAATTTTTACATAATTTACACATCATCTATTAACTCTAAAAATAACTTTATCACTTATCATAATAAGATTCCACAAGCTGTGAACAGTCCTAAGAAGTTTCAGTTTTTGCATATTCATCCGTTAACTTGGTGAAATTATGAATTTGCCCCTAAAACCCCTAAACTCATTTTTTAAACCGATTGGATTCCCCTTAATTAATCTTACTTAGAAATCCACTTATCAAAACTAAAAAACATAAGATAAACCTGTTAACAACCTTATCTCCATTTTTGAAATTTCAAAATTACCCCATATTTTGTCAAAAATTTATCAAAACACCCCTTATTATACCTAGTTTTACTATCTTCATATTTTTCCCATTCAAGTTGCTACAAAACCTTTTAGAAATATCTCAAAGACACTCTAGACATATGAATAGCTTTTTACTACAAGCACAACAATCACTATAACTTAACATACAACTATTGCAACTTACTCACACATAGAATAAAATCTATAGTAAATAAACAAACAATCAATCAATCAAGCTCAAGAGTAATAAGTAGATCATTCTAGCTTAGTCCTTTGGTTTTTCACTTACCTTGAGTGAAATCTTCAACAAACAAAGCATTTACTCACCTTGAAATCAAAATAATTAATAAAATTAACAATTGTCATTCTTTAGAAAACAACAAAGCTTATTTGATAAAAATAAAAGGAAAATCTTTGAATTTACCTTGTAAGACACTAAACTGAAAAAAAAAAAAAAAAGAGAGAGAGAGAGAGAGAGAAGGGGTTTGGACCTTGTCTTGAAAGAGAGAGTGAGATAAAACTTGAACTTGAAGAAGTGAGAGAGATGGAGATGCAAGTGCAAGAGGTAGGGAAAGAGGGCATTATCTCTTGTCTTCCACACTTATTCTCTATATTTAAGAATGGCTGGAAGTATCGTTTATTAGCCTTGGTTAAAAGTAATAATGCCAATTAACTAGAGTTAAATGTAGACAAAAAAATTTCTAGGGTTAAGATAATGTCATGCATAAGGTCATATAGATAAGTTCAAAGGATTTAATTTAGACATGTGGATAAAAAATGTGGTGGAGATGAAGACATTTGTCTAAGTTCTCATAGTGACAAATGGCATGGTTTAATAAAAAGATTGAGATATTATGTTAATTTGGACAAATACTTTACATTGCAGTAAATAATCAAGGAAATCAATATTTATTTGAAGTGTTAGTAAATCAGAAAATTATTCTGAACCCGCTACAATTATTAACAAAGGATATAGAACAATAAGGAAACCTTAACTTAGTAAAAATTTAATGTTTGAAAATTATTCGATACGTATTTAAGAGCATATTGATTATTGCTGATAGTTACTATACTAATTATATATCCTAAATATCATGAACTATAAAGAAATTTCATGCAGTTTAAAATAAGAGTATGACCTTGCTGGCTGGCTAAATATTCTAGTTGGTTAAAGGCATTTTCATTTAAAGAAAAATTTAATTTTAGATGTTTTTTTTTTCCTTTTTTCTCTTTTTTTTTTTAAAGAAAAAAATCGACAAGAGCTGACAAAGGTTTGATCGTTGACTATTAAGTGAGGGCCACTATCCTTGCCAAATCTAGGCAAAGGTCACCTTTGTAACGACCTGGGCCCACTGTATAATATTGTCCGCTTTGGACATTGAGTCCTCACGGCTTTAAAACGCGTTATACAAATTAAAGGAACCCAAGCCTTTATAAACTAGCCCAAGACTCCCCCCTAAGCGATGTGGGACAAGAGACATACCCTTAGCCTCACCCACGTACTGCCAAGCCGATCTTAGTTCATCCCTCCCCTCCGTACTGCCCCGGGTCTGGATCGTCACATTCTCCCCCCTTAAGGCACAACGCCCTCGCTGTGGCCGCCACATATAGTCGGGAGTCGGCTTTGATACCATATGTTAGACGCAAATTGCGCAATCCCAAGATCTCTATAACCAAAACAAGAACATGCATAATTGAGTAGAAAGATTAACGCACCTATTTTGGAATCCATCGTTCTTGAAGTTGAAGCGAAAACACAATGTTCCACATGCAAGTCATTTTCCTCTATTGCCCTCCATATCACTACCCATGCCCTCACCAACTATGAGCGACCCTCACTTGTGGCTTTTGAGGGTAGCCTTGCCAACCGCTGACAATGCGGCCCTTGCATATATCTGGCGAGAGGGCCTCAACTATGGCTCGTGAAAGCAACTCTCGTCCAACCCTCTTGGGGCACTACAATGGCTGCCCATTGCTTGAGACCAACCACCAAGGAAGAAGAAACGGAAAACCGAAAAAAGGGAAAATAGAAAGAAACAAAAAGAAAAAAAAATGAAGAAATTATTCAAAAAAATGTGAAGGATGAAAAGGTTCTTGACTAATTGGAAAGTTAAGTCCTTTTTTCAAACTAATATAGCTACTTATAAAATTCATTTGAAGTCTTTATTTTAGACTCTTATTTGAAATAAAATTCACTTTATATTTTTATTTGAACAAATGAAGACATTTTAAACCCTTACTCGGAATTTTCCCCATAATCTCGCATTATGGCATAACTCATAAAAAGAGTTTGATTCAGTGCAATTGGAAAAAAAAAATATCAAATCAAACCAAATTGCCAAATTTTAGTCGGCTTCGATTTACAAACAAAAATTATTAAAATTACGTCTTGAGGACTAAGCTAACGATCAGTTGATTTGGTAGTTTGAATTGAATTATGCTCGTTCCTCATTAATTAGGAAAAAAAGAAGAAGTTGGACTAGAGGATAAAGGGAGAAAAAAAAAAACCAAAACCCTAGAAAAATCTCAGCTTGAATTGAGCTCGACAAGCTCGCCTGGGGCTAAAGGTCTAGACTTTGCAACTCTGGAAACTTGAAACGTCGAGTTCTAGATGTTAGAGAAAACTCCTTAATTGTTTTGAAACTAACAAAATCTTTCCACAAATCTAGTCTATAGACTTACAAACTTAAGTGTTATAGCATGAAGGACTCCAAACGCTACTCTCAAAGTCTAACCACACTAACAGGTTCCAGATCGAAGAGTGAAAACTTATCGAGATGCGGGTTTATCTTCAAGGATTCGGTTCATATAGTTTGTGGAAGATCTTATGGTTGGATATAACATATTATGATCAATTATTCTTTTTGAAATCAATTCGGATATTCAGATCTCTTGAAAGGCAAAATATACTTGGAAGATTCTACTTATGGAAACCAAGATCCTGATTGTATGGGCGAGTAGGATTGATGAGCTTTTATCACATTCCTAAAACGACTCGAGATCTACTTAATTGATTATGTCTAACAGCTAGATTAGAAGAACTCATTTGAAAAGTGCCAACGGTAGTAAAGGCATGGAGGAGTATTTAAGGCTGACTCTCTAGTTGTTCGAGTGTGCATGTGAAAGAAAATTTTCAAAATCTGAAGCTTCCTAATTCTTTGCTATTTCAATTGTCGTGCTTAGCTTGTACTCAAAAGAGAGAGCAAACACTTGTGAGACTTTGGAAGAGTGTAGTCAAGGACGTGAGACTGTAAAAACTCTTTTGATTCATAGTGAAATCCAGCCAATAGGCTATCAGTGTAGGAGAGTGGACGTAGGCTTGAACTAAGCCAAACCACTATAAACTTTGTGTTTCCATTCTCTTTCCTTAAACTCCTTATTTTAATTTGTAGCTTTATATATTTGCTTATAGTTGATTACATTTTGAGACTATTATCTTCTAAAGACAATTTACTTTCATTAAATCTTGTGAAAAATTTATCTACACCTGTTCACCCTCACTCTAGGTGTTCTTACTAGCCATTTCAATTGGTATCAGAGCTTGTGTTCTCATTTTATTGAAGTGTTTTTACTTCTAAGTTAAACATCTATGGCTAGTATTTTGGCTCCAAGTTTGGTTGAAGATCAAAGCAACCCCAGACCTCCTTACTTTGATGGAAAGGAATATAATGTGTAGAAAAACAAGATGAAGGCGTTCCTGAGATTGAAAGATCCCCTTGAATGGAACGTAGTAGAAAAAAGGGATTATTCCCAAAGTTACATCCATCTTAGAAAGACAAAAAGAAGTTGCAAACGTTGGTGAAATGGCACAAGAATAAATAATCAAGAGACAAGCTATTGATGCTAAAGCCATTTACTTTTTATATTATGTTTTATCTCCTATTGAGTATAACAGAATTTCATCCTATGAAGAAACTGATCGAGTTAAAGAAACAAAAATCAATATTCTGCTCAGATAGTATGAAGCCTTCAAGATGAAGCCAGAAGAATCTATCACTGATATGTTTAGTCGTTTCACAGAAATTGTAAACAGTCTAGCATATTAGGGACAGCCAATCTCAGGACCAATGAAAGTTAACAAATTACTGCGTGGACTCTCCAAAGGCTGGAATCACGTGAAAACTTCAATAAGAGAAACCCAGAGGATCATGCCACTTTCTGTAGATGAACTAGTTGGCACACTTCAATCATATGAAGTGGAGCAAATCAATGAGGAAGAAGATCCTAAAGGTAAGAAGTCAATTACTTTAAAATCTAACGATGATTCTAAGACATATTCAGAAGATGAAGTGGATGATGAAGAACTAGCACTCATGATAAGGATATTCAGAAAGTTGAATAGAAAGGGAAGAAGATTCAACTAAAAGAAGCAAGGCACTCAAAAGTTTCAGAACAAATCAACTGAGGATGATGAAGTCAACAAAGATGTGATCTGTTTTGAATGCAAGAAAAAGAGACACATCAAACCTAACTGTCCTCTATTGAAGAAAAAGAAAGGAAGAACTGAGAAATACTTTTCTTACCTTTTACAAAAAAAAAAAAAAAAACTGAGAAATACGAAATGCTCTCAAAGCAAAGACATTGAGCGATACTGAATGCGAAGAAAGTGATGAAAAATATGCCAATATATGTCTAATGGCAAATTCAGAATCAAACTCAGACTCAGACAACGAAATCGAGATTAGTAATTTAAAAATACTGGCTAAAGTCTCGAAGTACATAGATGAACTTAATCTCAATCTTAAAACCTCTCTTAAAAGGATTTCCGAGCTGAAGAGAAAGAATTCTAAACTTAAGCAACAGGAAACTTTTTGGAAATAAAAGTTTGAAAATCTAGACAAAAATTTTGTCAATTTGAAAGAAAATGCATATTCTCTTTCGAAGGAAAATACTTTTTTGAAATAGGACATTGCAAATATTACAAAAAGATTTTCAATAGGATATGAGAAGTTGGAAAAGATTCTTTCAATACAAAGACCTTATTTCAAGAAATCTAACTTTGGTATGACTCTAGAAACCATTCCTCTAATTGATTTTCCAAAAGTAAAGGAAAAAATCAAACAAAGATCTACAAAAAAAATTTACAGAAATCATTTTCAAAGAGTTTTTGTAAAACCTGTTGGCTGAAGTTTTCTCAAATGTTCAAAATGTAATAACTTAGAACATTTTGAGAAAGACTATCACAAGGTTTGGAGACCTGTTAAGAAGGATTGAGTAAAAACTATATTTTGTACTAACTCCCCTAGACCCAAGAAGATATGGGTACCAAAGAAAACTTGAGGTCTTTATAATTGCAAGTCACTATCAAGAAAAAGATTAAGTGGTATTTGGATAATGGATGTTCGAGACACATGACAAGAGATTCAAGTTGTTCTATAAAGCTCGTGCAATTAAATGGTGGAAAAGTTTCCTTTGGTGGAAACAGTAAAGAAAGAATAGTTGGATGTGGAATTGTGAAAATTAGAAGTCTCACAATCAACAATGTCTCCTTGGTGGAAAGATTAAATTATAATCTACTCAGCATAAGTCAACTATGCGATACTGGATTCAAAATTAATTTCCAAGAAGGCATTTGTTCGGGAACTAGTAAAGATTTCTCTCAATCTTTTATTAGATGAAGACATGGCAATATCTATCTTTTGTATATAAAACTAGAAAGTTCTCAGTATGTAATATCCATCCAAGATGAAGCAAACATTTGGCATCGAAAGCTTGGCCATGTTAATATGAAGCAGATTGCCAAAATCTCTTCTAAGAAACTTGTTCATGGACTCCCCAATCTGACTTATTAAAAGTCTGATCTATGCATGCCATGTGTTTTTAGAAAATAGGTTAGAAGTTCTTTTAAATTTATAAATCAAGTTTCTACTAATCGAGTTTTGTAGCTTCTGCATATGGATCTCTTTGGACCAATCAGAACTCAAAGCATTAGTGGGAAGAGATACTGCCTAGTAATCGTGGATGATTATTCTCGTTTTACTTGGGTTTACTTTCTAAGTAAGTCTAAAACCTTTTCTCACTTCTCAAAGTTGGAATAAGTACACTATCAGTGCCAAAATTTGTGTACGACACTCACTTTGGTGCCAAAAGTTTCTGTCGAATCACTTAAGTGCCAAAAATTTTGAAAAACGATAATTTAATTGCCAACGCTGATGAAATTGGCCGGAAATCCGACGTGGCCTTTTTTTAAAAAAATTTGAAGCCGACGTGGCTCGTCAGAGAGTTGAGTCAGCATCCAAACACCAAAACGACACCGTTTGACATCTTTCCCAACTTTGAAACCCTAATCCCCAAATTGAGAGATAGAGAAGGCTCGTCTTCGTCCATCTTCTTCCTTGAAGACCCACACCAGCAACGGCACCAGCATGGCACCAGTAGCAGCACCGGTAGTGCACCAGCAGCAACACCAGCAATGCACCGGCAACAGCAGCACACCAGCGGCACCTTTAACCCATCTTCTTCCTCCTCCTCCTTCACCCTCGCCTTCGATTTTTCTTGCAACTTATTGCTCGAGCAACAATCTTAGTCTCTCCTCGCTCATCTGGTCAAGCAATTACAATGGTGGCTGAGCGACGGTGGCCGAGCGACAGAGGGTAAAAGACCATGGTCGAGCAGAGGAAACCCTAATTTCAATCCCCATGTGAGCTAAACGGCGTCATCTCAGTGAAGCCATCCATGTAGGATGGCAAAACGACGTCGTTTAAAGGCCTTATCGATTTATTTATTAAAAAAAAAAACATGTAATCATTTTAGCCTGAATTTTTTGCCGATACCAAAGTGATCGTTTTTCCTCCGATTTGGCACTTAAGTGATCCGATGGAAACTTTTGGCACCAAAGTGAGCGCCGTACACAACTTTTGGCATTGATAGTGTACTTATCCTCTCAAAGTTTGCCAAGAAAGTTCAAAATGAAAAAGGATATGCTATTTTAAGCATACGGACAAACTATAGAGGTGAGTTTGAAAATCAAAACTTTGCTAAATTTTGTGATGAATCTGGTTTCCAACATGTTTTCTCTTCTCCATATACTCTAAAGCATAATAGAGTTGTGAAAAAGAAAAAGAAAAAAGAATAGATCTTTGCAAGAGATGGCAAGAACTATTTTAATTGAAAGCAATATTTATTCTCGATTTTTGGCTGAAACAGTTTCTACAACTTGCTATATCATTAACAGAGTATTTTTAAGGCATATTTTAGAGAAAACTCCTTATGAAGTTTTTAAAGGGAAAAAGGCAAATGTTTCTTATTTTCATGTGTTTGGTTGTAAATGTTATGTTTTGAAAAATGCAAATGATCGAATTGATAAGTTTGAGGAAAAATCAAATGAAAGAATTTTCCTTGGCTACTCAACCTCAAGCAAAGCCTACATAATATTCAACAAGAAGACTCAGTCTATGAAAGAATCTATAAAGGTCAAATTCCAAAACTCTGTACAAAATCAGCTGAATTAGACTCAACTTGAAAATTCTGAACCTGCTCCAGACCTTACAAAGTCTACTTCCCCTAAAGTGGTTCAGACATTTGAAAAACAACAACAAGAAGAACTAGTAGATTCAACTGAAGCAAAGAATTAGCAAATCTTCAAACTAACCAGTAACTGGAAGCATAAGTCTAGTCATCCCAAGGAACTCATCATTGGCAACATTGATGAAGGAATTCGTACCATATCCAAAAGGCGAGAAGTGTCTAGTGCTCTAGCACTCATTTCTGAGATAGAACCCAAAAGTATAGAAGAAGCCCCGTCTGATGAAAGCTGGGTGGAAGTTATGCAAGAAGAGCTCAGACAATTCAACATCAATGATGTTTGGGAGCTAATTAAGCTAATTCTTAAACCAAAAGGTAAATCTATAATTGGAACTAAATGGATTTTCAAGAATAAAATGAATGAGAAAGGAAAAGTGGTCAGAAACAAAGCAAGACTAATGGTCAAAGGTTATACGCAAGAGGAATGGATAGACTATGATGGAACCTATGCACCAGTAGTAAGGTTAGAAGCAATTAGACTATTACTTGCTTGCTATAAAAATTTCAGATTATTCTAAATGGATGTCAAAAGTGCATTCCTCAATGGATTCATCCAATAAGAAGTCTATATGGAACAACCACCTGAATTTGAAGATCCAAAAAGGCCAGACTCAGTCTTCAAACTGAAAAAAGCCCTATATGGATTAAAGCAAGCACCTTGAGCCTAGTATAATAAGTTAAGTAAATTTCTAATTAGAAATGTTTTGTTAAAGGAAATGTGGATACTACTTTGTTCATTAAAAGAGAAGGTAAAGATTTTTTACTCGTTCAAATATATGTTGATGATATTATCTTTGGATCATCTGATGAAAATTTGTGCAAGAAGTTTTCTAAGTCTATGCAAGATGAATTTGAGATGAGCATGATGGGTGAATTATCATTCTTTCTCAAATTACAAGTAAAACAAATGAAGGAAGGAATTTTCATTCAACAAGAAAAATATGCAAAAGATCTCATTAAAAAGTTCGGATTGGAGAATTGCAAAAAGACCAATCTACCAATGTCAAGCTCTTCGAAGCTAGATAAAGACGATGGGGGAAAGAAAGTTGACCAGAAGCTCTACAAGAGTATTATTAGTTTGCTTCTTTATCTTACTGCTTCTAAACCTGACATATTGTTTAGTGCTTAGACCTGAGCAGGTCTTTAAACTGCTCCACCCTGAACAGGCCATCCCATGGTGTCTTCCTTGCATTTATGCTAGAACTCAAGCATCAAGATTAAATGCGACAACACCAGAGCCATCAATCTCACAAAAAATCCAATTCTTCATTCAAGAGCAAAGCACATAGAAATTCAATATCATTTCATTAAAGATCATGTTCAGAATGGAGAAGTTATGATACATTTTATTAACTCAAATAATCAGTTGGCAGACATATTTACAAAGCCACTGGAGAAAAGTCTATTTGAGTTTATTCGCACCAAACTGAACATCATATCTTTTATCAGTTAAAGTACGAAGATGATTAGACTTAGAATAACCAAAAGTTGCGACCGTAAGTTAATTATGTACTGGTAATTTAATTTTTGGATGAAAATTTGAAAAGGTATGTTTACTTTTTGAATCGTTACTTACTTATTTTATTTTTTAGTTTTGAATTTATGACAATTTTTCAAAAAGGCAGTTTTAATTTTTCAAAAGGCGGTTTTATTTTTTCCTTTATGACGATCCGTATACTCCATTTCATTTGCTTTATATATTATCGATTTTCTTCTTTTCCATTTTCACTCACAAACCCTAGAATACAGAACTCATTTTTCTCATACTTTCTCTCTAGTTTAATCCGAAAAGCTTTCACCTTTTTCACGATCGAATTGAGAAATCTCCCAAAGAAAGTCACAATGTCTTCCTAAAGAAAGTCCTCTAGAATCACAAGCGGGGGACCATAGCATATGCGTGAGGGTCCTACGTACTTTGATCTGACCGAGGAAGAAGACTCTCCACAGTAGCAGCAGCAAAGTCAACAACAACATTCTCAACCGTGTCACTCTTCTCAACCTAGGACTCAAGTTCCCCCACAAGATGTTGAAGAAGAAATAGTTGTAGATGCTGAACCTATAAGGACTCTTAAGCCCGAATTTATCTTCAAACTCTACTCTAAGTTAAAGGAGGATGATACTGCAATGACTTTCATTGATGAGTTTTTGAGAGAGAAAGGATATAGAAGTGAAACTCATTTTTTGAAGCCAATGGAAAGTATGGGCATTGCGCCTATTGGTTTGACAGCAAGAACTTTTGCAAATTTTCCAAGTGATCCACAGTTTGGATCCTTTAATCAGCCTGAAGGGAAAGATGACGATGAAAGGATGTTCACAAATTTTCAGCCTAGGATGGGCGTTGCTGCAAATGTTCGTGGTGAAAGGACGGATCTTTTTTGTTCTAAGGACTACAGGAGGACTTATTCTAAACTACTGAAGCGGGGGATGATGAACCCTAGAAGTGTGGACTTTGATTTTTTTTTATTCATTGAAAGTGAAACTGAGGAAGAAGTTTGCACTCCTTCACCTCGAACGCTTTTGTTCTAAGACAATTGTTGCTCACCCAGAACTTACGACTTACTTCTATTCAAATCTATTCTTTTTAGATGCGAATAGATTTTCTTTTACGGTTAAGGACAAAGATTTTGTGGTTGATGTGGACACTCTGGCTAATGTGATTGGGGTGGAAAGAGGAAGTTTCCGACCAATCAATGTGTCTATTGTTCACTTTACTTTGGAGCTTGTTCAGGATAGGATTGCTGAAGGCAGGATTTCTTACTCTAGAATGAATGCCTCCAATATTTTGCTTCACAAGATTGTGATCAATTGTCTCAGACCCAAATCTACCTCAAAAACTGATGTCTCAAACTCTAAAGCAAAGCTAATGTAAGCCATCAACATTGGCTACAAGTTCTCTCTGCCTCACATTATTCTTATGCACATGTATAGGACAATGGTGAAGGACAGTGGGCAACTCCCTTATTCTGCTCTTATTACTCGATTATTCAAACATTTCAACATTCAACCTCCTAAAATTCTGTGTGTTCGAACCATTGCTCCAATGGTAAGTTGGACTAAAGATGGTTTCCAAGATACGTGTGAAGGAGCTGAACAAGGCAAAGCAAGACTCTACAGCAAGAAAAAGGAAAGGCGAAGAGCCCATGAGCGCACCAATCAAGAAGATGAGAGCACTCATCTTGCAGAATGAAGAATATGAGGATGACATTATTCTCTCCGCCTTTGCCTTAAAGAATTTACAGAGTTTAGTTAGCTTTCAAGGGCCAAAGGACTGAGAACACAGAGAAAGAGAAGAGGCAGAGCAGAGAGATGTAGAAAGAGAAGAGAGGAGAACAGAGGAAGAGGAAGGAAGAACAGAGGAAGAAGAGAGGGGAAGAGAACATGAGGAAGAAGAGGATCAAGATGATTCTCTTGAACCTACATTTGCCGGAGAAGAAAGAGAACAACATCACCTTGGTGCTGAAGAAAAGCAAGAACAAGAAGAAGAATATTTTTCTCTACCTGAAGGCACGAGACATGGGGAGCTACTAACAAAAAAGGTACTTATTCACTTGCTTTTACTAGTGATGATGTTAGTCATTCTCCTGTCAATCCAGAGGATGTCTATGCCTCTTAATTTCCTGAAGCTGGTATTGAGGCATCATCTCCAAGTCTGGATGTTCCAGCTGAGGTTCCATCATCAGTTAACACTCCTCAAACCGATCATGCTAAAACAAGTACTCAAGTAGAAAATACAACAAACTTTAAGAGACTGCTCGAGCTTCTTGTGGAGATCAAAGTTCAGCTTTATGGATTGGAGTGTGAATTTCAGAACATGCAATCAGCACATCAAGCCACTTCAATCTCTCTACACGATCAAATACAAGCTCTTAAGTTTCAAGTTCAAGCCACTGCAAAGGGTGAGGATATTGAGCAACTAAAGGAGGACCTGAGGAAGCTGGAGGAGATTGTTAAGTCTATGGGGGATTTCCAAATCATTCGCATCCCCAAACAGCCATGATTTTTACCCAACTCTTTTTATAGTTTTTCTCCACTTTTTGTTGTTGATAAAAAGGAGGAGAGAGTTTGTGCAGATTTGACTTGATTTGACTTATTGTTTAATATTTTTGCTTGGTTTGCCTTTGGTTTGATTTTAATGACTTTGAACTGGTATAATTTGGACTTTTGACTGCATAACTGATTTTGAATCTTTTTTACACTTGCAACAACTAAGTTTGTGATTTTAATTATGGATGGATAGTTATTTATCATGCAAGATTAACATGTTTTTCTATGGTTGCAAAATCAATGCTATCCAGGTCCTAATCAACTTATTTTATATTAGATATCATATTCCGCTTAAGTGTTGTTTTGCAGGTTAAAAATTTTCAAATCTGTAGAAAAATTTTGTCACCATAAAAAATGGGAAGATTGTTAGAGAAAACTCATTAACTGTTTTGAAGCTTTCTAAGACTTGTAGATTTAAGTGTTATAATTTGAAGAACTCCATACGCTACTCTCAAAGTCTGACCACACTGACAGGTTCCAAACCGAAGAGAGAAGACTTATCCAAATGCAGGTTTATCTTCAAGGATTCGGTCCGTATGGTTTGTGGAAGATCTTATGGCTGGATATAGCATCTTATGATCAATTATTCTTATTGATATCAATTTGGATAAACAAATCTCTTGAAAGACGAAGTATAATTTGAAGGTTCTACTTATGGAAACTAAGATCCTGATTGTATGGGCGAGCATGATTGATTGGCTTTTATCACATTCCTAAAACGACTCGAAATCTCTTTAATTGATTATGTCCAATGGGTATATTTGAAGAACTCTTTTGAAAAGTGCCAACGGTAGTAAAGGCATGGATGAGTATTTAAAGCGGACTCTCTAGTTGTTCGAGTGTGTGCGTGAAAAAAAAATTCCAAAGTCTGAAGCTTCCTAGTTTTTTACTATTTCAATTGTCGAGCTTAACTTGTACTCAAAAGAGAAAGCAAACACTTGTGAGACTTTGGAAGAGTGTAATAGAGTTTCTACACTGTAAAATCAAGATCATGAGACTATAAAAACTCTTTTGATTCATAGTGAAATCCAGCCAGTAAGTTGTCGATGCGGGAGAGTGGATGTAGGCTTGAACTAAGCCGAACCACTATAAACTTTATGTTTCTATTCTCTTTCCCTGAACTCCTTACTTTAATTCATAGCTTTATATGTCTGCTTATATTTTATTACATCTTCAATCTATTATCTTCTAAAGACAATTTACTTTCATTAAATCTTGCGAAAAATTTATTTACACCTATTCACCTTCCTCTAGGTGTTCTTACTAGCCCTTTCACAAGAGTCCCGTCTGCTCTCTGACCCAACCACATTCCCATTTTTTGCTTGTAGAAACTGAGTAAGGCATTCTCTCTCTCTCTCTCTCTCTCTCTCTCTCTCTCTCTCTCTCTCTCTCTCATGATTTGTACTTGGTCGACTGAGGCTGTCGCTATCGATTTGCGCGTCGTGCAAATTGGAGCTTCAATTTCGAAAAATTTGATCTGGAAATGGAGTTTTAGGGCTGAAAGTTGGAATTTTTGCGCCAAGGAGTGAAATCCAGAGGGTTAAATCTTTTTCCCGTATTCTTTTTGCTAGAGGGTCGATAATGCTGGAGACACCCTGTTGCTTCAAATGGTTTCATAATTTTTTTTATTATCTAGAAAGTATTAATTTTCAAATTGGCATGGGTTGTCGGAGTTGTGGGGACTTTCATACACAGGTACATGGCTCACATGGAGAAAGATTGTAAATTTTGGCATGGCATTGGAGGGGAATGGTTACTGGGGTTCTTGCTTGTTGAATCTTAATGCATTATGCTTTTTGTATGCTGGGAAATCTTAGTGCTTTTTTAGAGAGTTCGGTCCCTCTTCGTATGGTTGAAATGTCAACTCAGAGTGCATTGGTGTTTTGCCGTTATCGACTGTATCAGGGCTGAGTTGATCGCCCGAATTTTCAATCGGTTGTTACTTGAAATCTCACTACACCACTTGATTTTGTCATGCTTCAAATTCTTCAGCTAAAGCTAATGTTGATTCATTAGGTATTCAATGTGTTCGATCTTTATCTTTCTGAACTTTGGAACTTAAAATGTAGACTTAACTGTTCCTTTGCTTGCTATTTTACTTTCATAAAAAATTATTGAAACATGGTTTTACGGTACTTCCCTATCCCCTTTTCGTTTTCAATCTAATAAAGGAAAATTATGGAGCAGTGAAGTTATATGGGATGAACTTACCGGCTCAATGACTTACTGAGTCCCTTCTTTTCTGAACTGTAAGCTCTGTCTTTTGTAATTTTCAGCTCAAGTATTTTCTCTGATTTTGTAATTGATTTCTGACCAAAAACTAGAATTTTAATCTTTCAGCAAAATTGGTGATCTTGTGTTACTGGATGGAAGTCTATGCTTTGATATGATCTTGTGTTGCACAATAATAATGATCTCTCTCTCTCTCTCTCTCTCTCTCTCTCTCTCTCTCTCTCTCTCTCTCTCTCTCTGGGATTAAAGAAGAATCCTGGATGTAGCTGGTTTGAGTCAAAGAAAGGGGAGATACACGAGTTCTTTGCAGGTGATGCAAAGCATCCGAGGTCAAGCGAGATAAATAAAGTGTTAGAGGATCTTCTGGAGAGATTAAAGGGACATGGTTATCAACAGATCCTGAGTTCAGTGACTTATGATGTAAGTGAGGACGACAAGAAGCGAATATTGATGGCTCATAGTGAAAAGCTGGCTCTGGCATTTGGGCTGCTGGACTCTAGTTCAAATTGCCCTATCAGGATCATGAAGAACCTCAGGATATGTGAAGACTGTCACTCTTTCATGTGTGGCGTATCTCACATTATTGGGAGGGAGATTATTGTGAGAGATAACATGAGATTCCACCATTTTAACGGTGGGAATTGTTCTTGCGGTAATTTCTGGTGACCAGATCGAGCACATACATCGCTGGAATTCTTTGTCGTGACAGTAGTTGTACGTTATAATTCTTATCTATAAATGGGCTCCTGGATTTGCTTCGTGTGATTTTACTGATACAATCACGCTATTGTTAGATTCTTTTCCTTAAGAGGGCTCAAGAGAGATCGCTTTGATGAAGTGCTTGTCGGGCCGGTTCAATTCTCTTCTCCCACATACTTGTATTCCTTTTTTGATCATCTAAACTAAAGATGCTGTCTCTAACTTTTGAGGTGATGGCGCGAATTCGTAAAGCATAAATACTGAGAAAGTCTTGATGCTATTCCCACATCTCAACATTTGAGTTCGACAAGTTTGAGGTTCTTTTAGGCCTTCCCTTTTGCCTTTCCTTGCCTTTTTGGATAGCAGAAAGGTAATATACGCGGTCTGGCGGTATTTTAGGCTAACTTCGTGGCACCTTATCACCTACGGATCCAATCAACATTGCGCCCATCATGGTTAAACGAAGGAATTCAAAACAAGTTAGGGCGCGTGGTAATGTTTTTGTTCAAAAATTGTTCCAGAAAATAAAATTATAAAAAACTATTTCTGTTCCGGGAAACAATTTTTGACTAGAAAGACGCATTTGGTAAACTTGTTCCAAGAATAAAAAATGAATAGAAACATGTTTGGTAAATTTGTATTCTTTTTTTGTTTCTTTTAATTTTTAAATTTTTTTTCTTTTTTTTCTTTCTTTTTTCTTTTTTCTTTTTTTCTTCTTTTCGCCGGTCGCTGGCCTCGACCATGGCTGGGGACCGGCCGACGAGGGCCGGCAGCCTCGCCCAGCCACGGCGAGCCCGAGCTCGTTGAGCCTCACCTCGTTGAGCCTCACCCCGCGTTGGCGAGGCACGTCCTCGCCTTGGCTAGGCAAGCTCGGCCTCACCGGATCTGGGCGAGCTTGAGCTCCCCTAGCCAACGCGAGGCCGAGCCTCGCCAGGGACCGGCGACACTCGGCCTCGCTAGGGGCCGGCGACCCTCCGGCGAGGTCGCCGGCCAAAGAAAAAAGAAGAAGAAAAAGTGTTTCTTGTATTTCTTTTTCTTTCAATTCTTCAAAAAGTATTTCTGGAACCAAAAAATATTTTTTTTTGTTTCTTATTTCTGTTCTAATTTTGTTCCCGGAACAAAAAAACAGATTTTGAACAAAAACACAAACAAATGTGTTTATGTTCTATTTTTGTTTCCGGGAACAAAAAAAAAAAAAAAAAAAAAAAACAGAAAATCTATTCATGAACAAAAAAAAAAAAGAAACACAAACATGCAGACCCTTACTTTCTCTGAGATTAACCTCAAAACATTTGTTTAGAACAGAAATCGAACCCGTGACGAGCTTGACACTGATTTAGGTTAACCTCAGTTGCGGCGAATGCCCTGTCCAAAGGCCAAAAAGTCCGTGGCAATGAAGCAAAGCTGATTTGCAGAGTCCTTTTTGGTGGGTCTCTCTCACTCTCCCTCCACTATTTAGAAAGACTCCAAATCTCTTCCATTGGCTAAGTGGAGGAACCTCATATCCTTGTATTGCATCAGACACGATTGTAAGATTCTTCTCGTCCACATTTGCTGGATAAAATTAAGGTGCCCTCTTCCGACCAAATCATAGGTTTTGTCAAGCGGCTGAAAGTGAAAGCCATCTTGTCCTGAGTGGCGACTAACTTATAGTATTCAGATCATGCACTAATAAGATATTGCCTTGAGAGGCTCTTGGTAGATTATTGGGGGAATCCAGCCTACCAAGGTCAAAAAGAATGAAAGGTTATAGCTCCACTCCACCTCAAATTCATGGCGAGCAAAATGGTGCAATGCCCTAAAATCACATCAAAAGTGATTACTGACACAACAATACTTTTAGCAAGCTACATAGTTCATTCCAATTTGGAACCTATGCCCTACATAGGAACTATTTGAATACGGAGAAACACTTGTGTGGACCGGTTCTAGGGATGTCGTGAAATCCACATAGGACTTGTATAGAACTTACTATTGGTCATGATCAAGATTGATTTAGTTTACTGTACAATGGATATATAAGGAAGTATTTTACTTGAATTTGAAGCAACCATATACTATGCTTATTGAGTTGAAAGGAAAATGCTAGTTTGGGCAAACATCATAATTTGTGAGTATCACCAATAGTAAAGACCATGTCCATCATATCAGACCCACAGCACTGAGACTTCTAATGCCTCACATGCTTGGTCAATGCCTGCAAAGTTTAATTTGTCCAACTACCTATATCACTTTCATATTTGACTGATTAAAGTCTGCCACACTAATTGTGTAGATGAGTGTAGATTGTGTTTAGCTACCCATAGTTGACGGAGATTTTGTGAACGAAACACCCCTTATACAACTAACTAATGAGGATAACTTTACACTTTTTAATACGCTGTCTCTTCTTGTTTTATAGTATCGTTAAATTGGAGAGTAAGTTATTTCGAATTTAGCATACCATGACTCATGGTATAGTATTGTATTGTATGTTACATTACATTGTGATTATATAGTGCTACATTGTGAGCATTGCTTGTATAAGCCATTTTTTGAGAGAGAGAGAAGGGGGGGTAGGTTTCGAATGCTGAATATAAGTTGAAGAGTAGTGAAGAAAACATCATCGTTCCCACGTGTAATATTCTCATAACTTAGGAACTATAAGCGAGCGAAAAACATAGGACTCTTGCACCTTCTGGTGCTAGGGCAACGCATGTCACCTCTTTCATCACCATATTCATTATTATTCCCTATCTCACATTATTCTTGTTCGCGAACACCTTGTACCACGTAGAACTTTGGCCAGGCTTATAGAAATAACCCTCTCTCGCACGGTTTGGTTTCTATGGCTAGCGAAGGGCGGAAGGGCTGTCATGGTTATGCTGCTTGTCGGGTCCTCCTGGCGCTGCCTTCGTCGGATCTGCATCCATGGTCGAAGCCCACTCAACATAGCTCGGCTTGGCTCCGTCGCGGTTGCCGGGTTGACGCAAAAGAAGACGGCCAGCATTCCTCTTATCCACGAGAGCACGTCCCTGTGCATTCACGACGAGAAACGCAAAAAGAACTGCGACGAGTAAAACCCGCCTCGCATTCGAAAAACCAGCCATGTGCGAATGTGGAAAGATGCGAATGAGCAGAAAGATGCGAACGTGGGTACGGTAGGAGCTTGAGCTACTATGCAAGTCCAAGGCAAAGGATTCTTCTTCTTTGTGTGCTTGACCTGAGCATTGGATCGCTCTATTTATAGACAGACCATGAGAGAAAAGGGTGGATGAGTAGAGACAACCTTGAGTCACGCTGAATCACACTAGCATTTCGATTTTGTCCTCGATACCACATGGTCCTGGCATTAATTGTCCCCCTCTGAGATTTGTAATTCTGCTTATTGTGGGTGCCCCATCGCCATAGGACCGTATCAATTTAAAAACTTGGTCGTTTTGGATCTTCACATATTGTCGCCGCTCCTTTCTTTTTCTTGGATGAGCCTCCACGCCCACCCAAAAGTCAAAGAATAAAAAAGGGTACTTAAATCCAAAAAACCCGGTCATCATTGCCTTAATGCCACTGTTTTTTTGGACGGTGACTGTAAACAAATAGCCGATCTTTCATTTTCTTTCAATAAAGAATTTCGGATAGACACATTATGTATAAGTTTTGTATTAGACCTTCTAACATGATTTCAAAGTCAGATTCTCTATCTTAATTTATTTTGCATGTACAGCCCCTTTCTTATTCGCTTGTCTAATGTCCAATCCAATGTTGAAGCCAGCAAGCCCCTTGTATTGGTTGCCAATCTATCCTTTCTCTAAAGTGTTGGTACTATTTCAAGCCCAGTAAGAAAAGACATTGATTATATAGATAGGATAAGACGCCATTATAAAATAATTTTCAAAAAGTAACCTTTTGCGCCACTCAATTAACCTAACTAAACAAGCATAGGGTTGGGCTTGAAAACAAGAAGCAAATGATTGAGAAGGCTTTTTCCAACCTAAGTTAGGTTTGAAATCCTTTCCCTATTTGTCAATCTTAGATTAGAAGCTGACTGAAAAATGGATGCGCTCTACTAGCACGGCTCGCTTTGCTTTTGTCGTGGAGCTCACTACTTTTCATTTTTTTAGGAGTAGATGCTTGTGGAGGAAATCAATCCAGCCACAGGTTTTTCTCCGGCTACCTTATTACGACTTCATCCTTATCAAAGAGCCCACAGCAATATTTTTTGGGTTGGACTTTTTAACAAATATAACATATTAATTTAGGATATATAAGTCCATGTGGTCCACTTTCGAGTCTTGGCCATATAATCCGCCACATACACATTCACAGGACCATTCTCCCACTTTCCCTCACCAAAGAGTCTCTCCATGCCCTAGGAGAGTCCAAATTGGAGTTGACATGGTCAGTATCGGATCAAATCATCAACATTTGGGAAAAATTTTAGGTCAATCATGCAGTACTCGTGGCAGTAGGGGAGATCGGTAGTTAAGATCATAGAGGGTACAGGCCTCTCGGTGCTCGTGTAGTGTCCTTGACAACACTAAAAAAAAAAAAATCCTTTCATCACTTGGAATCTCTTCATGTCTCTCCCTCTAACCCTTCCCTTTTCTAGCTTGGCCGCGCTCCAACACCGTGACATGTCAAGTTTTTGTCAGATAAGCAATTTGAAGATGCATGCAATGATAGGTTATAAGGATGAAAATGGAGATAACAACCCCAAGTCCTCGACACGTTGCCCCATCCTTGTATCGTGTCTTTGTGGAGAAGATAAGATGGGGCAGCAAGAGATCTCATTCCCATTCGCACTGTTGGTAATTTGTTTATAAAATAAATTGAGAGGTGCCTTGTCCCACATCGAAAAGATGTGAGTGCGCACGTGGACGAGATTTGGCATTAACCAACGATCATTATTTTATTTATTGAGAAAATTCGGATTTATTTATATAAAATATTAACTACAAAATCTTGTTGAAACAGTACGACTGTTCATGAAAAGTTACAATTATTTTTTTATTTATTATTTATTTAATTCCGAATTTTTATATCTTTTCAATGTAACCTTTGAGACGTACTTTTTCACGAAAGGTTGTCTTTGTTCTTTTGCAACCTTTTGAAGAGTTGCCTCTATTCGAAAGAAAAAGATAAATACGTTTGTTTTGAGATCAAACACATATATTCTTCCATTTTTTCATTTTCTTTTGAGAGAAACTGCAACCATTGTTTCTAATTATTTCTCATGAGAGACCCTGGAGAAGAAGTACTAGAATTGCTATCTAGTATTCTCATCCGAGACTTTGTTGTATCTGGAGGATTTTTGCCAGTGACCATTTGCAATGTTGTGGGGCAAATAAATCATTAAAGAAAGTGATATCACGCCTCAAAGTCCGACTTGAGTACTCTAACGATCCGACTTCATTGTTCTACCCAATACGAAGCCATATGTTCCCAACAATTTTAAGGATTTATTTGTGCAACAATGAAGTTAAGGATGCGGTTGATGGTGGGTTAAGCAAAGGATGTGCAAAACACAATTGGAGCCCTCTTCTTCGTTCCATGGACAAATCTCTCTGGTCATTATGGCATTAATCCCACTCATGGTGGCAGGGGAAGCTCTCTATTTCTCTCTTGAATTTTCTCTCGTTTTTTTTTTTTTTTCATATGTCCATTTTGGTTCTGTCATAAGTCAAGATGTGGTGAAACAAGATCGCACGAGGAAGAGAGGTGAAGTTGCTCTCGAAGCCATTCACAATGTAGAGTGCGCTGACCAGGATGTGAGACTTAGTCGCCAGGGGAATATGGATCATTTTTTTTTTCGCTGCAGCCTTCGCTCTCATTATTGCCGCGCTTTTAGAGATCTCAATATTATATTATTTGATGGCATCGGTATTCTTAGCACTGAATGGGAACACTGCAATGTGTCTTCGGAATGCGTCTCTTGGTTATTTTGTGCATTGGTGCAGGATATCTTCTTTGACGGGGAAACGGTGGTTCATCGGGGAATGGCTCGTTTATCATGCATGAATTTGGGTGCAGCGCTGGTTCATCTACGACAACAGTAGTGAGGATGACGTAGACGACATAATCGAGTCCCTTGCCAACGTCGATTACAACATCTCGAGGCACGTGTGGCCGTAGATTTAGACGCAAGAAGCACGATCTGTTCTTGGATGACTTACATGGACGCCGATGATCATCGCTCATTGCATGAGAACCTGAGGCGACTGGATCTCAATCGAGATCTTTTTGTTGGCCCTCCGATTGTCAATGATAACCGAAGCCGGATCATGCCCTCATGGAATAGATCAACACGCAGGAAGTCATGATCCTTTCCATTTTCTTTGCTTGAACCTTCTTTGGATTTAGTAGCGTGGTCAGGATTTTGCTTCCTCCAAAACAAAATCATCCTTGTTACGAACGAGTGAACAGAAACGATATACACTCCAATGAAGGCAACGATTGGCAATGAAGAGGTAGGAGGGAATTTTGAGGAAATCGCCGAGAAAGCCACTCCAATGTTCCATCAGTCTAAGCCCAATGCCCTCTACCCTGATTTTCTCCCAAAAAGGGAAACAAGAATTTCTTCCGTCCCTCTGCGAAAATGGCCTCCCTTTGCCTTGCCTCCTTCACGCCTGATTCAGTTTCGCTCACTTTTCACGCGCACAATTGAAGTCTCTTGTTTCCACGCTTCAAATTGGGATCCAGAATTTTGATTCAAGCAAAATTTCACTGGCGGCAGAGCAAAACGGAATTCCTGATGGATATCAGTTGATACAAAAAGATGTGCATTGGAGGAGACTTCAAATTCTTTGGCAAATATATCGAGTGATCACATGCCAGATGACGCTCCACGTTCTTCGCAAGGTTGTCGCGGACCTTGGACTGGTGGTTCTCGTTCACCTGGGAGATCAACAGGAACATCTTGAAGGTGCTGTCAATATACTTGGATTTGTCGGTCAATTTCTCTGGTGTCGTGCATCAGTGCCGCGACCTGCAGAGCGCTGCCGGCGGAAGGAACGGCAAGAAGCTGGAGAGCTCGGAGGCCTGATCGCGTCCATCAATTGGAGCGATGGTTTATCAATAATACCAATCCTCCTTAAGCTTGTGCTTCTTAGTCAACTGATTCGACCTTGGCTTGGTTTCTTCTAACCGTGTCTGGTCTTGCGAAAGTGAGTCTTAGACGTTTGGTTGTTCATCGGGTCGGTGAGTAGCGGACACTGGCTGTGGGACTGTTTCTCTTTATAACTAGCCCCTCACTGCCGTGATATGAAGAGCTCAGTTAACTGAAGTCACAAGGGTCATGAAAAAGAGCTTTTGGGGATAGTCTGCATTTGCTTTGCTGAAGAACATAAGTAGGGGGAGATTATCAAATTGCTGTGCTTATTCATCTTTGCTTTGTAGAGTCAGTTTTTTCATGGCTCTAGGTGAGTTGAAAATCAGAAGCTTCACGAAAGCCTCTGAATGACTAATTTTGCGTGGGAGCCTAAGTAAGTACGATGGGTTCTGTTTTCGGTGCACTCTGGTTTGTCCATGCCACTAGGTTCAAAATTGGAAGTTATGCAAAAACTCTGATGGTAAACTTGAGAGGTAAAAGTGCATTGGGCTTATGCTTTTGGTATACTTTTATTGATGAAGAAATGAGGTATGGCTCTAATTATACCTTTTAGAAGATTCGGATTATTCGGTGTTGTTGATTCCATTCCTAGAATTGCTGGTATCTTCTTTTCGCCTCTCTCAATTCCAGTTTATGCACTTTTGATACCTCGATACTCGATTCGCTCGCATTTACTGAATTTTTAGAGAATGTTCTTACATGCATGGGATGATGTGTAGTGCTCTATTTATGGAGGCAATCTAGAGATACTTAATGGGTTTTTTGGGTGTCCCTTGTTTGGTTCTAATGTGTTCTATTTGCTGTCTTTGCCCCTCATAGATTTGATTCTAAGGAATAGCATAAATGAGCCAAGAGAGTAGAATTGCATTGGTTCTCTATTTTGATGTATTATTTCATTGAGCATGAAATTTGATAATGCATAGTTTTGATTGGATGCCTCATGAAATATTCTTGTGGTGGGGGTATCCGAAGGGGACATGAAGTCATTGAGACTAAGAAGTATCTAGCTTTCATTTTCAAAATGAAATATTTAGGAGAAGCAGATACTATCTTAAGTATTAAAATTTAAAAAAAAAATAGTGGGGGTTATTCTTTGAGCTAAAGTGATTACACAGAGAAGATGTTGCATAGATTCAAACATCTTGTTTTCAAATATATGAGTACTCCATTTGATTCATGGTGGAGAGTTTTTAATGTGAGTGATATTGGTTTTTGATGTATGTGATACATTATCTAGACCTGATATTACTTTTGTATATGCAAGTTGAGTAAATACTAGTAATCCAATATAGAACATTAGAGAGTTATCTTATTATTCTATAATAATTCGGCTATATTAGAAAGATATACCGATGTTAGTTGGATTGCAAGTGTGAGAGTTAAACAATCCACTAATGGATTAATTTTTCACATTACGTGAATGTGTTGTTTCTTGGGTGAGCAAGAAACAAATGTGCATAATTCACTCAACTATGAAATTTGAATCGTTACTTTAGTAGAATTTGGGAAAGAGGTTGAATAGACTATGAATTTGTTATTGAATATCAAATTGTGGCCTAGCCCTATGCCTCCTATTTCTATCCACTGTGATAGTCATGCTACTTTGGCAATAGTTTATAGTAGCACATTACCTATAATGGTAAGTCTAGACATATTAGTCTAAGACATGAGTATGTGAGACAATTGATTAAAGATGGTACCATAACAATTGTTTACGTGAGGTCAAGTAATAATCTTACCGATCCTTTGACGAAGTCTTTACCAAGAGACATGCTAATAATGACCTCACAAGAAATGGGGCTGAAATCCTTTAATTGAAATCACCAATAATGGTAACTCGACCTTTTTCTAGAACATCACTAGTTACAAGGTTTAATGGGTAATAACAAGTTATTGAATGTGATTGTTTGATACTGACATAGCCCTGATATGAGAAGTCAGTATTGTCTGTTACGTTTTTGTAGGCTGAATTGAATTCTTAATGAAGTATGATACAAGTTTGTAGTGTGTTGATAGTAACAGAAACACATGATAGATACTTCACCTATATGAGCTTAAAAGTGGTGCCTCTTCTTACGAAAGTGAGGGTTGCTTTCTAGAGAGCTCATGAAACAGGATCAAGCACAAGGTAATAATAGTGCGGAGTAATATAGAACTTCTCGCTGAAACAAGAGGTTAGTGTATGTGTGGTATATCCGGTTCTATTATATAAAAGTACAAGTTTAAAGCCGAGCTACTTGTCACTTTGATAGGGCTTTGAGATACTTGCACTAAGTAAAGGTTTAACTCAAAAGAGACCTTTATGTATGTATATTAATCTCACGGAAATGTTGGCTGTACATTTCTAACATTTTATTTTTGTTTTTGTTTTATAAACAAAAGTGGGGGATTGTTGGTAATTTGTTTATAAATCAAATTGAGAGGTGCCTTATCCCACATCGAAAAGATGTGAGTGGCGCACGTAGACGAGATTTGGCATTAAACAACGATCATTATTTTATTTATTGAGAAAATTCGGATTTATTTATATAAAATATTAACTACAAAATCTTGTTGAAACAGTACGACTGTTCATGAAAAGTTACAATTATTTTTTCATTTATTTTTATTTATTCCGAATTTTTATATCTTTTCAATGTAACCTTTGAGACGTACTTTTTCACGAAAGGTTGTCTTTGTTCTTTTGCAACCTTTTGAAGAGTTGCCTCTATTCAAAAGAAAAAGATAAATACGTTTGTTTTGAGATCAAACACATATCTTCTTCCATTTTTTCATTTTCTTTTGAGAGAAACTACAGCCATTGTTTCTAATTGTTTCTCATGAAAGACCCTGGAGAAGTACTAGAATTGCTATATAGTATTATCATCCGAGACTTTGTTGTATCCTAGAAGATTTTTGCCGGTGATCATTAGCAATGTTGTGGGGCAAATAAATCCTTAAAGAAAGTGATATCACGCCTCAAAGTCCGACTTAAGTACTCTAACGATCCAACTTCATTGTTCTACCCAATACGAAGCCATATGTTCCCAACACGCACACCTTCCCTACGGTGACAATCCACGTGGAGTAGCGTCCATGGCTTGGGTGACCTCGAATGAGCACGGCTTTCAAGCAAATCCTTCTCGACAGGATCTCTTTTGGCCAATCCCTAATCAATCACATGAAACCAGATCAAGTAGAGTAGGGATGAGCACAGTTCAGTTTGGTCTGATTTGGATGGAAAATTGAGTTAAACTGCAATAATATGGTTCGGAAGTTTTAAAACCAAACTTAACTATATAAGGGTCTGAATTAGATCAAATTGAATAGAGCTCATCATTTTTTATTCGACTTCTCTTATCTGATGGAGTTAAATTTCATATAATATTTAACTTTTAATGAGCTTGAATTGGTTAAAGGCTCAAGATATCATCTAAAGATAGAATAGCATTATAATGTAACAATTACCAGCAACACCAACTTATGCATAGTTTGGAGGGAAATTCCAATTAAGAGCATGAAATGTCTTCATTTTTTCAAATAAATGCATGAAGTGAATGTTGTGTCAAAATAATGACCTAAAATGACTAGGTTGGTCTCAAATAAGGGATTGAAGTAGTTATATGTGACTCTCTAGAACATCACGTGCAACTCGTGTACTTTCTTATTTTTATTTTTTTAATAGCAAGCGGAAGCACCACAAATACGTTACCATACAACATACAAGAAAATTATCACACAAATTAAATATTATACACAATAATTCATTATGTTAACCTTATATTTACAACCCATAATAATATTCCAAACAACACACAAAATACCAAAAGACCTCAGAAAGGTTAGGATCGCCTAACTTCAACATTATCCTCTTATACCCAAAAGCTTGCCTATACCACACCAAAGCTAAAATCGAATGATCAATGACCTCCTCATCAACAACCTATCGAAAATGTAGTCAGGAGGACCATCAAAACCTCTTAGTGGTCCAATCAGTCGCCATCAAAGATCGCGTACCAAGCTATGTACTGGTGTGGAATCCACTCAGTAAGTCCCATGTCGACCCAAAACCTGACTATACACTTAACATACACAATAACCATATAAGACAATACCACTTCTTTATAACTATACTCAATGTAAGCTGGAGCTCCAAAAAGTAACGGTGGTGGAAGAGCCATCCTACAAGGCTAAAAAATGAGCTGAAGTCTAGTAAATGAAATTCCTAAGTCTAAGATAGGAGATCCACCTATCACTCAATTTGGCATTGCCATAATTGTGAATTCAAGATAGCACAAAACAACTATACGTAATGAATGCAAGGATAAAAGTACTATCTTTCCTATCATGACATATCAATAAGACAACCATAAGATCGCATAAGATTGATTGCTCTCATGTGCAAGCAAATTTCATATTATATATCACAAGTACCACAATATCTCATCAATTTACACATATGAACTAATGTTCGTCACTAGCCAAGACCATCTCAATTGATGAGACATCTCAATTAACAAGTCATCGTCACCACCAATTCCTCAGGGATAGAATTATACATACCCATTTGTCACACCTCAGCCTATCAATCACGAGTCTCCTCTACATTAATGAGGATTAATGCACCACCATACATCCGCATGACAATGGCCATTTATTAACATCACACCATGGCTTCATAAGCCACATCATATCATGACTACACAAATCATGTCATCATAAAATTTCATGTCATATTAACCTTGTGGAGAACCATCTCATACGGTATAACATTTGGCTAACTCCAAAGTCTCATACATACTCATATAAGGGAATTTGTTCAGTGGTGATGAACAAAAAAACCATGGCAAAGGTCTTAATCATGAAGTATTAAAGACATACATAATTAATCACAACACAATAAGCGTCAGATACTTTTCGATGTCCATAATTGCTGGTGACAACACATTATTCTCTTGGCATTCTCATATAACCATGAGAATCAATCAATTACGTATACTTTAACAAATAAATATTCTTTTTCTTTTCACCAAGTCATAATCATTCGGTACAAAATTTTTACTAGTTTATCAATTCTTGATATCCATTTAGCAATAGAAACTACTACTCTCATAATTAAAATAACTCATAAATTTACATTTTTATAATAAAACCACCCTTGATTAAGCTCACTTTTTCCACAAAAACTAAAAAGTATTTTCTATAATTCCAAATTCTTAACAACTAGACTATTGCCCTAGTAAAAATTATCATTTTATAAATTTACCCCTAATTTCCAATTTTCAACCAACCAAGTAATATTAATTAAATTAAAAAATAAACGCTATCCTTTTTGTTATCTAAGACATACTAACATTTTATTTACACAATAGACACTCCACATATTTTACAAAACTAAAACAACTCATTTTTGGTTAATTAGTTCAACTAGTTCCAATTTTTACATAATTTACATGTCATATATTAAATCTAAAAATAACTTTTTCACTTATCATAACAAGATTCCACAAGCTGTGAACAGTCCTCAGAGGTTTCAGTTTTTGCATATTCATCCCTTAACTTGGCAAAATTATGAATTTTGCCCCTAAAACCTCTAAACTCATTTTTTTTAAATGATTTGATTCCCCTTAATTAATCTTACTTAAAACCCCACTTATTAAAACTAAAAATCATAAAATAAACTTGTTAACAGCCTTATCTCCATTTTGGAATTTTCAAAATCACCTCATAATTTGTCAAATATTTACTAAAACATCCCCTTCTTATGCCTAGTTTTACTATCTTCATATTTCTCCTATTCAAGTTGCTACAAAACCTTTTAGAAATCTCTCAAAGACACTCTAGACATATGAATAGCTTTTTACTACAAGCACAACAATCATCATAACTTAACATACAACTATTGCAACTTACTCACAGATAGAGTAAAATCTACAGTAAATAAACAAATAACCAATCAATCAATCAAGTTCAAGAGTACTAAGTAGATCATTCTAACTTAGTCCTTAGGTTTTTCACTTACCTTGAGTGAAATCTTCAACAAACAAAGCCTTTACTCACCTTGAAATCAAAATAATTATTAAAATTAACAAGTGTCATTCTTTAGAAAACGACAACGCTTATTTAATAAAAATAAAATGAAAATCTTTGAATTTACCTTGTGAGACACTAAATTGAAAAAAGGGATTTGGACCTTGTCTTGAAAGAGAGTGAAATAAAACTTGAACTTAAAGAAGTGAGGGAGATGGAGGTGCAAGTGAAAGAGGTAGGGAAAGAAGGGATTTATCTCTTGTCTTCCACACTTATTCTCTATATTTAAGAGTGGCTTGAAGTAATATTTATTAGCCTTGGTTAAAAGTAATAATGCCAATTAACTAGAGTTAAATGTAGACAAAAAATATATATAGGGTTAAGATAAAGTCATGCATGAGGTCATATAGATAAGTTCAAAGGATTTAATTTAAACATGTGAATAAACAAATGTGGTGGAGATGAAGACATTTGTCTAAGTTCTCATAGTGACAAATGGCATGGTTTAATAAAAAGATTGAGATATTATGTTAATTTGGACAAATACTTTACACTGCAGTAAATAATCAAGAAAATCAGTATTTATTTGAAACATTGGTAAATCAGAAAATTATTTTGAAGCCACTACAATTATTAACAAAAGATATAGAACAATAAGGAAATCTTAACTTAGTAAAAATTTAAAGCTTGAAAATTATTCAATATGAATTTAAGAGTATCGATCCCGCTGATAGTTACTATACTAATTATATATCCTGAATATCATGAACTATAAAGAAATTTCAGATGTCACACTTAAGTAGTTTCAAATAAGAGTATGATCTCTTTGGCCGGCTAAATATTCCAATTGGTGAGAGGCATTTTCATTTTAAAAAAATAAAATTTTAATGATTTTTTTATGCCAAAGATCTAGCTTAGCTCGTTTTACGGGAGCACAGCACCGACTATACCTTAAGAGAGACTAGCCCAACAACCCACTAGCTGGGGCCTCCTGCTTAAGTCACAGAACTGCTTTAGGAGTTCTGGCATACTCTGGAGTCAAACCCCTAACTTGGTGGTCAGGATGCCAGGGCTCAACCAGCGCAACCATGCGTGGCTGGAAATGGTTTTTTTTTTTTTTTTTCTCTTGTTTCTTTTTTAAAAAATTTCAACAAGTGCCGACAAGGGCCTAATTGCCGACTGTTGAGTGAGGGCCACCACCCTTGCCAAATCTAGGCAAAGGTTGCCTCGACTTAGGCGCTCGCCAATTGTGAGCAACCCTCACTTGTGGCTTTTGAGGGCAACCTTGCCAACCGTTGGCAAAGCGACCCTTGCATATATCTGCCGAGAGGACCTTAGGTATTGCTCGTGAAAGCAACCCTCGTCCAACCCCCTTGGGGCATTACGATGGCCGTCCATCGCTTAAGACCAGCCACCAACCAAGAAGAAACAGAAAGCCAAAAAGAAAAGGAAAAAAAAAAAAAAGAAGAAGAAAAGTTTCAAAAAAAAAAGGTGAAAGATGAAAATGTTCTTGACTAATTGAAAAGTCAAGTCCTTTTTTGAAATTAATATAGTTACTTATAAAATTCATTTGAAATCTTTATTTTAGACTCTTATTTGAAATAAAATTTACTTTATATTTTTATTTGAGCAAATGAAGACATTTTAAATCCTTATTTGGAATTTTTCCCATAGTCTCGCATTAAGTCATAACTCATAAAAATAGTTTGATTTGATGCAATTTTGGAAAACAAATAAAATCAAACCAAATTGCCAAATTTTAATCGGCTTCGATTTACAAACAGAAATTTTTTAAATTACATCTTGAGGATTGAGCTGACGATCATTTGATCTGGCGGTTTGAAACGAATTATGCTCGTTGCTCATTATTAAAATAAATAAAAAAAGTTGGATTAGAGGATACAGACAGAAAAAAAAAAAAAAAAAACAAACAAACCCCCTATAAAAATCTCAGCTTGAATTAAGCTCGACAAGCGCGCCTGGGGCTAAAGTTCTGGACTTTGCAACTCTGGGAACTTGAAACGTCGAGTTCGCGAGTCCCGTCTGCGCTCTGACCCTAACGCGTTCCCATTTTTCGCTTGCAGAAACTGAGTAAGGCATTCTCTTCCTCACTTCACTCTCTCTCTCTCTCTCTAGCTGTTTCATGATTTGTGGTTGGTCGACGGAGGCCGTCGTTATCGGTTTGCGCGCTCGATTTTCTATCTGCTCGGATCGTGCTCCCCGTTCTGCAAATTGGAGCTTCAACTTCGAAAATTTTGATCTGGAAATGGAGTTTTAGGGCTGAAAGTTGGAATTTTTGCGCCGAGGAGTGAAACCCAGAGGGCTAAATCTCTTTCTCGTGTTCTTTTCGCTAGAGGGTCGATAATGCTGGAGAGACCCTGTTGCTTCAAATGGTTTCACAATCTTTTTTTATTATCTGGGAAGTATTGATTTTCTCATCGGCATGGGTTGTCGGAGTTGTGGGGAGTTTCATACTCGGGTACATGGCTCACATGAACAAAGATTGTAAATTTTGGCATGGCATTGAAAAGGAATGGTTACTGTGGTTCTTGCTTGTTGAATCTTGATGCATTGTGCTCTTAGTATGCTGGGAAATCTTAGTGCTTTTTTAGAGAGTTTGGTCCCCCTTCGTATGGTTGAAATGTCAATTCAGATTACATTGGTGTTTGGCTGTTATCGACTGTATCATGGCTGAGTTGATCGCCCGAATTTCCAACAGTTGTTACTTGAAATCTCACTGCACCACTTAATTTTGTCATGCTTCAAATTCTTCAGCTAAAGCTAATGTTGATTCAATAGGTATTCAATGTGTTCGATCTTTATGTTTCTGAACTTTGGAACTTAAAATGTAGACTTAACTGTTCCTTTGCTTGCTATATTACTTTCATAAAAAATTATTGAAAACATGGTTTATGGTACTTCCCTATCCCCTTTTCTTTTTCAATCCAAAAAAGGAAAATTATGGAGTAGTGAAGTTATATGGGATGAACTTACCGGCTCAATGACTTACCAAGTCCTATCTTCTCTGAATTGTAAGTTCTGTATTTTGTGATTTTCAGCTCAAGTATTTTCTCTGATTTTGTAATTGATTTTCTGACCAAAAACTAGAATTTTAATCTTTCAGCAAAATCGGTGATCTTGTGTTACTGATGGAAGTCCATGCTTTGATACGATCTTGTGTCGCACAATAATAATGATCTCTCTCTCTCTCTCTCTCTCTCTCTCTCTCTCTGTGGGATGATAAATTTATCAATACTCTGTGTTTGTGTCTGCTATTTAAAATGTTTATACCCGATACATTTGTGCATATTTGATTAGTGATGTTCTGTTGTAGGTTTGCCCTTGAAGTTCATGGATCATTTCAGGAGAAAGCTATGGACAATCAGGTATCATGCTTGAAATAACAAATTGCTTAAGGGGACTCTGTATTTACATTTTCTTTTTTTGTTTAGTCGGTGTTTTTTTCCTAGGTCTTGTAACCTTTTAGTTGGATAAGA
Organism: Eucalyptus pumila; assembly: GCA_016097595.1. NCBI lineage: Eukaryota > Viridiplantae > Streptophyta > Magnoliopsida > Myrtales > Myrtaceae > Eucalyptus > Eucalyptus pumila. Next base: position 9,706,468 of record CM027856.1, on the reverse strand, counting down.
GTGCTGTTCTTTTAATTGTTATTTGGAAGTTGGTCTGATCATATAAATAAATGCTGTCAGTTTCACTTAAAAAGATGACATACATATTTGAATTTACTAGATGCATCGAGTATTCAACTGCTGAGGAGTGTTATTACTAAATCACAATTGTCAAGCTTAGGAGCTCAAGCTTGTGCATGACTTGATGAAAATGGAATCGAGTTGAGTTGTGCTTGGTTCATTCAGTTACCTAGCAAAGTTGTGCTGCGATACACACAAAAGATACTCATAAGTTTGGTATGAGTTGAGTGGAGCTTATGTTGAACTGTATGGACTTGGTTGGGAGTTAGAATCATAGTCTGGTTTAAGTGCTATTGTATGGAATTAATGGACGGGTGACCAGGGCCCTTAGAGATTTTTGGGACTTTTCTTTTCCTAGTTTATGTCATTTAATGCTTGTATGGTGCAGAGGATGGGTAGTTTTTCAACACTTACCCAGCTTTTGTTAATGTTTAGCTTGCCCTATCATTAGTAATGCATCTTGACTATGGAATTGTCTGATGGTGAATAGGATGGACTTGTCTGGAAGAAATTTACTGGGGGATGCTGTGTGTTGTAGAGTTTCTTCATTTAATCACTCTCGTATGTCTGGGGCTGGGTATTCAACTGCAAGACAAAATTTTAATGCCGCAGGTATCATATGCAGCTTACGGGCATTACCGAGTGCTCTCTCACCTCTCTAGTGATGATTCAATTGTTTTCCTTATGTCTCTAATGTGCATATGGAATTTGCAGGAGGTACTATAAATAGAATATTTGCTCCATATTGTGTATATAAGGGGAAAGCTGCACTCTCTCTGTCCCCGGTTCTTCCTACTTTCAGTAAATTGGAGGTATGTCTGTTCCTCGTCTTTGTTAGAATATATCACAAAACATGTGGTAACCGCTTTCTGCTTTCACTGTATATCCTCTGTATTTAATAGTCTGGTGCTGGTCTTAAAGTCGATAGACACGGTGTCATGATGTTGCGATTTTGGCCTGCTATTGGTGAGCGCAAGTATGATTGGGAAAAACGACAGGTAAGCATTGGTCTGTTTATCAAGCTCATTTTCAGTTATCCTACATCAAGTCTGTTTGCAAATATGTTGATGATACAGAATTCTGTATTTGTTGCTTTTCTACAGCTTTTTGCTTTGTCAGCCACTGAGACTGGATCCCTCATAAGTTTGGGTTCAAAAGATTCCTGTGAATTCTTTCATGATCCTTCAATGCTGTCCAGGTTATTAAACTGACTTGCTTCTGCTAGTTCTTTAAATGCCTAGCCTTCCTCTAATTTCGTATGACTTGCCCTTTATCTTTTTCATGTCTGGCTCATTTTGTTTCCCCTATTTCTTTGTTTTCTCTTAAATGTGTTGTCTACCTAGAGTTTTTACATTTACGTATGCTTGAGTTTCAATAGTCGGGTCTTTCTGGATTGGAAGTCATTACTAACTTTTGTGTAAACGTGATGACATTGACAAGAAATTCTTCCTGCAGCAATGCTGGTCAAGTGAGGAAGAGCTTGTCAATTAAGCCTCATGCTGATGGGGGTGGCTACTTTATTTCTCTGAGTAAGTACTGTGTTTCTACTTAATTTCTAGAAATGGTAAATATGCAGCCCTTCAATAGTGTTTGTTACATTTTGGTTACCTTAGACCAGCTGATTTATCTGTAGAATACTTTTATTTCTATTTTCTAGCATGATCATATAACAGCTAGGTCTAATTTTTAGTTTGGGTACCTAACTAATTCTCATAATGCATTAGTGTGATATACTCGCCTTTGCACCCCCTCTCCCTAGATCCTGGGTCCGCATCTGTTCCCAACCGTCTTGAAGCCAACTTCATATGTAGTGTTTTTCTGTTTCTAGTAATCCACCTCCTATTCTCCTAGCTATACTTCATCGTCACAATTTTCCTCTAAGACCATCATGCTCAACATTAAAACACCATAGCCATTCTCAACACCATAGCAATTTGCCAGCTAGAGCCTTATTAAAAAGCAACAAAAATTTAGTTCCCATAAGTTGCTTGATCGGATGGATGTTATTTACTTTTGTTATTCGTGGCTCTTGAAGGTTGGAATTTGACTTCTGATTTCACAAAGTGGCTTAGATCTTTAAAAATATATAATGTGAATATCCATATATTACTTAAGCTGATTGGCACATGCTTGAATGTGAACTCTCTCACTTGCAGGTGTTAACAACAATATTCTGAAAACGAATGAGAGATTTACCGTCCCTGTTACAGCAGCTGAATTTGCCGTCATGAAGACAGCTTGTAGTGTATGTCTTCGCTCATTGTCTCTAATTTCTTTATGGAAATGGTAATTGTGTTTTATATTTTAGCATCTAGCAAATGACTAACTGATCGTGACAGTAACTATGTTCTGTACTGTTTTTCTTTTTCATATTGCTTCTATTGATTAATCATCTACAATGTTTTGGTATATTGCAAACTGTTAAAACAAGGAAAATGGGGAGAAGGAAAGGGTAGGGTGGGGAGTGTTTGGAAAAGGAGAGAGTTTCCTAATTGCCAAATGGGAAATGATAGCAGGCCCTCTCTGCTTGATTAATAACATGGCTTCTAAATGAATCCTTCAGAAGGCTTCTTTAAAACCTTGTTCAGACCTCCTCTAAGCTACACTAATTTTCTAGTGCCTGTTACAGGCCATCTAAAAATAGTTAGAAGTTTCTCGGTATGAAGGATATTTATGATTGCCTACTGTGGAGACTGGAGAAGAATATTGTTTTAGTAGCTGCTCTCATGTCTATTAGTCTATGATTTTCTGGGGCGCTTCTCTATGGGTGAATAGGCGTAGTGCTGATAATTTGAACGAGAGCACCTTTATGTCTTCCAATTGTTCTTTCGTCATTTCTACTCTAGGAGCATGTACTTTATGAGAGTCTGGTTTTGCAGTTTGCTTTGCCTCACATCATGGGTTGGGACCGTTATACCAATAACCAGCGGCATGGAGCAGAGGAAAGTCCCTCGAAGGTGGATAAACAAATTCTGGATCTGGAGTGGGATAAATGAATGTTCAAATGGTGGTTTCACCTTTGCTTGAAAAACTGCAACTTTTATGTAAAAATCTGCGCCAACAGTTGCTTAGCTCCAGTTCTGGGTGTTCGATAATGTGTCATGATCATGTATCGCTCCTTGGTATGTTTTGGAGAGTGCGTTCTGATTATATTTGTATGCATTGAATTGACATCCTTTTCACGTACGACTTATGTTGCAATCCGGTTATCTACCATGAGCTTTCATTTGCTCCTTTAGGAGGCTTCTCAGAAGCTGTTCGTTGATGATTGTCTTAATTTGCCAGTTGATCTATATGTATGCTGCAGATGAAAGCTCCAATCTCGTTTTTGTAGCTTCCCAAAGTATTCAAATAGAATGATTTTGTGCTCAGAAATTCGAGTTTATAGATGGCTTCTTTAGCTACGGAATTGATGCATGGGCAGTGGTTGTGGGTGGTGCTCCTGGGGCGTCGCTTAGCAGGCTGAAGAACCTTGACTGTGATTTTCATGACAACGCATCCCTTGTGTTCCATGATCTCATCATGAAGATACCCAAGAAGAGCAAAATCCTGTCTTGCGTGCTGAAAACAACTGGCCATGATCAAATGCTGGTAAATCACAGACTCAGATGAGGGTTTGTTTTAGTAGAGTCACCATTGTCGTTCCTTCCCTTTGAGTGAGACGCGGTTCTGCCTCTCGTGCCTCCCCGTTGCCGCAAGGCCATACAAGTACAAAGCCCACACTGGCACACTGGTCCTTCCGATCTTCACATCATAGTGCTCTTCCCTTTTCTCAGACGAGCCTCCCGGCCCACCAGAGTGATCACAAAAACAATACTTATGACCAGATGACTGGTCATCACCCCATTACTGTGGACAGTGTCGTGCGGTGTTCGTATGTATAAGAGATGGAAAATGCTGAGTTTTTCCTTTTCTCAGTTTCCTTTTCGCTGTTAGGGAAAAAAAATGCCTTTTGGGTCCCGAAGGACGAGATCGCTCGTGTAAATGAAGCAATGATATCAATTCAAGCCGTTGTGGTACTCATTCGTACGGTTCAAAGCTGCTCATAATAACACTTAGCACAATGAGAATACATGTATTGCACACGAGTCAATGTACTTGAATTACTTAGGAAGCTCTAGGGATTGAGAAAGTGACATGATAACACATTGTCACGTAATTCACATCTCTCGTTCGGTGCCTTTGCACGAATGATTTACCCTCAGTCATAGTCACCGTCCAAAAGATAAAAATAGTGCCAGAGAAATCGGGGGACAAGAGCCTTCTTACCATCGATTCAGAATCCAATTATTTCTCTAGGTACAAATACGTTTTTCTATGATTAACTACCCCGCAGAATTCACAAAGGGCATCGCCTACCTGAAAAGTGGAAATGAGATGAGCTGCCTGGATGTCCAGAGAACTAGCACCCTGTTGAATTGCCCGTATTTCGGTCCGGACAGAGAGGATGAATACAGACTCTGGTTCGGCCATGAACTGGCTGATGGAGTGAAGGTGGCTCGATATAATAGCTAGATGCTGAAGTGCATGTGCTTCAGGGCGGTCCCTTTGCACTAACACAACAGAAAATGGCTAAGCACCTTCAGTTAGTATTCTAAATCAGTCGAATGCAATGAAGAACAACTTAACCGGGTATCTAAAAAAAAAAAAAAGAAAAATTAACTTCCACTAGTGTATACATCTTCTGAGAATTAATACCACTTCATTGACCTCAAGCAAACCTCAGTGGCAATACTCTTCCGGCGATGATATTCTGGTGGCAGGTGGATAATATGACTTTAAGTTATTGAGGTTGCATGCTTTGGACTTAACAACCTCAGTATGCATTCTATGGAATGTGTGAGAATGTGATTCTCACTCTGCTAGCTCTGGCACTCGATTTTTATGCAGCCTCTTGCAGCCCTCAAGAAAACTGCGCCAGACTAGTGCATTTGGTGGGAAAGGCATGCTCATAATCATTTCCTCTGCTTCTTTAAGATGCCCATTTTTGGCCAATAAATCAACCACACCGTGGTAATGATCCATCTCAGGTTCCACCTTGTAATAAGTTTTCATTAACTGGAACAATTCCAACCCTTCTCTTACTAACCCGCCATGTCTGCATGCAGTAAGCACTGCTGTAAAAGCAATACCATCAGGTTGAATACCCTCTGATTCCATCCCCCTAAACCTTTCTAACGCATTATTGGCATAACCATTAGCTCCAAGAGCAGATATCAGCATGGTCCAAGAGATGATGTTTCTATCAGACATTTCATCAAAAGTTTTTATTGTGCTCCTGATGCATCCACACTTCCCATACATGTCCATCAGAACATTGCACACGATTGTGTCACAACAACTAAAATCCATCTTTATCATCAGACCATGGACAGAACTCCCAGTAGCAAGGTTGTAAAGCTTACAGCATGCAACTAAAAGGCTGACAAAGGTGTACTTGTCTGGTCGAACTCCAAACGCGTGCATATAGCTGAAAAGTTCAAAAACTTCTCTGTAATTACCATCGCGAGCACAGGCTTCAATAACGATATTCCAGGACACAACATCAGGGTCTTCAAGTGCAGAGAGCAACTTCAATGTCTCATGGAACTGGCCTGTTCTGTTATATATACCAGCAACGACATTGCTAGAGACAACAGAAAGCCGTTCACCAGGAGCAGTTACAAAGGCCATGGCACCAGATATAAGTCCATTTTTGGCGTATGAGGTAATTAGAGAGGTCCAGACATAGTCATTGCATTCATAGCCCATTTTTGTAATCAAGCAATGTAATTGCTGTAGCTCTGAAGCACATGATCCTTTGAGAACAGCAGAAAATGAGAACTCGTTTGGTTGGAATCCCAAGCTAACCATCTTTTGCAGTAAATATAATGAAGTAGAGGAGCTTCTATTTGCATACCCAGATATCAAAGCACTCCAAGACACTACATTCTTCTCGCGAATTTCATTGAAACAATGATGGGCAGCTTTGAGATTTTCAAACTTCACATAAAAGTCAACCAAAGCACTACCTATAAAAGCATCAGACTGAAAAGCATTTCTAATAATCTTAGCATGCATAAACTCTCCATAAACTTGGACTTCAAATCCAGTACAAGCATTAACAGTACTTACGAAAGTCGCTTGGTTAGGCAAGAGCCCATCCATGGACATTCTACTAAAGAGTTCTAAAGCCACTTCAGGTTTTCCAGTCTTTGCCCAAGCCCCAATCATTATATTCCATGAAACTACATCTGGAACATGCAGCTCCTTGAACACTTTCCCCGCCAAGCTTACAAATTTGCATTTAACATACATATTGATTAATGAATTCAGAACAGAGGACGCTGACTCGAATCCATTTTTTATCACAAGACCATGTATCTGTTCTCCCAATACCAAGCCTTGTTCACGTGAGCACCCCGATAAGATGCCCATGAAAGTGCATTCAGACAAGGCACAGTTTTCTTTCATAATATCTCGGAATAAACATGCACAATCTCCGGGATATCCATGCTGCCCAAATAAAGTCAGCATGGAGTTCCAAGTCACTAAGCTCTTCGAAGGCATATCTTCAAAGACCCCAATAACATCATCCAAACAGCCATGCCTCCCATACAAGTTCAACAAAGCAGTCCCCACAAAAGGGTCGGCATCAAGAAGCCCAGTCTTCATCGCGATCCCATGCAACTGAATCCCGCAACTCAAGTCCAACGCCTCGCAGGACAAAACCCCAGCCAACGAGTGCTGGGTCAGGCCAAACCCACGACCTCTCATTTCGGAGAAAACAGCCAAAGCCTCCTCCGCATCTCCACATCGACCGCACGCGGCAATGACGGCGTTAAACGACACCGCGTTTCTCTGGGGAATACTCTCGAACACCTTGCGGGCGGCGGGCAACTCGCCGAGACCGGCGTAGAGGGAGATGACATTGTTGTAGAGGAAGATGGGTTGTCTCGAATAGGGTCCGGCGGTGACGGCGAGCGCATGGAGGATCCTCGTCGCATCGAGAGAGCCGCTCCTCGAGCATGCACGGACAAGGTCGAGGAGACGCTTGGGTTTGAGCGAGGCGCCATTGAAGCTCATGCGCGGAGAACGAGAGCGTCGCCGAGTCGCTATTTTCGAGCAAAAGTTGGGCTTTTTAAACGATGACGAAGCCCATTGACAGGTCAAAGTACTCGTTGGGCTTGGGCCTGAATTATTTCCACCCCTATTGATTTTTTTATTTCCTATAAATCCAAGGAGACATTAGCATAATCACAATTGATTTAATTATTGCAAAAATGAAGTTATTCATTTTCCGAAACTGCGGATGATAGGATCAGGCTGAGGCGACGGTCTTGATCGGGACTAGGATAATATTCGACGAATAAAAGAAGAATTATTTCGGACCGAATAACTTTTTTGTCAATTGTCAGGCTTCTAATTTAGGGGAAATAAATAAAAATAAAAAGTGACCCTACTATGGAAAAGAAAAAAAAAAAAAAAAAGCCCATTTTACGAGAACAAGAAAGTAAGTAATTTCGGAGTGCCTTTCGACACAACCATGCATTTTGGGGGGAGACCCTTTTTTCCTTTCGGGTCATTTTGCCAGGTCCACAAGTTTGGTAGCTGATAGACAAAATCATATATATATATATATATGGGCAAATTATTTGAGGATTTTAGACACTTTGCAATTAACAAATCTTTAGAGAAAAAAAAAAAGTCATGTCAATATCGTCTACCGACCAAATAAAATGTTGCTTTCAATTGATCAAAGGATAGGCCTTGATTTCGATACTGACATCTAACAAAATCCACTGTTCAAACTCTAAGACAATCGAAAATTGAAGTCAATTATGTCGGGTAAATTCACAAAATTATATGCTTGTGCGTGCTTTTATTCCAACATCTCTTCCATTATCCGGGATAATATTCTTTATTCTTTATAGAAAATGAAATCGGGATAAAACCAAGAAACTTTGAAATTGACGTGACACACAAGTTACTTCCAACCCTCATAATTTATACGAGATTTTTATAAAAACTCTTCTGTCTAATGACAAAGATCACATGGATTTGGACAGATTCGGATCAATCTTATGAAACACCATGTGATGTGGACCATGTACAATACAAGCACCAACCTACTCAAAAGGCCTCTGAAAAAGATGTCATAACTAATCCAATTAGATCAAACTCGACATTAGGGTTAAAAAATACAGTTTCCACTTATCCACTGGGCAAAATTTCGGCGTGCTTTTCAGTAACTTTTTACAATAAGCTTAACGAACTAGGTACCACATGGCGGAATAATTACGGCAAAAGTTGAGCATATAAGGGATCAAATCTTTTGACCCAACAGATATCAAAGATACGGGGGGCGAGAGCATATATTTCTCGGCAAATCGGGAGAATATTTTTTTGTCTAGAATATATTTATTTATTTATTTATTTATTTATTTATTTATGGGTACCATTTGTTGGTATCAACTTGGGAAAAAAGGGAGGGGCACGGTGTAGGTGGGTATGCTTTTGGATCAAGTGGAGCAAATTGAGAAGAGGTGAGGAAGATTCAAGACCACGTAACTAGCTTTTCTGAACACTTGTGTTTTTGGAGTCAATGTTGAAAATGACCAGCCGAGGATACAGCTAATAAGCTCTATAAATGCAGAGAGAGAGAGAGAGAGAGAGAGAGAGAGAGAGAGAGAGAGAGAGAGTTGCCATGGAAGACTTGCAATGTTGAAGTCTCTCTCTAGACAAGTCCAAAATGGATGCTGCTCTCAGCAATCTCTATAATATAAACAGCATTTCGCTGTCGCTAGGGAGGCCATTAAAGAAAATGTTGTGTGAGAGAGATAGAGAGAGAGAGATTGGTTAGAGAAAGAGATTGGTTCGGGGGAGATTGTCTAAGCAATGACCTCATTGATTTGGTTGCTTATTCGTTAGCTGTGAATTAACTCGCGACTTGGGGTCAATTTCATACGAGGATATTTGTCTGTTGGTCGAGCACATGACATGGACTGTGCAAATTCCGACACTCTAGAGTATGAACTATTTTTCTTGTCTTGGCCACTTGGTCGGGGCTTTGGCTCGTGTCTAGGTGCATAAGTTTATGTCATAACTAATGGATCTGGAATTTATCCACCTCAAATGAGCTTCTTAACAAATCGAAGTTTGTAAAGAACTTAAATCTAAATAAAGCAAAAGATCTCATCTAATGAGTATAAAGGTTTTGAAGATGCTTGAAATGTGAAAAGGTACATCCATGGACAAATTCTACCCTAAGCTTTCTCGAATGATGTTAACTAAAGTCATGCGCACGCCTTTGATAGATTTTTCAAAAAAGAAAAAAAAAATTAGTCCACGAAATCACTGTCATTCAAATCAAGTTTTCTTCCCCCATTTGTACTTTGTTTGAATTTGGCACTATAGGTCCAATCGATTTCAAAAGGGGGCATCGAAGCCTGCTCTTAGAATATTCAAAGTGCGCACAACCGCGGTCATTTTCCCTGTGACATTCGGCATGTCAGATCAAGCACCACATCAAACGGCGCCGCCCGCCTAATGAAAAGAAGATTAATGTAACTAAATTCTGTTCATTGTATGGTTTAACCTTTGCTTTAACCGAAGGATTCCCTAATGGCATGTGCATTGAGAGTCTCTTCTTTACGCAAACAAAAAGAGAAAGGGCAAAGAAAGAAAGGCAAAGAGGACAAAAAAAAAAAAAAAGTTACCATGGGAGTTGGGGAGTCTCCCTTTCGACGGGCGGGGCACGGCTTTGATTGGCGCCACAGCACGCACGCACGCGTACTCAATTATGCGAAAGAAGGGGGGTTCTTCAACAACAATATCGTACGAGCACCCCCCATCTGATGTTGATCGCATGAACACGTGCATCGTCCAACCTTTTCCCATTTATTAAATATTTATTCATTACTTTACATATATGTATATGTAGATATATAATTTTTTGGATTTTCCGATGTCATAAAGTCAAGTAAACTAAGTTGGGGAGATTCTCGGCTGTGAAATTCCAGCTGCGCTGGCCGATGAGTAAAGCCTAAAGCTTTGGCTTTTGCAGTTTGTGTAAATGGTTGTGGCCTCTCTCTCTCTCTCTCTCTCTCTCTCTAGGGCCAGAGCTAGGGTTGGCTGAAAAAAGGCCCTCTTTTGTACGTATTGAATGAAGCTCCCCACATGGTAAGGCTTTATATCCATAAAGGAAGCAAGTGCTTCCCCTTTTTTTTCTTTTTCTTTTCTTATTTTTTCCCTTCCATAAGTTATTGGACAAGTTACTTACATTCTTTTTTGAGTTATGGACCAAGTTATGATGACCCTCTTGTCGTCTTGAAAGATCACGCAAAGACTTCCATAGAGAGAGAAGCTAGGCTTCCTCAATTAGTGTAGAAAAGTTGGATTGATGGCATGGCTTTGTATTGTTTCTTCGACACTCCTTTTCTTAGGGAAAAATATTGTATATTGAATCATGAATAAAAAGAGAATGGCATCCTTGTGGCTAATTATATCATAAATCACCTTGGATAATGTCAAACAAATGGTGTTGGCCATGGTATAGGCAGGTTGAGAAAGTGGCAATACATCGACAGCTAAAGCGGTGGTAGGTGGTTTGTCAAGAATTGGGGAGATTTGAGAGTTTTATGAATCGAAGGATCGGGATTTTCAGTCTACTGAAATGAGTGGAAGTGAATTTCGCATAATTGAATTTTTCGGGGGAGATATTCCAACAATTCAAAGGAAAGAATAAAAAAAATCTTACATAGTCAAATTATCCACCATCTAATAATAAAAGATATTCAAGAAACTTCACCCGTCAATGCACAATTTTGTTAGAAGAAAGCCAATCTACTTGATTTCATGCAACTGTTTTTTTCTTTTTTTTCCTTCAAGCATATCTTGAAAGACTAATCATCCCCTTTTTCTTCTTTGACCCCTAATGCTAGATAAACAAGCCATATTTAGCAAAGACCATTGAATGAAAAAATGTACGATGATAAGTGACAAGTCAATTTCTCTTTTCAACATGACAAAATTTAGCCACCAATTCACCCAACAAGATTTGAGATACCAATTTCATTATCGAATATTGTGTATCAAGAATTGGGGAGATTTGAGAGTTGTATGAATCGAAGGATCGGGATTTTCAGTCTACTGAAATGAGTGGAAGTGAATTTCGCATAATTGAATCTTTCGGGGGAGATATTCCAACAATTCAAAGGAAAGAATAAAAAAAATCTTACATAGTAAAATTATCCACCATCTAATAATAAAAGACATTCAAGAAACTTCACCCATCAATGCACAAATTTGTTAGAAGAAAGCCAATCTACTTGATTTCATGCAATTGTTTTTTTTTTTTTTCCTTCAAGCATATCTTGAAAGACGAATCATCCCCTTTTTCTTCTTTGACCCCTAATGCTAGATAAACAAGCCATATTTAGCAAAGACCATTGAATGAAAAAATGTACGATGATAAGTGACAAGTCAATTTCTCTTTTCAACATGACAAAATTTAGCCGCCAATTCACCCAACAAGATTTCATATACCAATTTCATTATCGAATATTGTGTATCAAGAATTAGGGAGATTTGAGAGTTTTATGAATCGAAGGATCGGGATTTTCAATCTACTGAAATGAGTGTAAGTGAATTTCGCATAATTGAATCTTTTAGGGGAGATATTCCAACAATTCAGGAGTGGATTTCGACTCCCATGCCATGTAAGGAGGCAAGGCAAAAGTCTGAGAGTGAGTATTAAAATAGGATTAGAGTAGGACTGACCAAAATAATAATAATAATAAAAGATATTCAAGAAACTTCACCCGTCGATGCACAGTTTTGTTAGAAGAAAGCCAATCTACTTGATTTCATGCAACTGTTTTTTTTTTTTCCCCTTCAAGCATATCTTGAAAGACGAATCATCCCTTTTTTCTTCTTTGACCCCTAATGCTAGATAAACAAGCTATATTTAGCAAAGACCATTGCATGAAAAAATGTACGATGATAAGCGACAAGTCATTTCTCTTTTTAACACGACGAAATTTAGCCACCAATTCACCCAACAAGATTTGAGATACCAATTTCATTATCGAACATTGCGTATCAGTGACTATCCTAAGAGCTTGTCATGCAAAGGTAGCCGGCACTATGCTCAATAGAGTTTGTTCGCATTATTGAACGTAGGCAATTGTTTTATTTTTATTTTTAAGGGGGGAGGGGGCTGAGAGGGACCATAGAAGATCGCCACAGGAAGCAAACAGTAAATGCCCCCACCATCAATGACAGCGAATTCAAAAAAGAGAAACACAACAATGCTCAATAGAGCCGTGTGCATTATTCAAGTTGTTATTGCTGCTTGTTTTGTCTTTCCCTCTCCGGCCAAGAAACAAGCAAGCGAAGACAATTTGAAAAAGGGATAAGATTGAAAAAAACCAAGCTGCAAAAGCGTGGAATCCCCTCAAAAACGAAGGCAAAAAGGGCGGGGAATAGTGCCTCGGACAGAAGCATCAGGGAGGGAAAGAGAGGGGGGGCATTGAATGCCTCGGATCGCGAGCTCCTGTTCGGTGGCTGTCACGTTTGCCTCAATCTCGCGAAGCACGAGGACGATGAATCCGACAGACGGGACGGTTTGGCCTCTGCCATTTTCGTCCGCTTCTAGGAATCAACCCACCACCATTCTCTCTCTCTGCGACGTGGAAGGGTGTGTCTGAACACGGACCAGCGAGAACGAGCGTGGAAAGGTTTTCGTCTTTGGGACGGGCCCGTGCTGGGGAGAAACCGAACTGGAGCGTGAATCGCTTTGCCGCAAAAAAAATTTCGGCGTGCCTGCGAGAAAAGTTTCAAGAGCAGCACCGGCCAAAAAGATTGCATTTTTATGTCGTACTTCTTTTTCAAAATTTCTAATTTTGAAAGGAATTTCTTATTATGTCTTACTCCATATTTTCAAAGAACATCTAAATTGTTGGCCAAACTCACGAATTTGCTGACGTTATTATTCAAATTTTCCTTCCCATTAGAAAATTTCTCGGGGTTCTTTTTTCTTTTTTGGAAAAATCACTTTTCTCATACTGATGAAAGATGTCGACATATTGGTATTTTATACACCGTCCTTATTTAAGTGGACAACTGACTTAATCCTAGAAGCACGTGGAAATCCCTTTCAAATTAGACTACTTTCCAGATATGAAGTATCGAGTAGGCTAATGGTATTTGCAATCGTGCCTTTGCCACCACCCGTAGATATCAGATGTTTTTCTCTTTCTCGCCATGTAGGTAGACATAGGAGAAATTTTCATTATAAAATGGTAATCTCCCCCACCTAAACTGATTCCCACATACAAAGTGTTGGAGTTTTGATACAAAATACAACATTACCTTAACATTTGATATGGTACGATTTAAAAATGTGGAATCTCATGCACCTATAAAATTTCTCTCAAAACTAGTCAAATAAATAATAAAAAATTAAGACTCATACGAGAAAACACTACGCTCGATCAATCCATACAAGCAGTATATATAAGAAATCAAGTCATATTTTCTAATCCATCCATAGTAAATTAGATCATATTTATTACTATACGGTTTTATTGGAAGAAATGGGGTGGACAAGCCTATGATATTTTCACTAAAGTTCCTTTTTTGCTTTAATGTTATATGCTCTTGGACTTTCTTCTACGTGTCATGACACAAATGTTTGGGCGGCTGGTCCCATCTTTTTCCCTCCGTTGGAGACGGTGATAGTAGTGGCCCAGCAGAGAGAGTGGAGGGAATTTTTTTTTTTTTCCCATTTTTCATTAGTATGATATAATGCAGAGATCTAAAGGGAAAAAAAAATTAAGATGCAATTTTTTTACCAAAAAAAAAAAAAAAAAAAGATGATTTGAAAAAAAAAACACTTTTTTGAAAATAATCGCTCTTATTACTTATAGAAATAAACGAATGAAATAAAATTTTATTATTCACAAAATAAAATTAAACATAAATTATCATCGATAATAGAATTTTTTTGTCACCTAATTATTTCAAGTGATACATGAGATATTTTTAGAAAAATAGTTTCTAAATTATCTATTTTCCACAAGATGAACAAAACATTAAATTAATTGGTACACCTCAGGCCATTCGGGAACTTGAAATAATAACATTTAACACCATCATTTATAATCGAGAACTTAGCGCTAGATTCTTAAGGTCTTTGTACAATAGGAAGTGACGGAGTGACCCAATTGTGGTTGGAATGTCCTATGTTTGGAAAAGTGAGGTGACATGTCAAAAAAATGATGCAAATGTGTGTAGTGGCATTTCTCAATTTAGATACTTTCCATTTTCTTCAAATAAATTGACAATAAGTACATACTTAAACTCGTGGTTAACGACGCAATTGAATAAGTGCACGCGGGGTTTGTCGAGATAGCCAAAAAAGATATTGGATGCTCTTTTGAAGTAAGCTTACAACCAAGCTTCATTTTACTAAGAAATATTTTAAATAACTTCTCATCATTTCGATTAAAAAAGTGAACACCAACCATATTTCACGGTATTAAAGAAAAAAAAGGTGATACATTTCCACACGATTGACAAAAGAAACGACTCTAGCCACACATTGTGAATGATAATAGCACAATTATTGATCGAGGATGGATGATTCAACATTCGCATAATTACCACAAGGAAAATTAGCCATTCAAATTAAAAAAAGAATTTCTTCATTTTTGTCTTCATTTTCATGCTATATATAAAAATCGATTCTATTCATTTGATTAGGTTCTTTTCTCTTTTGTCACGTGAAAGTTTTTTGGTGTCCATGCAATAAATTTCACCTTGATTATAGATTTTATTACTCTCTAGTTTCAAGTAACTTATAATTTAAAATAATAATAAAAAGCGGCTTCACGTGCGACTCATGTGTGTTTTGGCTGGTTGATGCTAAAAAAGTTAACAAAAAGCCATCCAAACAAATTAATACACAAATTAGATATTGCATCCATACAAATCCACCAGTATGCACGACCTTATATTTTAGGGAAAGTGACTTGTCAATGTTAGATAAACCTTTTTGGTTTCTGCCAATGGATTGTCATACCTGTGGCCACTGTCGATGTTATGCTCATAACTAGCTTTTCACGATAAAAGAAGAAGTCATTATTATGGCCCCCAATAAAAAAATCAAGGCATTTCTTTTTATCTAGAAGAGCATTATCATAAAAACTGTATCATAGGAAAAAAAAAAAATAGGACAACAACGCTATAAGTATCTAAATTTTAACTTGCTTTGCAATTGAATACCTAAACTTTTTTTTTTAATCCAGTAAAATAATTTGTCGAATATGGGTCAACATGAGATCTTCACTAAAATCAGGGAAAAGTACCCAAAAATCATAAACCTATTGCATTAGTACTAACTCAGTTCTAAACTTTTCAATTAAATCAATTCAGTCCTAAATCTTTTCACATTGATACTAATTCAGTCCATCAACCCATTTTTGGTCGACTTGCGTTGATGTGGATACTGCAGCCAGTGGCCAAATCTAATGTGGCAATTTTTAATGATTTTTTATTTTTATTTTTTTTTCGAATTTTTTGATTAATTTTTTCTTTTCTTTTTCATTTTCTTTTCTCCCTTTTTCCTCCTTGGACTATCCTTGCGGTGGGCAGCGAGCCTCCCGTGACCCTCACTTGCTTGTGAAAAGATTTAGAACTGAATTGATTCAATTAAAAAATTTAAGACTGAATTAATATTAATATTAATACAATAAGTTTATGACTTTTTTGGTAATTTTCCCCTAGAATCATGGACAGAAAATGTTAGATTGGACAACAACGCTAGTAAATAATCGTTAATTGTTGATGTTGGCGTCCAATATAGCCTTTTCAAATAATGTCATGATAACAGAGTTATATTAGACGACCGAGATTATACAAGTGAGCGTGCACACCCTCTCTCTCTCTCTCCCAACACATCGCCTGGCAACTAAATGAAGATGGCATCATTTGTACCTCTTAAGCAAGCCAAATCACCAATTGGCCTTAACCTTTGCCAAATAAACGAGTCACATCAGCAAAACCACATTGACCCACACTTAAAGAGTCGAGGTACTGGATTGGAAAAACAAAGTTTAGCTACTTGATTTTAAAACCAAACAAAAATTCATGTATTTGTGATGTCATTATCAAACAAATTACTAAAATGTCAATCTGTGTGTTGGAATTGCGAGCCCACCATCAATAATTTATGACCCCAGTCCATAATTATATTGTTGATTACATGCTAACCTACACACTGCTATGATAGCATGACATTGATTTAAATCTTGTATTATAACTCAGGCCCTAATATATTTTTTATTACATGCTACCTACCCACATCACTCTGACAGTTCCCTTATATAATACATACATATATATATATATATATATATATATATATATATATATATATATGTATGTATATTTAAATATAGGCCATTTACTAGTAGAACGCCCCTCCAAAGTTCAAACTTCAATAATTGGGTCCAACGAGGTAGTCGTACACATCACGCACTTTAATCAATCGCATCACTGACACGTCAAATAATTACCCTAAAGGAGTGGGCTTTAGACCTCTCTCTCAACCAAATAAGCCTGTCTCTCGAGTTCCCAACTAGGAGGCAGCCAGGTATAATTCGGACAAAAGCAAACACAAAAGATGAGATTCGAATGAAACGGTGTATCTATGTTCATTCGATATATTTTATTAAAAGCTAGACTACATGAAATTAGATACATCAATAGCAAGAGGCAAAAAATAAATAATAAAGAAATTGGCAGCTCCATGTGGAATGTGCAGTTCCACTTTTGTGCTTGAGCAGAGGAAAATGTTGTTTATTATCATATCTTATTCATCCAATGTGGTACTGAACTTTTGCTGCTTTATTATTATTAATTTTGGCACAACTTTTGTTTTTTTTGTTTATTCACCTTGATTAGTGTTAATTGAGAAAAAGAAATGATTGATGGTCAGAAAAGGGGTTCAAGGGGATGCATGCACTTTGCAGGAGGGAACACGTTTTGCCCTTTACTATTTCATGAATTTTTTTGGTATTTTTTGCTAGCACTGTTTTGTGAAACGCTAGTCATTAGTTGGTTTAAAGCTTCTCTTTTTGTGATATTGGACTGACTCTCGGTGTGGTGGAAATAAGAAGTGCAGAGAGGAAAAGGTAACAGCAAAGCTGTGTAGATATAGTTTTCTATGCTTCCAAGTGGAGGGTAGAGCGTGTGCCTATGTTATTAGCTTAGCCATGACCCTAATGATAGCTTAATGTTAAAATTAATGGCACATTGATTCTAATATTAACACCAGTGGAAAACTACAAGGAGGGGAGAGAGAGAAAGGGTGGCTACGAGCTTCCCCTTTTTTCCTTAAAGCTAGGGCAACAACCCCTCAACAAGTTTAGGGTGTGTTCATTGAACACGAATAAAGATTTAGGGGAAAATTTTAAAGAAGGATTTTAAGTGTTCTCATTTTTTCAAAAATAGCCTAAAATGAGACTTGTTTTAAATAAGGGTATAAAGTGCTATTGTTTCTCAAATAAGGGTTTGAAGTGGAACTTATTTCAAATAAAGGATTAAAGTATCTATATAAATCTCAAAGAAGAGTTTAACGAAGAGTTTAACTTTGCTAGCTGAAGGGCATTTTTGTCTTTTACTTTTTAAAATTCTCTTGCATTTTTTCTTTTTTCATTTTCTTTTTTTTTTCCCTCTTCCTTCCACCGACGAGGGTGGCCCTCCCTTGAGGCCGGCAACCGCCACTAGCCATTGACAAGGCGCAGTGATGGTTGGGGAAGGGAAGAGGAAAATTAAAAAAAAAAAAAAATCACTTAGAGTTTTTTTGACTAAAATGCCCCTTCCTTAATGGCTGAAATAGTCACCAGTCAACCAAAAATTCTTATTTGAGATAATTTGCTATTTTAGGCTCTAATTTAAAATGATTTGGTCACTTCATACCCTTATTTGAAATAATATATACTTTAAGCCTTCATTTGAAAAAATGAACAGACTTCAGGCCTTTATTTAAAAATTTTCCAAGAATTATGGTGTGCACTGAAAATTTCATGATTAATGAAAATATTTTTAATGAAAATCATTTCTAAAGAAAAAGGTTAGTTTCTTTTTTTTTTTTTTTTTTGGTTTAGGGAAAATGATTTCCTTCTTATTAAAAGGGAAAGTCATTTTTCCTAAATTAAACTTGTGTTTTTTTTTTTTTTTTTAGTCCATGAAAGTTTTTTTCCATAAATCGATTAGTTTTCCGTCATCTAAACACCAAAAAGTTAGAAAATATTTTCCCCGAAAACTGTTTTTCTTCAAAAAAAAAGCGGGCGCTTAGATCTTCCAAGAGTAAATGTTTAGATACTCAAAGAATAATCAAAATATTACCAATCTACTATATTTTATATTAATCTCATTACTTGTCGAGTAATGTTCTAGAAGTACTTAAAGCTATTTGGGAAGACCCGATACTCGCTCGTAACCTTCGTACAACCTTAAAATAATGGTGCTAAAAAATAACATCTCGCATTGCTTAGTTATGAGATTGTAATCGACTCTATAAGCCTACAATCTCATTTAATTATAGCTTCAATGTCCATGTTAGGTTTGTGCATTCGAATTCTTGTTATGATATCAGAGTCATTTTTCGCATGTTTCGTACTCCACTTAAGGATTCGCTAGCAACTCTTCTGCAATGTTTTAGGGGAAAAGAAGGCGAAAAACAAGAGGTGCTCTCATTGATTACACACATGTATATATGAATATATATATACATATAATATATGTGGCTGTCGAAGTCAACTTTAGGGCATGACAAATTTGGTCATAAAGCTAGCTATAAGCATCATATCTACAAATATAGACGTGTGTCAACTGGTTAAGATTCCTAGAGATTAATTCCTCGCTCTTTCGAGTTTGACTAACATGTTTTCTTCTAGATTGGTGTGATAAAATATCTTTCATGTCCTCGTCACATCCTTATCATAGCCTATTATTCACCAAAAAAGACAAACGAATGAATTATCACACTAGACCAAGACAATTACATGTCAAGAAAATTCGATCTTAAAAAGAAACGTGTAATCTCGAAATAATTTTTGCACTTCGTTAATGTAATCAAGATATGCAATAATCTTCTTTTTGATTCAATACTAATATCGTGGTTGTGTAAAGTATACATTTTCCCATCCCACATGCAATTGAGTTATCCAAATGACTCAACTTTATTAGGATGTTACTCATATAAATTTTATTGGTAAAATTTACTTAATTAGTCATAAACCTATTATACATATGCCAATTATGTCCTAAACTTTCTAATTTGGCCAATTTAATCTTAAACTATTACGTGAAATTCCAACATAATCATTCTCGCCTATTTTTGCTGGAAATCCCTAATGTGACATTCTAGTTATCATTGATCATCCTACATAGCAAACTACCATTTAGTAATTGCCCACGAAATTGACCGGAATGACTACATTGGAATTTCGCACAAATGCTTAAGATTAAATTGACAAAACTGAAAAATTTGGAACTGAATTGACATATGCACAATAGGTTTCAGATTGATTCCACGAATTTCTAAAATTTATCTCTCTAAGAAATGATCCTTGGATTGAGTATCATCAAATCAAGGGATGTTTGATTGCGACAAATCATTAGTAGAGGATGCTCATGAAATTAGTCAATATCTACCTGCCTAATATTAGTTTGGTGATTAAAAACCTCTTCAATTTGTGAGCTACTTGCCCTCGAGCGAGTATACATTTTGGAATTTATCAACCAGTATTGCAAATACTTGTTAAGTAATCAAATAGAATAAATGTGGTAATTTCGGATGTTGCATTTATCATGAGTTATGTATGAATAACACTGCGAAAATCGAAATTTCTTTATGAAATATGCTGCTTCTTCTTCTTTTTTTTGGGGTCGGATGCTTTAATGAGCATCTGGAAATCACTTATTTATAAGATACCTCATGCATTTCTGTGGGGGAGATTTTGCGCGACGACACAGATTTTTTAATTCTGCTCTCTGACCTAACTTTGCTACACTCTCTGCAGAAGCATCCGACACCTCTTAATATCAACGCCACTCGAGAATTTCCCACTCCGTCATATCCTTACAAAAAACGCACACTTCGCTTTTACTCCCTCTTCTTTCTCCTACACTTCTCCATCGCTTTCTTCTTCAGCATGGGGTCTAAGGCCTCTTCACCTTTCCCAATCTCATTCCAAATTTCTATGAGATAAGCATGCAAGGCCTTTTCCCTTTATATACGCGATTATACATATGTCTTTAGCCGTGCCGAGCAGCTTCCATATGTCCTAGTTCATTATTTCCTCTTCTAATTGTGCCTACTCTTAAGAGGCACCCTTCAGATCCCCCCTACCTGCCTCCCCTCTGATGCTCGAGGTGGATGAATCATTAATATCACCAGAGAGCCAGCGCTGGGTAGATAGAGAGGGGAGAGAGAGAGAGAGAGAGAGAGAGAGAGAGAGAGTCTTGGATCTAGGGCAGAAAGTGCAATGACAGGGGTTTCCTCGGGATCTGAACACGAGAAGCACAGAAGCAGCAAGATCAGTAATGATCAGCTTTGAAGAGTGGTGGTTGCAGTTTGCAGGTGACTAAAGAGCAACAAGAGAGCAAACCAACAAAGAAGACCCACAAAAGCGAAGAGAAGATAGTACAAAGAAGCTGCTTCAAGTTGGGATCTTTTGTTTCTTTTCTTTTCTTCCCTGTCTCTCTCTTTCTCTCTCTCTCTCTCTCTCTCTCTCTCTCTTTGGCAGAGACAAGATCAGAAGAAGGCCAAGGAGGATCTGAATCTTCCAGACACACAGAGCTTATCCACCAAAATTAATAACCCTAGAGAGAACCACAGGCATAACACCAAAAGCAGGCAAGGCCCTATAAATCCCATTAAGGCCGTCTCATTCATTCAGAAGGAGAAGAATCAGCCAAAAAAGAAGGAGGTGTATTCTTTTCTCAAGACCCTTCTTTTATCTTAAATTATGCAAAAAGCTCCAAAACTGTGAAATGGGAATGAAGAGCACAGAAGGAGAGATTGTCCAGGTCCAGGGAGGCCACATAGTTCGGTCGACCGGCCGAAAGGACCGCCACAGCAAGGTTTACACCGCGAAAGGCCCCCGGGACCGCCGTGTCCGGTTGTCAGCTCACACCGCCATTCAATTTTATGATGTCCAAGACCGGCTTGGCTATGACCGGCCTAGCAAGGCCGTCGACTGGCTCATCAAGAAGGCAAAGGCGGCCATCGACAAGCTCGCCGAGCTGCCGCCTTGGCAGCCGAACTCAAGCTCTGTTCCATCCACCTCCACTGCCCCAGACAGCGCAGCACACAATGGGAATTCGGCCGAGATGGCGGTTGCGGAGGAATCGGAGTCTCCCAAATACAATTTTCAGCTCCATAGGCAAATCAGTGCCAATTCAAGAAACGCAACAAGCCAATTCTTGCCACCGCAGCTGGAGAACGATCAGTCCATGTTGGAGACGATGAAGTCGTTCTTCCCGACGAGCTCGGCCGCATCATCCATCAATTTCAGCAGTTACCCATCCGAGATTATGTCGAGGAGCACCCAGCAGAACCAAGACCTTGGCCTTTCCCTACACTCTCTTCAGTCTCAATCTGCTCTAATTCACCAAAGCGATCCGCAAGAGAATGAAATGAGCCAAACCCTTTTCTCGACTTCGGCACCAATGGTGTACGAACCTGGGTTTCAGAGAATGATGGGTTGGGGCACCGACCCATCTGGCACGGACAACCGGAGTGGCGGCAGGTTTCTGTTCAACTCGCCAACGCCGTTGACGCTGCCTTTGCCGCTGCTGAGTCAAGGCTCAGCGGCGTTTCCACAAAGGGGAACCCTTCAGTCCAGTTTCGCACCGACTTTTCGCTCTCTCGACGAGTTTTCAGTGGACTCGGCTGACCATCACAAGTCGCAGGTCATCCATCACCCGTCTTCGCTCTTTGGCAACAGGTTTGTCTCCGATGGACTGCCTGGCTTTTGCATTTCTCCACAAATTCAGAACAACGGGGCACCGCACGATGTCGTTTCCGCGAGGCCATCATCTTCTGCTTCTCTGAGTAATGGCCGTTGATTAAAGAGAGGAAGTCCTCATCTTTATCACTACTGAGGTACCTAATCTTAAATTCTTCCTTTCTATCAACTTCGTTTATATCTGCTATATTCCCATGTCTTTTCTTTTTGTTTGCATCGAATGACTTATTGTAGGTTGTATGCTTCGGAGTTAAAAAATTTAATGAACTCGTAGAACAACATGGATTCTAAGCACTGCATTCTTTGTCAACTAAATTTAGTTTCCTTCTAAATAGGAATTTGGCGACGGGAGCTGTGGAACCAGTCCACATGTTGACGAAACAAGAGAGGAGATTCTCGTCGCGTCAATTTGTGCTCCTTTTGGAGAAGATCATATCAGGCTTGTTTCAATCGTCTAGAGGGCCTTTCTCTAAATCAATTCCCCAGTTATACCATAATATATTAATTTTGTTGTGAACGGTTGAGTAGGTTTTCTTGCATCAGCTTGATTTGTCTTCTGGAATGTGTTTTGATCTGCATGCTGAGCTCACCTAGAAAGAGCTCAAAAACTTTTGAATGGCGATTACACTTGCACAGATTCTTGTTGAGCGAGAATATTCTCTTCTCGGGTCATCTTCATGTCGTGTCTTTAAGTAATTCGCTCAAACGGAAGAGAGAGAGAGAGAGAGAGACGATTACCCTTCATTCTTGGAAAAAGTGAGCAGAGTTGCAGATAAGAGACAAACGTTTTGAATTTGTTAATATTGGGTAGAGTTTTGTATCTTTTTTAAGGGGCTCGCTTTTGAACCAGCAAAAAGAGCAACTTCCACAGATATAGTCATATACTTAGTTCGAAAAGCTCAGTATGATCCATTCGATGGAGATGTTATACTCAGGAAGATCTCAGAAGTTAGGTGGTCTTTTGGGGGCACTCAGGTGCAAATGATACATGAGCTGAACTTTGCCTATTCACGTTATGTTTTGCAAGAACAACAGAGTGATGCCTTGGCGTTCTGATGGCTATAATACTGGGATTTCTTGAAGCATTGTTCCAATGGCTACAATATGGTGTAGCAAAGCCAGTAGATTGTCAAATAGAAAATAATTCTGTACTCTTTGTCTCTTTCTTTTTCAAATTTAGGGTGACACTTTCATGATAGCACGCAATAACAACTTTGTTTGGATGCACTCCGGAATGCACATGCCCTCGTTTGTTTGGGATGCGTGTGAAGAGCAATCAGTGATTAATTAATTCAATGTGGGGCGGAAAAGATTATTAGGCTAAAATGGCATACCTTCAATGTCTTCCTTGTATAAGCCTAGGTTTTCTCATTATGGAAAATCAAGTTGTATGTTGCAGTGTTTGGATGGAGCAGTATCCGTCATTACTGCATGCTAAGAGAACTTTTCTGCGCCAGTCTCAGTAAAAGGATTTCTATAATGCACGCAGTTCAGATTAAATTTTGTTTATACAGACTGGTTTAGACGAATGTCATGTGCACTGCAAAAGGTACTTTTTGGAAGGAGAGTCAATTATATGCGCACATCTCATATGAAATCTTTTCACAGGCTGCGTGCAGAATAAAAATCATTTATTTTATTCGAATTCTATGAACAAGAAGACGGTCCTTCCGTTTCTATAAGCTAGAATCCGGTAGCAGTGCAAAATAGCATTAGCCAATCTCTTTGAAATGGAACAGACGAAGCCAATAATCATCCAGAGCCTTTCTTCATCCGTGGCATATCCAAATATAGGGTGTGGATTACATTTTGCCTCCCCCCGGATTGTGGGATTTGTCACAAAGTGCCCCCCGACTTTTCAATGCGCTATGCCAAAAATCCTTGAATTCGGTTGCGATGTCCCCCTTTAGTGTTGACATCACTTCATTTTCTACCTAGAATTCTATCGTGTGCTTGTCGCGTGACTGACTATAGCCCATTTTACGAGGGCAAATCTATCCAACAAGAAAAAGTGAATTGCGTTTTGCCTCTCAAGTTTTGACACTTTTTATGAGTTAGTTACCCCATCCTTTTTAATATTTGCAATTTCTTCATTGAAGTCCTGAAATCAGTTACAATATCCACTGGCTTTGACTTTGGCCACTTTCATGTAAGACCTACTTTTTTACTGATTTTTCAAATCTAGCCCATAATTTCAGGAAAGAAATCAATCAAAATACTAGACTTTGTATTTCATATTGATTATGGCCTTCAAATTTCATCCAAGCTTTTCAAGGTATTATGTAAACAATCAAAATTTGTATATAATTTTCATACAATGACTTCTTAAATCTTGCAATGTAGGGTCAGACGTTTAGCAAATTAAGAGACACAGAAAAAGTCTAAGTATTAAGACATGGTACGATCTGCACATTAGGTTTATTAAGTATTCTGCAAGTCAATTGTTTTTTCTTGTTAAATAATAAGTACGATTACTTTAACGCTATCATCATTTTATAATGAACATAATACAAGTATTACATGTTGATGCAGTGTGACAATGTGCCAAGTTTTATTATTGAACGTACCAATAATTAACAATATTTTACTTCTATGCAATCTTGTGTGAACAAAATATTCGTATCGAGCAAAATGATTCTATAATTTCTATTACTAATAAATATTTTAGTGAGAAGCATAACCACACCGCCAGTAGAGGTTACAACACAACCACACACTTACTAGAAGTGGGCAGGACAGGACGACCCTTGCTTAGGTAGCCAAAGTCGATCGCCGGAGGAGATTAGATGAAAAAATTGGTCTACATCACTATCAAGGGGGCTGTGAAACTCATTTCAATACTTTAGGGGGAACATTGAGAACAATAGAAAAGTCAAGAGGCAACTTGTCACATGTGCCAAAACATTTGTGGTAAAATGTAATTTGCCATTTGTTGTTAGCCAGATTTGCTCTCTGCCGGAGAACAAATTAGTCACATGACAAGCACATAGAGAGTTCCAATTGAAAAGTGTTTGGAGTCAATGGCCAGGGGGACATTGCAACCGATTTGAAGACTCTAGAGGGAACCTTGCATAAACTGAAAAATCAACAGGCAATTTGCAACGTATACCGAAGTCCAGGAAAGATCGAGTTCGCACCAACAATATGATGCCAATCTTGGATCATATTCCTAAGGATGAATTCATCATTAACTTGGTAGCACATGAGCTAGACTAGTCAACTTATTGGAAATCAATACAAAAGTGACCTATGCAAATTTCAGTTGAATGAAATAACAGGTTTGTGGATACATGATTTGTCGGGATATAAAGAGAATTTAAGTTTCGATCTAATTGAGATGAAAATGATATGTCCACTCAAAATCATTCTCAATTCTCCTAGAGTGAGCTTTCCATAGAGGCTACAAGACTGGGCAAGTTTGGTTATATTGAAGTCTATCTTTAGACACCAAGCGAATTAAGCAGATATCATAAGACACCTACTCACAACGCCATGTTTTTTTTTTTTTTTTGGTCAGAAATGGAAATATTTCATTTACTAAGCAAAGATGAGAGGCCCGGTAAATGGGCATCATTACTTAAAAAGTCCAACAAAGTTTGAGAAAGGGACAAGACCCAATTAAGAGATAAGTAATTTTCCTTGTGGGTTTTGGCTACCACTTAAAATGCCATGTTATAAAATGAAGTTTATCATTGTTAGTCACCAATTCTATCCAACTTGCTTGTGGACGATTCAAGGCCTGTTAGGTTTGAACTTGGGCCGCTCATATTGGGCTCGACCCAAGCCCAAATAGTGTCAAGCCCACCCAAGAAAGAGTAATCATTCGGTTGCATGGACCTCTCCTTAATTAACAACCCAATTCTTGAAATACTGCTTCTTTAATTGTTAAAATATATTTGATTCGTATATATATATATATATATACACAAGAGCATCTCATTGGCGAATAATTTGTCATGAACAACACAGGTTGGTCTTAATTCATAAAGTGAATTTGGCGTATGAATGCGAATCGCCAGTTGACCGACGGCACATGACAAGTGAATTAATTCTCCAGAATGCCAAGCACGGAATTCAAACCACTCGATTCATGTGGTCAGCCGAGAATTTTAAGGACCGAAATTGAGGCGGATGCCCCTGGACATAATCAGAGAAATAAAAAGTTTAGAAAAGAAGGTGGGCCAATAAAATCTTGAGACATGACTTTATTGCTTTCGGGAGCAATGATGCTTGTTCGGTCATAATAGATGTCAAAGTCATCGAAGCAACACAGTCCTTAAAGACATCGAAGGACATTCCCAGGGGTTCACGCCGTGCCCATATTCCACTCAATTAGATGTGATACGCTTGACATTTTTTGCATGGAAAAGAATAATCAGCTTCGACCCCACCAGTTGAATTTAGCACCATTTTATTTCAGAAAAAAAAAAAGGAGAAGGAAAAATTAGATTTTGAGAATTCTTTTGGCTATTAGGTTCTGTTTGTTATGTGAAAAATAACTTTCAGGAATTTTTTTAAATTTTTTTTAAATTTTTTGGTGTTCATTTTGTAGAAAATGAATTAATCGGGAAAACATTTTCCATCAGCACTGTCGAACATTGAAAAATAATTACGTTTTCTCATAAAATATTTTTCAGAAATATCACATTTTTTTGCGAAATGAATAGATACTTATGCTAATGAAGTGCACAATTGACGGGTGAAAATTTCAATATATCAATTTAAAGTTATTTCTACAAGTTGAAGGTAGATTTTTTTATTATTTTTCTCTAATTTTTGGGGATTCAAACAAGTTAAACATTAGCAATATAAAGACTTTGATCAAAAGAAAGAAAAGAAAGAAGAACGTGAAAAGGTTTGGATTCTTGGGGGAAAGAGGCTCCATCCACACCTCCTGTACATCCCTCGGGAGATCCATCACAAGAATAAAGAACTGTCAAGATGTGACGTTTGTTCATATTTTCCTCGGTCAAAATTGTAAACTATTTTCAACCTTCACGAATCCTAAAGATTCAATGTGAAATGTCTTGTGTTTTTCTTTTTTGGTCAGTCCTCGTTCATACTCTACACTCACTCGTAGACTCTCGCGCCGGGGGCGTGGGAGTCGCAACCCACACTCGAAACTTACGCGTCTCTACCCCCATCCCTCCTGAGGAGGTGGGGATTTGAACCCCTCACCTCCCCCTTCCATGTTGGAAGGGTGGCCACTGGGGCGAACCCCCGTGGTTAAATGTCTTGTGTTTGATGCGCCAACTTTTATATTGTTAAATTTTGTGAGATTACTATCAACTATTTTATAAGTTTAATACTCAAGATGCCCCTCGCGAGTAAGATAGATTACAACCTAAAATTTGAAATTATACAACAAGAAAGATAAATAAGGGGACTGAAAATAATTGAATTTACATTGAAAATATATAATAAGGGAAGCAAATAACGTATTCGGAAAATTAAAATTTGGGATTTCTTGATGTCATATGAAACTTTGCGATACTAGTGTAGACTAGTGTATAAGCATCTCTTAACCCAATACTATATAAAATATATGAGATCATTATCAACTAGTTTAAAAACTTAACTTATTAGATGGTTAAGATTTGATATATATATTTTTGCTTATATGATTTAGAAATTTGGATGGAGATCCCATTTCACACTTCTAAACATGCACAATATTAGGTGGATTTGCTGCCATCCACGGAACAATGATATTTTTGCAAACTTTTCTACAATTCTAAATCGGCTTCACACCAATCAGCGACCACATTACACGTTAAACAACCACCCCAAATGTAAACAACGAGAAATTTCACTTTCAACATTTACCCAAAAAAAATATTCAAAATTTAAAAAAAAAAAAATGAAGGGGGCAAGTCAACATTCAACAGTCAACGCCATTGAAAAATGAGGCTCCTCAAGTAACCCAAGCTGGCTCAAGAATTCCACGAGTCCAGCGCACCAAAGCCAAACCAATCCCGGCGTCTTCTTCTTCTTCTTCTTCTTCTTCTTCAGTTCACAACCAAACCACACATCAACGCCTTCTTCTCTCCTGCTCCTCCTCCTCCTTCACCTTTATCCCTCGGCCGTCTGCGCATCTCATTGCGCCGGCATGGCCTCCGAGGAGCATCATGATGAGAACATGCCGCCTCCACGGTTCCCGGGAAGGCTGCCACCGATCCCGGAAAGGCCGCCATGGTACCCAGAAACGAGAAAGAGCGACGACCTCAACAGCAAGATCATGCTTGCTGCCATCGTCTCCCTCTCGCTCGTCGTCGTCCTCGTCGTCCTCCTCCACATATACGCGCGGTACGTCCTGCGCCGCCAGGCCCGCCGCCGGGCCGCCATTCGCGACCTTGGCCTCACCCTGACCCCCGTGCACCCCAGGGAGGAGCCGCCAAAGTCCGGGCTCGACCCGCTGGTCATCGCTTCCCTGCCCATGTTCGTCTTCCGACGGGAGGGAGCGCGGGACGAGGTCGTGAGCGAAGGGGCGGCGGAGGAATGCGCGGTCTGCCTGAGCGCGTTGGAGGACGGAGAGATGGCCAGGGAATTGCCCAACTGCAAGCACACGTTTCACGTCGGGTGCATCGATAGGTGGCTGATCTCGCACTCGACGTGCCCGATTTGCCGCACCGAGGCCGAGCCCCAAGCCCAGCAGGAACTGCCGCCGCAGCCTCCCGTCGGGGCCGCACCCACGGCCCCACCCCTGGAGCGCACGAGCTCCATGTCATCCTGCATCGAGGGTACATCCGACGGGGCAGCGAGGCCGTCAGCTAAGGTCACCGGATCGAGTTCCCGGTTCGGTTCGTTCCGACGGATGCTCAGCCGGGAAAGATCATCAAGGAGGATGCCGTCCTGTGGGGCGGAAGACGGTTTAGCAGATATTGAGAGGCAGTGCTGAACTCTGATGATCATACGATCGGTAATGGTTTTATCTGGCAAAGTTCAACCAGAGAATTTCTCAAATCTTCACTGTTGCTGCTCATACGGTTGAATTTAACGCTACATGCATGTTATTATTTGTATATATATTTTCTTCCTAATACCAAACGAATTTTGAATCGCGATGCTCGATGAACACGTTTTACTGCTCGGCTTCGAGAGGAGGTTCGCGTTTGTTGACCTAAAACCCTGGCAAGATCGTCAATGGCGACGGTATTAGGTAGGGTCTCCATATCGAGCGCCCTTGTCAGCCATTGACATAGAGCTGGTGATTCCCCAGCTTTCTTTTTCTTTTTGCTTAAATAAATGGAGGGGGAGGGAAGGATTCGCAAGCAGTTGTTAAACGGAGAAAGATGAAGTCAAACCTTTCGGTTGCTCTTGCGTCGTGAGTCGGCAGGGAAATATTCAAATTTGGAGTATTAACAACGTTATCACGGTCACATGGAGCTACTAGCTACACCACCGGAGAAGATTTTGAACCTTGTATTCTTCCATTTTGTCCGAACGCGTCTCTGTCTTGATCACGGATTCAAAAAGCCTTTCGATTCTAACTAAGTCCAGAGATGACGAAATTGGATCGCCTAAAATTCAGTATCCAGTTTTCCATGATATGGTTACCTTGTAGGAAGCGCCAGCAAGAACGAAGGATGGAACCGATTACGGTACCAGGCACACGTACCATATCCAATTGGTCCGGGGATATGTAATGTAGACTCTACATTAGTTATGAAATGCCGCATGCCTAATTAATTGTTAAACAATAGATTAACTTATGCCCGTCTTATTTTGGCCTTTACTGCATCTTAATTAAATCTATTAAGTCGTATGCGTGAATTGCATTAAAAAAGTCTCATATCGAAAAATTGGTATGGTGTAAAACAATTAACAATCTTAATTAGCCCATAACATATCAGCTTCAGTTTTAGAGTAGTAGGGTTCAAATAGATATATCGACCAACTCAGATTTAGGCTCTTCTAGTTCGAAGTATCGAACTTCTACTATTCGACCCAAAAATCCTCACCACACCGTAACAACGATCTCTCTCTCTCAACCTCCATGACAGACGCCTGTCCTCCCGCCACCGTCACCTTCAGTCCAAGCCACTGCCATGCCCCCAGGTTGCACGATCCCTCGTCCAAGCCAGACGCCTCTCTCGAGCGCGCTAGCTCGATGCTACCCATTGGCAGGTAGGGCCGTCCCTTCGGGATCGATGACATGAAAGCAGCGAATAAAGGTGTAGGTGAACAGAGGTGGAGGGGGTGTCACGGGCTCTGTCATTGAGGCCAGCAATGGAAATGGCAAGGCAGAGCTCCCTGATGGCGAGGACGGCGAAAGGTACGATGAAGAGGGGAAAGTTAGAATTGGAGTTTTGCTCGACCGCGAGGGAGCACGAACTGAGATATTCACGTGCCACCGTTCGCTGGTACGAGACACCAGAGGGGACCGGAGCAGTGTCTCCATCTGCATTCGAAGGCCCGCAACACTAGCTGGAATTATGACTCTCACACGGGACCTTCCAGAGGCAGCTGAGTGCCTTCACCTGATTGAGTTGCAAAAAGTAGATTGAGCAGCAGCATGATATGAAGGATTTGGAAGCAGGAGACAGCTTTGGTTATGACTCTCACACGGGACCTTCCAGAGGCAGCTGAGTGCCTTCACCTGATTGAGTTGCAAAAAGTAGATTGAGCAGCAGCATGATATGAAGGATTTGGAAGCAGGAGACAGCTTTGGTTCTCCCACCCCTAACAAGATCCTCACGTTTAGCTGGAATTATAGCTCTTACATCGTGGCGAGTGTATCGACCTTTGATCTAGATGAGCTTTTCGACCTTTGATCCGGAGATCCATGCAAAAACAAACCGTAGCATTAGCAAAAACTGTATGTCAACATACGTGTACCCCGCCATCTTTGGGCCAACCATTGTGAGAGGGTTGAAAAGGACAGTATAGAGTCAAATTGGAACATGAACAAAAAAACAGAAGCAGAAGGAACTCAGCAACTTAGGAAGTTCCTTGAAGGATTCTGTGATTAGTCTTTCAGCTTCAGCATAAGCGAAGAGAGATGAACGGATAGAACACAGATGTCTGTAGTGCTTGAATGCAGGGGAAGTCAAGTGAATAAGATCTAAATTAATGTAAACCCTCAGAACTCAGCAAAAATAGCCATTAATCAATGACATTCTGAGTAATTACACCCTATACTAATGTAGGAATAAGAAGAAAACAGTGCCCGCAATTATAACCTCAGTTAGAGGCTATGATTTCATCCTCATTAACATTTTACAGGGATCAAAAACACCATGATGCAAAGATACAAGGAGAACAGAATCTCAATAACCTAAATGAAGATAATAAATGAAAACCAGATAAGAAAAAAAAATGCCTTATCCACGCGGTTCCACTGAAGCACTTTTCATGATGCTTTGAAGAAGTGCTCACAGATTTTGTCATCATCAATTTTCCCTAATTAACCAGTGCAACAGTATTGAACAAATGCTCATGATTACAAAAGAATACCGCCGGATAGCAATCCGATTGCAGCCGCTCAAATTGTCATAGGTGGGCTGAACTCCAACTGCCGTTGATGCACCAGAACGACTGCCATTATTAACAGACAAGCTGTCCCACAGAAACGTAGAAACCATTGTTTTTCATCAGTAACATATACTACTTTTTTTCTGCACCTACACTTACAGGAGAGAACATCACTTAATAAGAAAATCCTACAAGACCAATTTCCTTCTTCAAACTGAGGGTTCCAAGTACCACAATCGCCATATTCGTCATACTGTCGGATAAGAGGCCCTTGACTCTTTAGTTAGCGCTAAATCCGAACCGAAAAGAATACCAACATTTCATCCATTACCAACTCGATTTGAACCTATCTAATTTTTACTTCTTCAATCACCAAAGACCGGTTTTCTCTATTCTAAAGACAACCCACAAAAAAGTGCACAAGATCAGACACTCCCACCAACCAGATTGGCCCAAAACCAAATCAACAAATAAACTAAAAAATCGAACCCCTACCTATCATTTGAATACAGCAATTTCAAAACGAAAAGTTCGTTCCTTTGATTACCTAGAGGGGAACTTGCAATTGCCGTGACCTGAAACAACACAAACGAGAATGAATTAGCTAATGGCAGAACAGAATCATTTCAGCACTTACAAGCAAGAAGCTTATTTTCTTATTAGAAGATAGCGATTGGATCCGTTTGGCAAGAAGATGACTCAAGTAGATACAAAAGATCAAACGCAGATAAAACCGGGCTAAAAATCAGATCCAAAGCTCCTACGGAAAAAAAAACCCAAATGAAATAGACGCCGCCGCCGCCGCCGCACTCACTGGGGTTGATCGAGGTGAGCGCCGCCGTGTCGGCGAAGTTGCAGCCGTCGTCGGTCATGCCGTGCTTCAGGTAGTAGTCGTTGAACGCGTACGACGCCGTCCTCCCGACGTCGGCGGGGTCGTAGCAGGGCCCGCCCTGCTGGATCGGGCCGCAGTCGGTGCCGCCGGGCCCGCAGGCCCAGTTGATCGCCGACTGTAGCGAGGCGTCGTCGGCGTTGTTCTTCGCCACGCACCACAGCTCCAGGCTCGGGACGCCGGGGGGCCCCGACGCCGCCGCCGCCGCCGCAGCCGCCGGCGGCCGGGGCGGAGCGAGGAGGGCGAGGAGGAGCAGGGCTAGGGGGCGGAGAGGCGCCTGCGCATGGTGGAGAGTTCTAGAGAGAGAGAGAGAGAGAGAGTGGAAGTGGAAGTGGAAGTGAGCGGAGGAGAGAGAGAGAGAAAGTGGGGACGAACTTAGTGAGAGAAACGAGAAAGATGACCGTTAAAGGGGAAGGAGACGGAGCGACTTCGGTGCCCGAAACGCAGAAACGACGTGTGAAAGCGAGTTGGCGACAACTTCCCAGGGATCTGAACCTTGTCGTTTCCGTTTATTGGGGCCTGTCGTTTTGCGGGCCTTTGGGGACCCACACCTCGTGTTTTCTTTTTAAACTTTTACTTTTTCTTTTCTTTCCCTCCCTCTTTTTACAGACCCAAAATTTAAAGAAATAAATAATAATTTGCGGGGTTGGTCCTTTTAACTGACTTGCACGCTGATTCGCAATTGTTAATTTGTAAGGGCAAGTCCTTGAGCTTGTTGGAATTTTTCAATCGGGTCCATCAAATTGGCAAAAATAGCAAACTGAAGTGATTTTCAAATAGAAATCGATTGTCTACATCGGCATCGAGTTTTCGCACATTGAATTGTTGGTTGGGATTTGAAAAACACGTCGACTTATGTGGTCGGAACTAGTCATTCCAAGCGTGATAGGAAAAGTTCTAAGTTTGCAGAGTTAAATAGGTAAGTTCGCACTCCTAACATAGCCACATAAGCTGTGAAATTGACAGGATCCACTCTTCATCGATGGAAAAAATAAATGATCAGGTCCGGGTCATAAGGTTGGGCTTAATATTTTGCTCAAGCCCGAGCCCGAAGTTGGGCTACAATTTTAACTAAATAGTCTTGTCCAAGCCTACCCAAAAGTAGCTTTTATGCTCTTGTGGCCTGGGCCAGACGAGCAAAGCGTCCGGGATTACATGTGTTTAACTAAAATAAATTCACAACAGGTATCTATTGGCGTAACTACATAGCTTAGCATTAGAACTCCATTAGCCGAGTAAAATGCGAGGGTACTACAAAAATGGGTGATCTCATAAGAAATTATTTAGATGTACCAAAGGAATAAATAATGCAGCTTAAAAGCGAAGCAAATAATGACCAAAATAGGTTTAGACCATGTAAATCCGAGGGCAGTATAAAAATATATGACCTCGTGATAAAATGCTTCGATGTACATCAAAAGATAAAATCGCATGGTTCAGTACTAAACCCAATAATATCCCGAATAAGTTAAAAGGCCAGAGATCAAAGAAGCACCTGTCAAGAATTGCGAACACCAAACAAGGTGTTTACCTTCCAAAGTCTGGCTAGGATAATTTAGCAAATGATGCAAACAGAGAAGTGTTCTATGTGTATTGTGAAACAATCCCAACATCCCCACATGCGTGATTTTAGCGAGGAGGTTGGACTAGAAAAATGTTCGTGTTCTCTACAAAATTTAAGTATGACCCAAGCACAAATCTGTTTTCATACTCATTGAACTTTTATTTGGTTGAATTTAAAAAGAGTCCTTGAGTGGCATCGCTAGTTGAAAAAGATGATTAAATGCTATCACCATCTACCAACAGTATGTTCTAGAGAGTGGGAGAATGCGGTGTTCTCTAGTTTGCTGCCTGGTAATGGGATGTCTCGTTCGCGGTCTTGATATCTGTTGGGTCGATTGGCCCAAAGTCGCTCCTCGTACTAGGATTTTGTTCTGTTGAAGCCCACAATCACGAGCCAATTGTAAGGATGCCCTCGTCAGGACAGGAACCCAGTCCATCTTGCCCATTCACTTGATGAGATTTGCACTGGGGGTGAACCGAATTAAGTTACTCGCACGTAGCTCGGCTACGCACGGCTCGATGTCGATGATTACTCGAGATCAACTCATTTGATTTCAAGTTGAGCTCGGGCTACTAGAGCACCTTGTTGAGCTCGCAAATTCTCAACAAGATAGGCTCACGAGCTTAATCGAGCTTTATTGATGTTTTTAAAGATATTACCAGTAAAAAAATAAACGTAAGTATCTTTATAAAGAAATTGTTGATTTCATTAAAAATGTCTATTATATTTAAAAGATAAAAGAACATACTCGAAATGTGGGCTTTGAGATTGATGACAAGATCGATGTGCATTTAAAAGGCTCCTCAATCTTTTCGCTTAAATCATGTTGCTATTGAAGGACTCCCAACTGACCTAAAATTATGACATGTCATATCATCAGTCAATTTCCTTTCAAAATCCATCAATTTGAACAGATTAGAAAAAGACAAATTAAGCATGGTACGTCTAAGATATATAAATTTACGGAAACCAATTAAGCTTCGACATTGACGAATGCCTCTTATCCCTTTACAATCAAAAGAAGCAAAAAAAACTACTGAACTTTTCTTCACGGTTATATGTGTTAATCGATAATGAAATTATAAATTAATCCCATGTTTAGAGTGTACTAGATATTCACTCTCTTAATTTATGAGTTCTTATTTTTTGAAAAAAGAAAAAAACCAATATCCACTAAATCTTTTTTTTTTTTAACAAAAGAACATGGTCAACTATTTTAAAAGTTGCAGTTAAATCTTTCATAAATTACTTATCGTTTAAATTGTATCACTTAGATATGTTTCTTTAGATATAATAGGAACATAGATCTCATCGTTCTAGATTTAATCATCAATTGATTGAGGAATATCCATCGTCCATTTAAAAGTTGTACTTAAATTTCTTAGAATTTGTTGCTCCACTATTGTCATTTGGGATTTGTTTCTTTGCGTAAACTGAAAGATGAGGCTACTGGTTGCCCATTTTTACAAAATCAAATGCGTGTCCTCAACAACATTGTCAAAATTTCTAACTATGTCATCATGCTAGTGCCACCCTCTGTAAAATTCTCATCGGGGATTCGCTAGTTTGACAAACATTATCATATAAAGTAGGATTAGAGATGTACCTTGATGTCATAACATTCCCTTGCATGGTTGGTTAAAAGATCTTGACCTACACATGGCATCATTTGGAGCATTGATGACCATTGGCTCGATCGCATCTAATATGTGGCTCACAATGTAGTTAGTCGTGTTTTGTGACTGTTCCTCGAACAACCTCCGTGTAGTTGCCCTCTTGTTGGAATCCAGGAGAAAATTACCGAAAAAATTTAAATTTATTACAATTGTGCCAATTCAATTCTAAAGATTTTTTTTTTTTTTAACTAATTCAGTCTTAAACCTTTTGCAATTGAATCAATTTAATCCATCTGGCCAATTTTGGTCGGCCGGCACTAACATGGACGATGGTTGTTTGACCAACTCTAATGTAGCGATTTTTTTATAATTTTTTTAATATTTATAATTTTTTTTTCTTTTTTCTTTTTCTTTTTCATTTTGCTCTTCTTCCTCCTTTGACTTCTTTTCCCTAGCTTGCTGACCACTAGGCAAGGGTCGCAAAGCCTTCGCCTAGCCTCCCCCACAGTTGGCCAAGCCATGGCGGCCTTCGCCTAGGTGAGAACTTCGTAGCCAAGGCCTCATCTAGTGGTCAGCAAGCCTCGGCAAAGCCTCCATTGTAGAGAAAAGAAGCCAAAGGAGGAAGAAGAGAAAAAAAAAAAGGAAAAGTAAAAAAAAAAAAAATAGATAAAAAAAATTAAAATATATATATTTAAAATTGCCATGTCGATTGGTGGACGACCAATGTCCGTTAGTGTTGGCCAACTAAAATTAGCTGGATAGATTGAATTGACACAATTACAAAAAGTGTAAGACTGAATTAGTTTAAAAACAAAAGTTTATGACTGAATTGATATAATTACAATGGGTTTAAAACTTTTTTAGTAATTTTCTTCGAAATTTGGTGCAACTTCCATCAATTATTTTTCACCAAAGTGTATTGGAAGATCGACACCTCCCTATCAATTATCCTATGCTACACTTCTAATGCACAACATCCTCACTATGGTTTGTGGTAACAGGTTGTTGTTGCCGATAGTATTGTCGAACTCTTATTGATTTCTCATTTTTGCTATCAACCTCTCCTCAAATAAAAAATGTGTTCCAATAGATGTGCCAAAAAGTATCACCAAAAGATGATGAAGTGCCTTTTAGAACATGGATTGATCGATGAGTAAATCAACAAAGGATGTGTAGGCTCCTTTGTTGATTTTAAATAGGAAAGTAGATTAGGAGAAATTCAATTTACAAATGCTGGGAGCAATACTTACCAGCGATGTAAATTACAAGAAAGTGAGAAAGAAAGATAAATTTGCAAAAATATATTGAGTTCTGTAATTAGTCGGGTTTTTTTTTTTTTTTAACGAATAGTACACTTGGGGTATTTATAATCTGTATAAATGGTCTGAACTAACCAATATGCACCTACGAAAATCTTCCTAATCCAATATGCAACTACAATTAGTGACACTATATCCACTACCTTACCAATAACATTGACTCCACTAACTTGATGGTAAACCCGTTAAAATGGGCCATAAATCTATTTCTTAACCTATATTTGATGAGCTAAATTGTTATATTAGTTAGTTATATTAAGTAAATAATTTTAAAATGGTAAAACACAAAATAATATGAGTATTAGATGAGTTTACAACTTATCAGAACTAACCCACACCTATGACTTTCTCTTGCATTACTCGATCTCACGCTCCTTCATTCGTTGCTCTTATTTCAGTTTGAGTATGAGTTTTCCTCAATTGGTTAAATATAAGACTATTTTAGCAATATGAATCGGGTACAAGTCGAGTTGGATAAGGATCACTAAATTTACATTACATGGAGACGAGGTTAATTTGGGTCAGACCATTTTTTGACCTAACACAAACCGATGCTTATTCACCCATTTGATGAGTTCACTTGACAACTATATCCCACTCTCTTCCCCACTTGTTGTATTAGTCTTCCTCATTTACTAGTTTTTGCTCCAGCAGTTGATTATATGTTGTTAAAACCTTCGTCGACTAAACTGAGTATTCTTGTCGATCAAACTATCGACTACAACATTTGGACATTTTTTTTTTTTTAGCAGGAGCAAACATTGTTTACATTGATGTTTATGCTAATCATTTATTGTAAAATTTGGCAACAATCATCTACTACACAGACTTGCACCATAATTCAATATTTACAATTTTCTGCAAAATCATGTCTGAATTAAACACTAAAATGCATATTACATCACGTACCATATGCATCGAAAGAAAAAAAAAAGTTACAGAAGTTTTAAATAAATTCTACAACCAATCATCATCTTCCCCCAACTTCAAGGTCAATAATTTAGTCTTAAACATTTTGCAATTGAGTCAATTCAATCCATCCGGTCAATTTTGGTCAGCCGGCACTAACATGGACGATGGTTGTTCGGCCAACTCTAATGTAGCAATTTTTTATAAAATTTTTGGAATATTTATTTCTTTTTCTTTTTCTTTTTCTTTTTCCTTTTCCTTTTCATTTTGCTCTTCTTCCTTTGGCTTCTTTTCCATGGCTTGCTGACCATTAGGTGAGGGTCATAAAGCCCTCACCTAGCCTCGCCCGCAGCTGGCCGGCCCATGGCAGCCTTCACCTAGGTGAAAACTTCACAGTCAAAGCCTCATCTAGTGGTTAGCAAGCCTTGACAAAGCTCCCACTATGGAGAAAAGAAGCCAAAGGAGAAAGAAGAGAAAAAAGAAAAGGAAAAGTAACAATAAAAAATAAAAATATATATATTTAAAATTGCCATGTCGGCATTGGCTTGACAACCAGTGTCCCCATCTATCTTGGCCAACCAAAATTAACCGAATAGACTAAATTGACACAATTATAAAAAAAAAAAAGTTTAAGACTGTATTGGTTAAAAAAAAAAAAATTATGACTGCATTGGTATAATTACAATAAGTTTAAAACATTTTTGGTAATTTTCTCGGAATTTGGTGCAACTTCCATCAACTATGTTTCACCAAAGTGTCTTGGAAGATCAACACCTCCCTATCAATTATCCTATGTTACTCTTTCGACAATTGAGCACTTCTAATGTGCAACAACCTCACTATGGTTTGTGGTAATGGGTTGTTGTTGCCAATAGTATTGTCAAACTCTTACTGGTTTCTCATTCTTGCTATCATAGTCTCCTCAAATAAAAAAATGTGTTCCATTAGGTGTGCCAAAAAGTATCACCAAAAAGATGATGAAGTACCTTTTAGAACATGGATTGATCGATGAGTAAAACAACAAAGGATGTGTAGGCTCCTTTGTTGATTTTAAATAGGAAAGTAGATTATAAGAAAGTCAATTTACAAATGCTGGGAGCAATACTTGCCAGCAATATAAATTACAAGAAAGTGAGGAAAAAAGATAAATTTGCAAAAATACATTGAATTCTGTAATTAGTTCGGGTTTTTTTTTTTTTAATGAATAGTACACTTGGGGTATTTATAATCCATATAAATGATTCGAACTTAAATTACGAAAATCTTCCTAATCCAATATGCAATTACAATTAGTAATACTATATCCACTACCTTACCAATAACATTAACTCCACTAACTTGATGGTAAACCTGTCAAAATGGGTCATAAACCCATTTCTTAACTCATATTTGATGAGCTGAATTGTTATAATAGTTAGTTATATTTAGTAAATAAGTTTAAAATGGTAAAATGCAAAATAATATGAATATTAGATGGTTTCACAACTTACTTAGAACTAACCCACATTTATAACTTTCTCTTGCATTACTTGATCTCCCACTCCTTCATTTGTTGCTTTTACTTCAGTTGAGTATGAGTTTTCCTTGATTAGTTAAATATAAAACTATTTTCGCAATATGAATTGGGTATAAGTCGAGTTGGATAGGGATCACTAAATATACATCACATGGAACACAAGGTTAATTTGGGTAAGATCAATTTTTGACCTGACACGAACCAATGTCGATTAATCCATTTGACGAGTTTACTTGACAACTATATCCCACTCTCTTCCCCATTTGCTGTATTAGTCTTCCTCATTTACCAGTTTTTGCTCTAGCAGTTGATTATATGTCGTTAAAACCTTTGTCAACTAAATTGAGTATTCTTGTCTATCAAACTATTGACAACATTTGGACATTTTTTTTTTTTGTTGTCAACAGGAGCAAACATCGTTTACATTGATGTTTAGCCTAATCGTTTATTGTAAAATTTGGCAACAATCATCTACTGCACGGACTTGCACCAGAATTCAATATTTACAATTTTCTGCAATATCATGTCTGAATTAAACACTAAAATGCATATTACATCCCATATGCAACGAAAGAAAAAAAAAAGTTACAGAAGTCTGATTTAAATTCTACAACCATCATCATCCTTCCCCAACTCCAAGGTCAAATAAATTCCCAAAAGGCAAAATTTAAGAACAATTCACTGACAAGCCCCACCTTTCGTACAGCCCAACACAAAATCCACCACCCTCCAACATGACTCAAAATTCAAAAGCTACAATTTAAACCCAAAAAAAAAAATATTAATATTAAAACGGAAGATAAAATAATTAATTAAATAAAATCACTGCATTACACAATCATCACCACCACCACACCCTACCAAATCAGATAAAGCAAGAGACAATATTTATACTTCCTTTTTTTTTTAATCATTTCTTTTTTACAACTCCAGAGAGCATCACCCATTCTCTTTTTCATTTTCCTCCTCTCCTCTTCAATCACGGCTGCACGTGTTCGTCTCTGACCTCCAATCATGTCGCTTTGATTGGTCCCCACACGATGTGGACACATCACGTGAATGCACAGATCGACGTCAGATCGAAAGAGAGAGCTAGAGAGCGAGAGGTAGAGAGAGAGAGAGAGAGAGAGAGAGGAGACCAGCCCATCAATAGGCTTCCCACAACACACCCTCTTCCCCAAGTTGGCTAACACATGGGATCTCTACATAAAAATCAATAAATAACCAAAGAAAAAAGCTGGCTGACATGAACTCCAGTGTTTCTTCCATAAATACAGATATGAATATGAATACCCAATTAGATGGAAGGATATAATTTTCATGTTTCAAAAGTTCAAGGAGAAAAAAGCGTTGAACTTGGGAGGCTAATCTCTCTCTCCGTCCTTTTTTGTTTTTTTTGGGGGGGTAAAAAATTAGACTGTCGAGGGAATAATGATAATAATGTTAAGGTACAGAGCTGGGGGGACAGGAGTCAAAAAGTCAAGCGCTGAGAAGCTGCTCCTTACTGTTCTCCAGTGGAGGAGGATTATTTGGCTCGGAGGATGGAGGAGGAGGAGGAGATGCTGCGGATGCATTGTTACTGTTGCTGTTAATGTTGTTGTTGCCATTGTTATTTTCCATTTTGTGGAGGCTCTGCTGGTGATAAACTTGCCTCAACCTCTCTATTTCCCTCTTCAATGCTTCTTGATGCGCTGCAAAAGTAATAACAATAATGATGACGATAGGTCAAGAAAAATGGAGAAGAAAGTTGTAAATTTAATTGGTGGGGGGTGGGGGTGGTACGCAAGACAAGCAACGTGTTCGTACGCGGGAAGAGAACAAATGCATGCATGAGTACTTGTCCTATTATTGATTAGGTTTCCATTCCCACATTTAATTGAGCTGCTATCGAAATTGATTATCTCACATTAAATTCGTATGTACATACATTTATAAATACTAAAACCAGTATGCAAAATCAGTATACTAAGCAATCAAAAGATTGTGAATACGCATTTAAGCGAGTCATGTCCAACACCTAACATGACACTTTAAATTTATATTGCATCAATAGTAATATCTATTTTTTAAATTGGTGTTAATATACCTAGCATTATTTATATCGTTACGAGCCCACACACGTTAACTTTAGAACTTAGAATATAATTGCAAAGTCGGTGATAATTAAGCTTAATT
Organism: Eucalyptus pumila; assembly: GCA_016097595.1. Taxonomy (NCBI): domain Eukaryota; kingdom Viridiplantae; phylum Streptophyta; class Magnoliopsida; order Myrtales; family Myrtaceae; genus Eucalyptus; species Eucalyptus pumila. The sequence goes on along the minus strand of CM027856.1, from coordinate 9,664,924 downwards.
AAAGAAAAAAGATGAAAAGGGGGAACAATTGACTAACCATCTTTGAAAATCTTGTCTTGGGCCAAAGCTGCGATTCTTTGCTTGAGAGCACTGTTATCCACGTTCAGCAGCAAGCGCTGATGGTCCAAAAAGGCAACCCTCGGCGACAGCACCGAAACCTCGGTCTTCAATGACGACCATGCAACGAAGAACAAAATCACTGTCACCCCCAATCGGCGCTAATTGCTCGGCCATTTCCACCATCCATGGCGTAACATAATCACGTATAAAACGACAACAGTTCTTCAGTTTAAGTACGTACTTGCAACGAGTTGACGCTACGTTCGAGTTCTGATATGTATTGCAGCTTCCTCACCCTCGATCTTTGCGCAGATTGTCTGTTTGCTAAGATTCTAATTCCAACCCAAGACCCCCACCCCAGAAAAGAAAAAGAAAAAAAAAGAGGAAAAAATAATTGTCACTCAAAACCTATTTAATGAGTCAAACTCAATGGCATTATTTCGCAATGGTAAACCCTACTCTAACATGCATGTTCTGAGATATGATGGTGCTTCTGTTTGCTAGATGACATGTTTCATCGCAGTATGATGATGGATATTTATGACCAAGGCAACGGGAAAGAATCATTATCAATTATTGTCAGCTGCATTGTAATTATCCCTCGTCATTTTAATTGGTTTGAGATGAATTTTGTGAGGAATGATGTTGAAATAATTATGATTTACCTCTTGACCCTTTTGGGATCGACGATCCTATCAGCAGGATTGCCTGGGTTTGAATTGGGTGGACTGTTGTCCTGTGAGTCAGATTGGCAGGGGCTTTGCACCTCCTCAGGCTCGTTCTTTGGCTGCTGCTGCTGCTTGCCGCTGCTTCTGATCCGCCTGCTTCTCCTCATTGATACTGTTGTGATCAGACGGCGATGACGGGTTTGACGACGAACCTGTGGGGGGGACGGCCACAGCCGACGGGGAGATCTCGTCGGTGAACATGGACATGAACTGCTCGTCGTCGAACCGGTCGAACTCATGTTGGTTGTGGCCGCTGTTGGCGCCGGACCCCGGCGCACTTGAGTTCCGGCAATGCTCAAGCAGCGGGGCCTCGAGGTAGGCGACGGAGTCGCTCGCCGACCTGCGGTGGGACCCGCGGCGCGCAGCCGAGAAGTCGAGGAACTCGTCGACCCAAGAAGGGTTGTTGTTCTGGTGCGAAGCGGCAGGGGGGGCGGCGGGCGGGTTGAGGACCGGGGGCGATTGATGAGACCCCATGAAGGAGAACTTCTGGTGGTGGAGGGAGAAGTCAGGCCAATTGGGGGTCATGTTTGGGATCTTAGGAGGCAATTGGGCCATTGCGTAATCAAGAACGCCACACGATGCCACCCAGAATCCAACGAATGCTAACCGCAAGACAACCCGACTGATCAAAACTAGCTGCAAACCCTCTCAAAAACCGAAGGACCGAAGCTGGGGAAAGGAAAGGAGAGGCCAACACACGAACCACACCACGCCACGCCAATCCCAAGAAAGGTGACGCGGGTGGCGCGTTCGATGTTCGTGTTGGATCAGGAAGGACGGTGATCGAAATTTCAGCTGACACGAGAACCAAACCAAATGATGATCCCTAAGGGAGCTCCATATAAATAACACTCAAAGGAGAGAGAGAATGTCGCTGCAGAAGAAGGAAAGCAAAGGACACCAACAAAGAGAGAACATCATCATGGTCTTCATGGGGCTCTTGGTTTCTTATTCTTATCGAATTCCCCCCCTTTTCGATCTGTGCTCGTTGATGATGTTAAATTTCTCTCAGCAACAATCCATCCCTCTCTCTCTCTCTCTCTCTCTCTCTCTCTCTCTCGCTGTGGATGTGCAGTGGGGTCACATGGGGGGGGAGATTGGACAGCTATTGCACAGCTGGGAAGAGGGAGGTTGGGACTCAACGGTATTACTGGAAAGTCGCTCAGTAGTTTTTATTATCAAAACCCAAAGAGAGAGAGAGACAGAGAGAGAGAGAGACAGAGAGGGAATCTGCAACCCACGTGCCCTTGTGACCTCCCTCTTTACTGGTGGTGGTGGTGGCTTCTTCATATTCATCACCTTCCTCCTTATTATAGTCTCTATTATTATTATTATTATCATCTTCCCTACTGCTTGTTGCTCCATATCCCACAATGGAAACATTCCTCTGCAATACCCTCCAGCCCACCATATTCCCCCCCTACCCCTTTCTAATCTTCCGGATCTCTGGCCGTCCGATCCGATCGCCACTGCCACAATGGGGGAAGGGTTCATGTGTGCGCGAGCGAGGTCCATCATTTCGTGACCAGTTTTTTTATATGTAATATGTTACGTTGGCTATGCATAGTGGCCGGTACTGTCCTTTGCTAGCTAGCAAGCTTCACAATTCCATGGAGCGCATGTGCAGCAGCAAGAGAGAGAGAGAGAGAGAGAGAGAGAGAGAGAGAGAGAGCACAGAGTGGCAAAACGATTAGATATAACGTGTCCCATTTTGACCCCTTTCACAGACAATCAGTGTAAAGAATCATACGCCTTATTCGGGTCGTTTTTGGGTGGACCCAATATGACAATTCGGGGCAGGAGTACTACCCAAGGTCATTGTTGAAGGCTGGATCAAAACGGGTAGAACTAGCCGCGATTATCAAGCTAAACCCCTCATGAATCTAAAACATCTGTTTACATTCACTTCATTTGCTTTATCCTGGCCACTTATGCTGCCCTCGTGCGAGTCAGATTAGGAGGCCCCCAGCCTGGTGTGCCCGACAACTTAGCCTATGTCAACCCGTACATCAAAGTAGAGCGAAAGGGAAAAGGATTATTTTAGAAGGTGGAGTAGTGGGATTTTGGGGCATGAGCTGTGTGTAACATTGTGGAGAGAGAGAGAGAGAGAGAGAGAGGGAGAGCAATGAGAGGATCATGTCAGGCCATGTGAATTGTTTGCATGCACTAGGCTTTCTTTTTGCTTTGTCCCCAAACCATACTCACATGTAGGGTTATGCGTCCTCCCTCTTTTCCCATCTTTCTCTCTCCTCTCTCTATCTCCTTCTCAGCACCTTCCCATCACCTCATCTTAGGACTTTTGTACTTCACTCTTTTAATTAAATCGGTTCATCAGCCTTATTACTGTTATTATAAGTTTTTATTCTTTTTTGGGAGGTAATAAGCATGATTAGGGAGGAAGAGTGCATAGTTTATTCGCCACCCCTCCTTCCATCTCAAGAAAGTGAACCAGCGAATGAAAGCATCGTGATCACCATCTTTCCCTTCCTTTTTTTTTTAATTTTTATTTTTGTCTAGTGATGCAAGTGGATTCGGGCATGTGAGGGTATTACTTATACCCCTTTTCTTTCATTTCTTTAATGCAACATTAAACAACTCTTTTCTTTTTTGTTTTAAATGAAAAAACTTGAAGTGGATATTGAAAATTTTTAAGGTTAGAGGATGATGAAGTAATCAAACCGTCTCGTGTCCAACACCCAACATTAGGAAAAACAAATTCAAAAAAAAAAAAAAAAAGGAAAAGAATTATCCGCTACGCACTTTTACCGAGAGAGAGGGAACAGAAAATTATGAAATAGATTAGAGCATTTCTTTTCTTTTTCTTTTTTAAAAATATTTACATAATAAAGAAACATCGCCCTTATAATTTTCCACTGCATAAGCACTCATGCAATTAAGAGAAGCGTCCGTTGATTATGAATCGACCCTTTCGATTGAGGAATCACTGGGTGTGATTAAGCCTTCCCATTCACTCCATTTGATCGTGTAGGCTCCAATGAGCATATGGTGTCTACGAGTGTGCTAGTTGAAGGAACATGCTTACCACCATTCTCAAAAGTCCCGAATCAGTCCAGAATAGTTTAGTGCCAAAAAACAAAAAAACAAAAAAAAAAAAAAAAAGTGCATGGCATGCGCAAGCTCACGAAAATATTAATGTTTAAAGCTTTGATCGCTCCTCCAATCCCAGCGTGATATGTGGATATGGATGGACATTTTTTAATGACAGCCCATGAAGAGATTACCCACCCCGTGGGATTGGGATATGGTCCCATCTCAACTGTGATTTTATATGAGTGAAGGATTCTCGATATGAAAGATCATGCGCAACCCCCTTTTTAATTTACTTGCCACCCCTTAAGAACACTCGTTCGGTCAATTTCGACGTTAGATGAAACTCAATTTTATTTTTATTCTATGATAGACCGAACTAGTTCCAGTGCAATCGTGAATCAAACGCATTGTCCGTGGAGTTAATAAGAATCCTCGGCGCTCATCCGAAACGTGGTCGGCTCAAGACGATCGATCCATCCCAAAGCTGTGCTTGACTGAGCCCTCTCCTTGCCATGTTGGAACATTTTCCTCGACTATAGTGGCATAGTCTGATAAATGATCCGCCAACTTTTTCATTTGCATGTGAAGAACAAAGTTGAATCATCGTTTTGTATCAAGCAGTGTCGCAAGAAGGGTCACAAAATGGGCACCTCTTAACAGCCATTCTTTCTCTCCAGCTCAAGACGAAACAGTCCGTACCACCATCAATGCATAGCTTCAAGTTTGCGTTTTGCATAATTTACTGAAGAACTTGACAATGAATGGTGAAGAATCTATCTTTCGATTGGTATACATGAAAACGAGCATATTTCTTTGTATACAATGTGGTATCAACAACTGCCACTCCATCTACCAAACCACAGCTCCAACTTAACCCAAGAAGTGTCTTATGGCAGAGGGTTGGTGTTGCAGAAAAAACGACCAGATGGTGACAGCAGCAAAGCAACTCTGTTCATCGTGGCCTCATACCTCAGCCACTTCTCAACCACCACATGCGTTCCAAAAAGGGATACCTTCTCTTGGAGCCAAGCTTTGGAACACCAGGATCATAACAGCAATGTCTTCATTAATGACTGAACAACTAAGCCATCCTCACATTTTAGCCTTATCACCTTGCCGGATTGTTAGAGTAAAACTAAGTATTTTCCATGTGAGTTTCCTCACCTTGTAGTCCTGTCTCCCTAGAAATAATTATGTGTCAATTTCACATCATGACCACCATGTCGGGGTTCCTATATTAAACATCTAAAAATACAAAAGCCTTCTTTGCATTTGACTGTCATTGAACCAACCATCAGTCTGATGTCGTCTAGTGCAGAACCTGGTCCAACTTGCTTAACAACTCAGGTGAGGTTTGGCAATTCGGCAGTCATATAATGGGAGGCACAAATGCCACACTAGGAATCCAAATTTATACGGTCAAAGGGGAAACCTGAAAAGAAAACAGAACCTTGGAGATGAAAATGAAGTAGCAACTATCAAGTCAAACAGAAGGTGCTTTGGAACAATACTATTTCCTTTGACTCATGTTATGCAACAGTAGTAAAAGAAATAATACCTCACTGGCATTGATGATTATATAGCAAAACGTGCACGTTTTCTTCTTTGTCTGTTACGCCGACGTAAAGCTCGGAAAATCAACAGGCAAATGACAATAAGCACCTGAACTCCAATCACAATCTTCAATCCTGACAAACAACCCCTTATTCATCAGCCTGCTTCTCCATTATGCAAACAACATTCTATGCATGCGAAGAAAATGGTGTACCTTTGAGCTTTTGGATCATTTCATCTAAGTTCGTTCCATTTTTGGGTTCCTTATTGCCAACGCCCAAAATGGTAGTCTTTGCTGCATAGTTTTCAGCTTTATACTCGACATTTCCACCCATGATGCACGTATTGGGACATTTGAGCCTTCCGTCGTACTCATCACTTCCATCACAGCAATCTATAATGGAATGACCCATGAATGATGTTCAGGGGGGAAGAGATGACAGAAAATGTTTACTTCCATTCAGACCAGAGACAAGGTCAAAACACACCCTAAAATATAACCTTTCCTGGAACTTCCAGATCCTGATTATGTTGTTGGAACTTTACAAGTGCTTATAAAGCCAGGTACAATTTCAAATGATCATTTGTACATTCTTTCCCAACCATTTCGAAGGCCAATGAAAAAGACAGACAGCTTGTCACTATGATATTTTCAGACGGTCATTTCCAAACTCACAATGCTAAAGGTTCAACCCAAATGCAACAGGTAATAATTTCCAGGAAGTGAACGAGCTCCTCACAAATAATTTCCAAACTGAAAGGAGATTAGGAAAGCAGCTCTAAATAGTCTAGAAAGGATGGAACTCCACAAGTAAAGTCCTTACCACAAAAATAATCATTTACTCGAGAAGAATATATAAACTTGGGTGTACTACCCACATTTCTGCAATAAAACTTCGCCGCCGGACAAGCTGAAGTTCCTGAAAGCAGAAGAAGCGATACTGACTCAGAGAAATGTAAGTAGCCCACATGCTGAACATGCTGAATTGATTCAGTTGACATATGAGTAATCAATCAAGTAATCAATCAAGTAATCAATTGCGATTTTTCCATCGAGAGTCAAGTGAAAACACTAAAAAGCGGACTACAGGCAGTAAGGAAATACACATAAACTTCTAAGAGAGTCATATAGAGAGGATATGTATCCAAAAGGGAGATATGCAAATCGACAGTTTCCATCACAATTATGGAAACCAACTCTCAGCAGAAACGAGCCAAACCCGCAGTGAAAACTATCGAACAAAAATCACTGACCCATTTCCCTTATAACGCAGCGGGAGTCATTTGAATCCTAGGAGAACTCTGAGGCTAGCGTCAAGAGTATTATCTATTGATTTTAACTCAAAACCCCTTTCTTCAATTAGCAATCAAAATTCAACGTATAGTTTAGAATACCATCCACACAGCATACAATCAGCTAGAACACAATCTCACGACCCCGACACTGAACCACAACACATAGACACTGTCTCTTCAATTCGAATCGAAGCCTCACCTGGCTCGTCCGTTCCGTCGATGCAGTCGCAAAAATCGTCGTTCAGATGGTCTTTCGTGAAGGATTTGGAGCCGTCCCTGCATTTGATCACCTCCGCTGCATAAAATTTCTCATCTGCAAAATCCAAATAAACAAACAAAAAAAATAGAAACTTGAAAATCAATAACGGATAAAACAAGAGATTTCACGCCATTTGAAGATCTTGCCTATTCCGCAACCTACTCAAACCTGCTCTCAATCAGAGGGAACACACAAAGCACCTAAAAGTTTCGAGCTTTCGACATTTCCGAGTACGAAAAGATCAGGCTCCAGTTACCCAGAACCCGATCTCCCCACAAGATGCAAAATTTGTCGAAACCCACAAGATCCCTACGGCACACGGACAGGTAAACGCCCAAGAAAGAGAGATAGAACTAGTACCCAGTGGGTGAACGCCGAGGAGACGCGCGTCGGGATGAGGGGAGGCGCAGGAGGAGGCCACAACGAAGCAGGCGGAGATGAGAGAGACGAGGCCGTTGGGTCGGAGATGAGTGGCTCCGACGGCGGCGGCCATTTCGATCCGAGGAGTTTCGTGTCCTCCTAAAGTCGCGAAGGTCATTCGAAGATCATCGTCTCCCATGCCGTGGAATTTTGGTTCGCTTGACCTGTGGAGTCTTAAGCGTCAAGTCAACCACGATGGTCCAAAATCAATTTTAAGGTAAATTTCATGTGAATTTTAAGATGATTTGATGTACCTCAGAAATTTTCGTGATTCTCACGTTAAAGGGGTTCGTTTTAGTTTCCACACAAAGATTGATCCATAATCTTTAGGTAAATTTTAAACGAGTATACGAAGTATCTTTATTTTTTCAAAAAAGAGTTATTGAAATGACTACTTAGTACTAAATAAAAGCCCAAACTCATCAAAAATTTTGCTATTAAACAATTAAAGTAGGGGCAATTTGGTCTATGGCAATTTGGTCTTTCTATTTTCTCTTTCTCGTCTTTTTTCATCTTTTTCGATCTCTCTCCTCCTCAAACAAATCAAGGGTGGAGGCACACGATAGGTGCTAGAGTTGATTTGCCATCATGAATCGCAAAGCATAATCTCCTAATTTAGTTCATTTTGTTCAATTTTCATTCTCGCTGCTCTAGAGTACAAACACCAAAGCATGCACGTGTTGACGGCAGTTGGGATTTTGACGGTTGGGATTTGCCCCTTCGAATTTGATTATCCTCCAACAAGGTGAAGAAATCAAGGAATAATAATCCACCAAAAAGACAACAAATCCCTCCTCCTTTGTTCTTTGCAAGCCATTGTTTCCTCGGCTTTCTGGGTGGAAACAAAAGGCCTGAATGCCCAACCGGCTAAAGCCGCACCCTCAACTAGGCAAAATCCAGTTTATGAAGAGCTACTTTCCTGTGTTGGGCCGATAGTTCACATATGCCCACCCAGACGCGTTCGCCGGACTCATTGTCAGCCCGATGTGGCCCAACTTGACCACCAACAGCCCCACCATTGCCATCGCCAGCAGCTACTCCTGCAAGTTCATCAACCCCTTCAACAATATCACTAGGGACTGGTGGCGAAGGTTAGCGTGTCCTCAGCGAACCGTTCGTGTGTTCCACCTTCTCTAGCATGATGGCATCTGCACCGGCCACGCGCCACCGGCCTGGGCAAGGAAGCGGTCAGCATGCTCAATCTAGGGCTTAGATCAATCTCCATCTGAAGACAAAGTTGCTGGAGTTGCTGTCAAGGGCAGTGGTGGACAAAGGCGACAGCGAGAGAGAGGAACTTCAAGGAGGAGATCGCAAAAGATGGAGGACTGAAGTAGATGAAGAAAGAGCAAAAGAAAAGAAAGAAAGAAAAAGAAAAAAAATTGACATGGATAAATTGCCCTTACTTTAGTTGCTGGCCTTTAAAGATTTTGCCTGCCGGTGAGTCATTATGGTAACATTTATGTTCCTCCTAATTTCTGTTCTTTTATTCTCCGGAACAAAAAAGAACATAAATTCATTTAGTAACGCCAACTTATTTTTCTATTCCCCTGAATAGAAAAGTAGTGAGGGAATAAATTTGAAACAGAAATAAGGAAAAAAAAATAGTAATTTTTTATTCCTGCGAACAATTTCTAGAAATAAGCTAATTTTCTTTTTTTTCTTTTTTTTTTCCTTTTGTTCCTCTCTTTTGCCGTGGCCACCTCCAATCACCTGGAGCCATCGCCGGCCCCTGCCTTCACACGGCCGCCAGCCGTCGATTGTCATTGCCGACCGCCGCCACACGACTATCGCCCACAACCTAGCGGCTGACAGCCAACAATCGGCAATCAATGGGCTGTGGGCGACGGTCGTGTGGCGGCGGTCAGCGGTGATGGTTGGCAGCCGGCGGTCGTGCGAAGGCGACGGGGGGTGGCAGGTGACGACGAGTGGCGGTCAGTGATCCGTAAGCAAGAATAATAAATAAATAAATACAAAAAATATAAAATCATACCAAATGCATTTTTATTCTTTTTCTATTTCAAGAATAAAAATTTTGTATAGTGACCAAACACTTTATTTTACTCATAAATTGTTTCTTGGAGTAGAAATAAAAAAGAACTATTTCTAAAAAGAAACTATTCCCCGACCAAAAATCGTTATTATGACCACTCTAGATTTTTATTTAAAATAATATCTATTTTAGGCTTTCTTTTGTGAAAATGAAGCCACTTCATATCTTATTTAAAAAAAATTCATGAGTTTTTTAAAATAGTAAAAGAACATATGTGAATGTGTCACGACCAAGAGGTTTCTGAAAATGAAGGATTGTGCTGTGACGCGGAGAACCTCCTGTGCTTTCTCAGATTCCCACCAATTCTTCTTCTTGAAGTTTCCAAGGGCAAGCGACACCATCATTATGCATGATTCTAGAAGTTCCTAACCTTATTTATGTTGGTAGATGGTAGTTGACATTTATGTTGATAGTTGAGGCGGTGTGATCTCGTCCGCCGAATAAACTCTAAATCAACAGATGTAATCAAAGGCCTCGAATATAAGAAGAGGTGCCCTTCCCTCATTTGTAACCATCCAACATTTTAGTAATGCAAAAGCTCATTTTTTTTTCTAGAGCTCCTCTTTCTAAACTTTCTCTCTCTACGATTTGGATGTGCGAGCGAGTTGGCTTGGCTTGGGTGATCCACCGAGTCGCCGCGTGGTCATGATCCCAATCGATCGGCCCGATCTGGATGTATCTGGATGTGCGAGCAAGTTGGCTTGGCTTGGGTGATCCACCGAGTCACCGTATGATCACGATCCCAATCAATCGGCCCGTGGCAAATGTGTCATGGTTGTGAAGTTTTAGTGACCAAAGTATCATGCTGGATTGATAAAGATGTCCAAGTTTGTCTAGGGTTTTCCTAGAGCTTCTAAAATGTTCTCGAGGACGGGCGAAACGATAATTGCGCTGAGTTCTAAATTCTCTCAACATAAATGCGGGTAGTTTATAGGTCAAGAGATGCGATCTCGTCCATCTAATCAAAAATCGGTCAATAGTTGAAATGAGAGGGCTACTAGTATGCTTTCCTCTCATTACAATCATTCAAACCATTTCAATAATACAAAGTTCCATCCTCCAAAGCTTCTTTCCCTACGATCAGGTGAGATATCCTTCAAGGCGACACTTTATCTTCAAGTCTTTGCCTCAATTGTCGTCGCTTCTGCTTTAGTGGCCGCCATGGATGACAATGCCTAACCCAACCCCGTATTGTGAATATGAATGGTTCTTTGTTAATTTTGGACAGGAATATGAAAGGCTTGGGATGGATTGGAAACCCTTCTTCCGCCTCTATCGTTATCCCTCTTGCTTTAGTGGCTACTGCAAATGACAACACCTAAACCCACCCTGTATTGTGAATCCGAATTGGTTATTTGTTAATTTTGGACAGGAATACAAAAGGCTTGGGATGGATTGGAAACCCAACTAAGAAGGGTATTATGGATTAGGGCCTTTACGACCCAATTTGTAACCTTATTCTGGTTCTTGAAAAGTGGGCCACTTGAAGGTTTTTACTTTGATAAGCAGATGAAAGAAAAAAGATAAATTTGACTTTGATAAGGAGATGAAAGATAAAAGATAAATTTGCAAAGATTGTTGAGATTGTGATTGATTGGGGTTCTTTACAAGGAGTATGGCTATTTAAAACTCACAATCAACGATTACAAGTTTAAAAAGATAACTTTCTAATCCTATCTTCAGAAGAAATAACCTTTTAGTCCTATTTTGCAACAATAAAAAGTTACAACGACACTTATCAACAAAAAGATACAATCCTGAAATAATGGCGATAAACATAACTAGCCAGAGGTGGACTTAGAGTGCCTAGGTCCATGATTCAAACCCTAGCAATAGGAATAAAATTAATAATGTTTTGATGTCAATAACTTATTTGGCGAGTTACATCCATGAGTTTGTTCACCACCATCGACTAAGTCTATTACCTGTCAATTATAGGTCATATTTGGGTGTCAACAAGTCTCTTAGGGCACAGATAATAATTATTCTGCCCATAAATTGATTTCTGAAAGAAAAATATATTTTCCTATTTCCATTCCTAGATAAGTTTCTGAGTAAAAATTCGTGTTTGATAACGACACAAAATTTTTATTCCCAAAATAAAATTATATTTAATAATGACACGAAATTTCTCCTTTTCGGGGATCGGTGGACAGCAGTTGGGTGGCCAACTAGTAGAGAGGACAAGTGATTAGAAGAGTAGGACTAAAAATTTGTTCTAGAAATAGAAAACTGAAAATGCATCACCATACAGATTTATGTTCCATAAATAAGTCTGGAATAGAGACAATTGCATTGTTTTGGAACAAAAATAGAATATGCGCTCCTTTAAAACACTTGAATAATCTCACTTAGATCTTATGTCGCCCCACATGGTTACAAAGTTGTGATCTTGGCTTAATGTTTACAAGGCAAAATGAACAAGTGATGAGTGAAAAGTTAGGTTAAAAGAATCACATCGAATCCCATATATATAAAGAGTATATAAGTAATGGAGGATGCTTCGTATCATTCCAAACATGTCTTGATTAGAGGTCGTAGTATATTTAGAGTCAGTTTTCTTGATTTCCTGTCTTCGCTTCGCATGTAGTTGAAAATCGAGTAAAATTGGTTGCTAGGAGCAATTTCTATTTCAACATAAATCCGTTTGATAATGCAATTTAATTTTTCTATTTCTAAAATAGATTTCTATTCCAGAAATAGTTTTGAAGAAGAAATCAGAAGCTCTGGCTAGAAATCAATTTCTATTCCAGAAATTTTATCATGTACATCCTAGATCAGCCACAATTCGATGCATATGGCCTGGTGATTTGCCCATGCACCATCATCAGCAGATGAGCAAATCTAAAAAGTACCAATACAAAGTATGTAAAATTGAACTCAAGACAGACTTTACAAACTCAGAACTATGCTAGCACCTATTCTCCGAATGCATTCAGCTACATAGAGACAATAATTTAGGAAAACCAAGCAGATAAATAAAGAATAGAAACTGTAAAAGGTCGTATAACTATCGCTATATTTCAAAAGAACCCTCCGACTACCCCAGAGAATAACAAGAAAGTTGGAAATTCTTCGGGTCCTCCACCGTCCATCCATGGATATTATCATCAAATTTCCGATCCAGGTTCTTCCTATGTACCTGTAACATCAGTGAAAGTAGCTACATTCGATTAGCCAGCAAGAGAATGTACCAAAACCCTAATCGATCGTCAAAGCAAGCAATGAAACCATCTGGAGATTATTGTGCGTGCATCCCTGATTTATTCACAGAAGTTGTGCATTAATTTACAAATCTGAGGTACGCTCCCAGAAAGTTCCTTAGTACTGCTATCGCGATCGGGGAATCGAATCGAATAGAAAACTCGGACGGCATAAATTACCTGAGAGAAAGTAGTGTTGATTAAACTCATTAATATCTTCTTGTTGGAGTGGGAGGCCAGAAGCAATCTCTCTTTCTTGTTTCAAATCTTCTGAACTCTGCCCCTGATATGGAATCGAATCGATTATGCAGCTGCCGCTGTCGCGCGCGTAGGTACTATTCATAGCGGTGCCATGAGCAATCCCTCCCGCGAAACTCGCCACGGTATTCATGCTCGTCCCAGGGTCGAACGCCATCGCGTTCGTGCACTTGTTGTTCCACCTGCCAAAGCTTCGCGCCACGCTGTGGCTTCTCTTGCTGATCTCCCCTTGCAAGCGTTGCGATTGGATCGCTTGCTTCTGGAGCAAGCTCTTGTAGTATTGGAGCTCGTTTTGTATCCTTTGGTACTCCCCGAACGCGCCGTGGACCGGGTCCTGCTGCCGGTGCCTGGCCTCCCAGATGAGCGAGTCGGCGACCCACCGCCGGTCCTGCTCGCGCACGGCAAGCACCATCTTGGTCACGTTGCTGACGCCGTACACCCCGTGCACGGCTTGGAATTCCACGGATTTCTCCGCGGGGAAGTAAGGAGACAGCACGCACTTTTCGTCACACTTCTTCCTTTGGTGCTTGCACGAGGCGCAGGCCGCGTGCGTGCCGCCAATGCCATTGTTGATCGGCCTATGCATGGGTGCTGCATCAAGACGACGGAGAAAGAGATCGAGAAAGAGATCAAGAAGAGAATACGAATACTTATATTTACGTTTCGTTTCCTAAAAGAAATCCTACCTTGGATAGAGTTGTCATGAGATTCAAATTTCATATCTGTGTGTATATAAATTCGAAGGGCACTAAAAAGAAAGTGATTTAGAATGGGTCAAGTTGTGTTTTACGCGGACATGTAAAGATTATGTCAAGGTAGGACAGAATATACATCTTGAAGATTGTTGATTAGGGTTTAGGTCAATCATAGAAAGAAAGAGTTCAATTCTAGGGCAACGATATCTAACAATTCCTTCTTTATTAAGATTATTATGATCTTTGAAAAGGGAAACAAAATCTTGGTTGGATTTGGCTTCTTTCAATTGAAGACTTGTAAGATAGGGTTAGTTGCATCTGATATCAAATTGATGCCACAGTTTAAACAAGTAAATTTTTTATTTATCTAATCTCGAAAAAAGAAAAAAGAGTTAATTAGTAAATACAATTTCTTGATCTCGTTACCATATTTAAAAAAGGTTACTTCTTATTACTAATTTTGCCATTCTCAATAGTGTTGATCTAACTATTCAAGCATGGATGATATGAGGGGTCATATTAACCAGTGTCTTGATGTAATCGACCGGAGGTTTAAGGCACGGTACGCCAAGGAGGTGGCCTAGATGACCAAGTAAGTCTTGAGTTTTATGAGTACTCTAAAATATTTTTGGAGGCTATGTTGAAAATGTATGCTTGTATTCTATAGAATTCTTGCAACCAATAGGAATAAGTGTGAGATATGGAGATTAAATCCTCTACCGTTAGATAAGGGGAGTTTTACAGTTGCAATGAAAGAAGCTGAAGTAAATATAGGAGTTTTCTCCCCTCATTTGTGTTATCCCATAAACCCAATACTAGGAAAGCAATAGAACATTCTCTCCCAAAGCACTTCTCTCTCTAAAGTTTCTCCCAGCAATCTGAGATAGGCCAAAGTGATATTTTGAGCGAAAAGTTGAGAGCTCTAACAACTCTAGTAAAAGATGAACGAGCTAGAAAAATGGAGGACCTAATTTGACAGCAAAATCATGCAACTTGGAAGTATGCAATGATTAAATAATGAAAGTTAGTGCAATGCCTTAATAACGAAAGTTAGTACAGTACATCAAAAGTTTGCAAGGAACCCTAACTAATAGGGGTGATCAGGTCTAGAGTGGGTAGAGTCTAGACCTGAACCTTGTCCCTGACTCTGTTATAATCAGTTTCCCTTTTTTGGACCATGTATCCGACCCTGTTTATATTAGACCCTATACCTGACCCATCCTATTTTTTTAGTCTGATTCCAGGGTCAATCTTGTTTCTATTGGAACCTATTTTGCAATTTCTCAATATCCTATACGACTTCGAATTTTATATTAATACGCGAGAAAATTACTTAATCCTCCTAATTTATATCGAAACATTAAGCACTTGTAATAAATAAATACATAACAATTTTGACTAAATGAAAAATTAATGATCCACAAGGCTAATTATAATAAATAAAATCATAAGACAAAGAATTAGTAATAAATATGAGTTTAATATTACTCTTATTCCTACAACTACTACATGAAGCTACTTATTTACATAAGCATAACTTTTCCTACAAAAGAAAAATTAAGCGAGCTAATCCACGTGGTACATAAGAATTTGGCGGCGACCAACACCGTCTGTCCGTTGGATGGTACGAGAGGGAGCCGATGAGGAAGGGAAGCAAGTGAGGAAGTTGAACGACAAAGGAGGAGTGTCGTGCGTGTTTGAGAGAGTTAAGAGGAAAAATGCTTTGTGATTATGGGAGTAAGAATAGAAATAAGGGGAAAAATAGGATTTTGGACCTACACTTACAAAACCAGTTCCCAAACTGATTCCTAAACCGGTCCGGGAACTGTTTCCTGAGTAGATAATCAATCGAACCCAGTTCTCAGACCAGTTTAAACCGGTTCGAATTTTGGGAACCGATTCCCGGAACGATTTCAACGGAAAACGGTTCACAACCCTGTTTTCTAGGTGGGCCGGTTTGATTCCCAAGTATACTCGCTCCGGGTGCACAACCCTACTAACTAACAATTTTGATTATCAGAAAGGGAAAGCAGAGTTATGGGTCTGCCGGGTCATGTTCTTGCTTTGGGGCTACACATTGACAAGTGTCATGGGCTTCTTTTAGGGGCAGATCAGCCCAACCAGAATCCAATGCAAAACCCTAACTAACCAGACCCACAAGTTGAAGAAATTCCTGTAATCTTTGTCCTAGTCCTTACTGTTTTTGTCCACAAATAACTAACAAGACCCACCGGGTGAAGAAATTCTCATGATGTTCCATTCGCTGTCCTAGTCCTACTGTCTTTGTCCGCAAATCCTGTTGTAGGGTATTCATCATATTGTATTTGCTAATTAAGCAAGGTATAGTTACAATGATTTCTTCTTCCATGTTCATCATTCAAGTCACTTCCCTTGCCCAACACTTAATCCAACTAACAACCAGCACCAAACACCACCATTTTTGTCGTCCAATGCCTCTGTACTTCCCCTTAAAGAAACAGAAAGCTTTTCCTTTATGCAATCATCATTGTACAGAAAGATACAGAAGATAAAGATAAAGATAAAGAAAGAGGAGGAATTTAGTTTTGCTGCTAAAGTGGGTGCTCAATATTCTCGAGCTTAATAAATTCCCACCTCCCCTCCAATCCTATTCGAATTTGAAACTCTCCTCCCACTTCCATCCCTTTTCTTTGTCTATCACGAAGAGAGTCGATTTAGAGTAGAGAGAGAAGACATTTTTGTTTTTTCAAGACGGAAGAAGAAAAGTAGAATGAGTACAGCGAGATTCATCAAGTGCGTGACTGTCGGCGATGGAGCTGTTGGGAAGACATGCATGCTCATCTCTTACACCAGCAACACCTTCCCCACGGTCTGATGTGTTCCTGGCCTTCAATTTTCATGTCTCCTTGTAGGACTTCTGTGAATACTGAATTTCGATATGGTTGTGCAGTATTTTTTTCGATCGATCGAGAATATTTTGCGAACAATTAGATGTCTTCTTTTGCCATGTTGTAGGATTATGTGCCTACTGTGTTTGACAACTTCAGTGCCAATGTGGTGGTAGATGGAAGCACAGTTAACCTTGGGCTGTGGGATACTGCTGGTGAGTGTCTGCACTTGTTTCATGAATATTCTTGCTGTACTAACTTTCATTATTCAGGCATTACATAATTACCAATTATATGATTTTGCTGCCCCTTCAGACTGCTAGGAGTGCTCCTAATCTGTGAATTCCCTCTCTTCTGGTGCTAGAATATAGTTAGAATTTCGCAAATCAAATTTAACCTTTGTATCTGACCATGTGCTTAGCTTTTATTGAGATTTAACAGAGTCGTGTGAATGATATGGTAGAGCAGATTAGCGGAAAATTTAGTTTGATTGAGAAACAGTCGCTTATGCAAACCAATTACTCTGTACTTCTGTGTATTCAGGAAACTGTCAGTGTTGAATCATCACACATTTGATAATAGACAGGGCCTATAATTATTTCTATCAACGAAGCTGAAGCTCTCAAATGAATTCGACTCGAGGTAAAATTTATTTGATTTGGGCTTTTCTCATCTTGCTTGCAGGACAGGAGGATTACAACAGGCTGAGGCCTTTGAGTTACAGAGGAGCTGATGTCTTCCTGTTAGCATTTTCCCTCATCAGCAAAGCAAGTTATGAAAACATCGCCAAGAAGGTAAACTGACTTCCTTATAACACAGTCCATACGATCCATTTCGTCTCACTGCTTATGATCTGACATTCTCGGCTTTTCTTCCTGGCCAGTGGATCCCCGAGCTGAGGCATTATGCCCCAACTGTGCCGATTATTCTGGTGGGCACAAAACTGGGTAAGTCCAGATACTCTTTATCTTGCCATAGCTTTTAGCTGATGCCAGTTGCCAAATTCAATGTGTGAACTCTTGGATGTTATGTGTCCTCAGATTTAAGGGAAGACAGGCACTACTTGATAAATCACCCCGGTGCAACCCCAATCACAACTGTACAGGCAAGTTGACAACATCGACCAATGAAGAAATCTTCAATCCAGCGAAACTAATTTCGTAGCTAATTCATCTCAGTCCTTTCTCGTTAGTTTTTCCTCCGTAAATGAACTCTAAATAAACCATTCAACGTTTTGTCAGGGAGAGGAGCTGAAGAAGAACATTGGTGCTGCTGCTTACATAGAGTGCAGCTCTAAGACCCAGCAGGTTCGTTCTCTTCTCCTCCTCTTTAATGTAACAAAAAAGCGTCGGCCCTGTTGCTGCTCACATACAGTCCTCTGCATAAACATCTGCAGAATGTGAAGGCAGTCTTCGACGCCGCAATCAAGGTGGTGCTTCAACCTCCGAAGCCGAAGAAGAAGCGAAGAAAAGCGAGGCCGTCGTCATGCATCTTCCTATGAGACATCTACATTGCCCTCATCCAGACGGCGATAGTATGATTCTAGATTATCGGAAACGTGCTCGCTTCCGGGACATATTCCCAAAAGACGACCCCGAAATATTTTCTCATGATCTGTAATTTTCTTCAGCTGAATACCTGTGCCATTGTATTGGGAGTTGATTCAAAAGATTTACGCAACACATTATACGCAAAAGCATAAAGAGGAAGAGGCCAAAGCTTGATCAGTGCATGCTTTTTGAGACTACATAGTTTGCTCTTGTTAAATACTGTCTGGTTCGCTCTACTTTCCGCAAAAATTTATCAAAATCACTTGCTCCTAAAATGAAATTTGCCACTCTTCAACCTGAATAATCATGCAAAATCCCATGAATCATTTAATGTATCCTAGTTTTCCACTAGAATAAACATGAAATGTGAATAGAACTACAAAGAATAATATCCCACTTAAGACTATTTATTTCGCAGAAAATGAATGAGTTGGAAAATCTTTTCTTGAGAATGATCCTTATTATCTTTTGACTAATTATTCCAAGTAATACAAGCAATCATTTTTATCATTCAATTTCTGCAAAAACGAACGGACTCTAAAGCCACCAAGAACTCAGAAGAGTCCTTTCACTTTTCTTCTTCCAAAGTGCATATGCTCAATCATCAATACTAAAGATCCACATCGTACTTCGTCAAAACTTGAGAGACCACTCCAAATCCTCAAAATCATTCCAACGTCAACCTCCCACCAATGATCGCCCAAAGTCACAAAGATCATCCAGATGTGACCTCAAAATGAATTGAAAAACCAGAACTGTCTTGAGAATTACCACTAAACAGCATCATCTAAGGGAAAGACGTTACTCATGCAATCTGGGATCTTCGACAAATCAGAAGCTTGACCGGTAAAGGTAACACAGAATTCGACTGAAAGAGAGTATCATAACTCAGTTCATTTAGTGCCCTTTGGTATTCCTGGAATTAGGTCCCAAACCGAACAGCAGAAAATCCGGGGAGCATCGACGTAGGAATCGTTAAAGTGCCTAACGGGCAGATGGCAGACCATCCCTACAACATTCAAACACACATCCAGTAGGAATGAGTGATTCCAAGTTCTTCCAAGTTCCTTACAGGTCCGCTGGAACTTGAAATCTACCCTCAAGCACATGTTCCTCATTTTTTAGAACCTAGAATTTATCCATCGGAACCGGGAACCTAGAATCTATCATATCATGTCACAGGTTCCATGTCGAAAATTGGAATCTGGAACTTATCATATCACAAGTTCTAGGGTCCAACACGTTCTTTTTTTTTTTAGTTAAACAAAACAAAAATGAACGCAATAATAATAAATAAGTTTGTCATTCATCAAAGAGAATACAAAATAAACAAAACTGTCAATAAAAGAAAATGAATTCTTGGCAAGGAATTCAACTAGATAAAAGTAGAGGTGAGTGGTTTTAAGTTTAGTACAAGTTCCATCTGGAACTTGGAACCGATCTATTAGAACATGTCATCATTTTTTGGAACCTGAAACTTACCTTGTATATCCTAAAACTCGGAACCTATCTTATCATAAATTCAAAGGTCTACCTAGATCCCACTTATGTTATTATTTGAAATATTACAATTCACTAATCATAACTTATATTAAGAATATGAAAATTAATAAAGTACAAATCTTAGCTATAAAATGGAAACTCGGACTAGTGCTTTTAGATAATACATTCATCATTGAACAACATGAAATATTGAAAGATCGCACAGAGACATGGATTAAGAAAAATATAAAATTTATTTTAAGTTCTATGTTACGGGTTCCAAATTTCAAGTTCTAGGTTCCAGATTCCTCTAACTAAAAATCTAGGACCTACCCAATGGTTCCTCATTTTTTAAAACCTAGAACCTACACTGCATACCTTACATGCCTTAGAACCTGAGACCTACAGATTCCTACAGGTCTAGTTCTTAGATTTTAGGTTCTACCTAGAACCATACTCATCCCTAACATCCAAAACCTCAAAAGATTCAATGAAAAGAGAGATCTCGCGAGAATAACAAGGAAGGGGGTAAAGGGTAAAAGGTAATGAATACTTGGAGCGATTAATCGTAACATATGTGATTTTGGCTTTCTGAGAGAAGAGGTTGCGCGTCATGTCCTTGTGCAAGTTGTTCACGAAAATGGGCAACCTTCTCGACCTACAACGTGAATAAACACCCATTACGAATTGTTCGTCTACTCTTTCGAGCTTAGCATCAGAAAGGAACGTATCGAGCCAAACTAGCATTGCTTGTTGCACGCTGAGAACAGGCACTTGTTTGACCAAAACTAATTAGCTAGGAAGTAACCCACACTCTTTATGAGCATTTGTGTCGTCTCAAATACTCTTC
Organism: Eucalyptus pumila; assembly: GCA_016097595.1. NCBI lineage: Eukaryota > Viridiplantae > Streptophyta > Magnoliopsida > Myrtales > Myrtaceae > Eucalyptus > Eucalyptus pumila. The sequence continues at coordinate 9,644,601 of CM027856.1, read as the reverse complement.
GACACTCTAGTCAATACGTGTCGAAAAATCTAACACTTGGTCAAAATTTTAACACATGATTCCGACATGCATGGATCAATTTTAAAAAATTTCAGTAAATAAAAAGTCAAAATGTAAATATGTAAGAAAATAAAAAAAATAAAAAAAATTGGGAAAGAAGAAAAACTTAGGCTACGTTTGTTTTCATTCTTTTTTTTTTTTTCTATTTTTGAACAACTTTTCTGTTTTTTTGTTCTTGGGAACAAAAAGGAACATAAACACGTTTTGGTGCGTTTTTGTTCCAAAATTATTTTTTTGTTCCTAGAAATATATCTGAAACAGAAACAAGAAACAAAAAAAAAAAAGTTGTTATTTGTTTCTAAAACAAAATTCATAAACACTTATCTCTTTTTTCTTCTTCTTTTTTCTTTCTTTTTTTCTTTGGCCGGTCGCCGGCCTTGGCCATGGCCGGCGACCGCCGTCGAGGGTCGGCGACGCCGTTGAGACGACCTCGCCGTCGACGCCGTCGAGGCCGACCGCGCCGGCCACGAGCTCGAGCTCGCCGGCCGGCGAGGCCGAGCGAGGCCGATCTTGGCCTCGCCGGATCCGGGCGAGCTCGAGCTTGCCCGGCCAAGGCGAGGCCGAGCCTTGCCCCCGGCGGCGAGGCTCGCCCAAGCCGAGCCTCGCCGTGGTTGGGCGAGGCCGCCGGCCCTCGTCGCCGGTTGCCAGCCATGGCCAAGGCCGGCGAAAAAGAAATAAAAGGAAAAAGAAAAAAAAAAGGAAAAATAAATAAGAAAATAAAAAAATAAGAAAGAAATAGAAAAATAAAATAAAATATTAAAAAATTAAAAGAAATAAAAAATTATACAAATTTATCAAACGTGTTTTTCGTTCATTTTTTATTTCCGAACAAGTTTACCAAAGCGCGTTTTTTTGTTAAAAAATTGTTCCCCGAAATAAATTTTTTTTTCTATTTCATTTCCTAACAATTTTTAAACAAAAATATTATCAAACGCGCCCTTAATATTCTTTTCTCTTCCAACTCTCACTTTCCATGACACACAATTCACTCCCCAAGTTTGTTTTTATAGTTTATCTTTTGAAACACTCTGTGAGTCTAGTGGATTGTTTTTTTTTCCACCAAGTTTTGTGAATTATTGGAATGAAGCTGAACTTGTCAAATTGAAATAGTAAATGATATTCATAAATGATGGATTAATATTTTTAATGTAAATTCATTATAGACTCTTTTTTTATTATTTATTTATTTAGGAATTTGAATTAAATTAATTTGATAAAAATATTCATAAAAATGATCATTTATCATACATATATAAAAATATAAATTTAATATACAATGCATCCTAACGTATCGAGATTCTCTATCTTTTGAAAAACGACGTATCGGCATGTCGCGTATCTCGTTTTGATGTTGGTTCTACTTAGCTAATGAGAGCTTGCTGTAATCCTAACTAGTTTGTTTTAATTGTGTTAGAGATATTTAGATATTTTCTAGAGATACTAAAGATATTTTTCTCCATTCTCCATATCTTTTATAATGATGCATATATTTAAAAGGTTCTTCACATCTTTATTTGGTTATGCATATCTAACATGTTATCTTAGATAATCATCTCATAGATACTCTTGGTTAATATAGTTTACATTAAAATTATTGAAAATTTTCTTAATTCTTTATCATTAGCATATATTTCTTATCTAATCGAAATCAAGCGGTGATAAAACAGATTCAAAAAGGTTGTGGGATATTATTCCACGTGATATGGATGACGCTCTTTAAAAGTACATTAGATTCCACAAAAGATGCATTGATATCTTCATGTTACAAAAAATAGATCGACGAGCAGGCTGAGAAACACTACAAAATTCTGGCAAACAAATCAAGTCCCTCTCTAACGAAGAACTTCTAAGCAAGATATTTATATTCAAACGCACAAAGAGAAAATTTCTACAGTTTTTCCAGGAAAAAGAAGAGAGAGAGATTTGTCAAGAAAAATTTACTCTTCATCAGGTAGGTAAGAAGTTCCTATAAAAATGGGAAATGCCCTACCTTTGGGTGCATATTAAAAAATTGATTAACATAATTGGAAGCAACCAATTAGGTTTAGGACAAAACATAGAAATCGATCATCTATCCAATTTGAGTACTATAGAAAATTGAAAAATAACAGCAGCAGTAAGTGATTGAGTTCAGTAATTCCTCGTATAAAATTGTTGCTGAAATAGGTTTAATAAGTTTGTGGATTATCTCTTGTAATATGTATTTTATCCCCGAAACTGTTCAAAAAATATTAGGTTCTTGTGTTGAAAAAAAAAAAAAAGTGAGCCTTGTATAAATTGGTGTAATGGAAAAAAAAAAAATTAGAAGTCGGTATATGCCGAATTGTATGAAGGATTTACCACAAACGACAATGTATCATCATCATGCAACGACACCATTCACACAAGCCAGAAAGAAAAAACAATAAATCAACAAACTTACTATTCAAACTTGAACTCTAGCACTGCTAGACTCGTTAAACGAGTGGGTCGAGTTGGATTTGGATCATGTCATAAATGATTTGTCCCAAATCGATCAATTTAACCCGTTTATGACCTATTTATTGCAATGCAAAATTTTTGACCCATACCCGACCCAAACTATACTCGACCTATACCCGACTCATTTATTTTTTAATCATTTTTTATTTTTTTTTTAAAAATTTTTTTATTTTTTTATTTTTTAAGAATATAATTTTTAATTTCTTTTTTTTGTTCTTCTTCTTCTTTGGTCATCCGTTGGCCACGCAACAACCGGTGATCGGCCATAGGCGAGCCTCGAGCTCGCCGGCTCATTGATGTCGGTGAGCTCAAGGCTCGCTAGATCGACGAGGCTTAAGCCTCGCCAAATACGACGAGCTCAAGCTTGCCCAACACCGGCGAGCTCGAACTCGCCCGATGGCAGCGAACGCGAGGCTCGCTAGATTGAAGAGGCACGAGCTCGCCCCTCGCCGGATCTGGTGAGGCTTGAGCCTCGCCCAACGCGTTCAAGTTTCGCCAAATCGACGAGGCTGGAGGCTTGCCTGGCCGGTTCTTGCCCGGCCACAGTGCCGGCCACTGGAAGGAAGAAGAAGAAAGAAAAAAAAAATGGAAAGAAAAAAAAAAAAATTAAAATAAAAAATAATCATAATTTCAATTTTTATAAAAAAATATTTTTGTAAAGTTAAAGAGGGAAGAGAGAGATTTGGAGCTTTTGGTTGAAAATGGGTTCTAAATCCAACTTATTTAAGACCCACTTAAGACTTACCTATTTTAAATCTTTAATTTGTTAAACCCATTTAACTAGTTTCTTCAAAAAATAAGTGACTCATATATGACCCATTTATGATTTAAATGGGTTATATATGAGTCTAAGACCCATTTTGCCACCTTTAGCATTGACAAAAAAAACTTGAACTCTAGCAAGCCCTTGCACGTCGATGCTCGGCCTCGCCTTCGCCGCCGCCATGAGTGACCCAGTTGCCGAGCTCCCAATCATAGTCCCACTCCTCTCTCTCTCTCTCTCTCTCTGCGACTCGACAGTGGGGCGTCCCGTTCGCCGATCATTCACTGCTCATAGAGCGGAAACCAATTAGTATATAACCCAATTAGATTTAAAGTCACTTATATATTTCGTGTGATCAATATTCAAAAAAGGGTAACCGATTATGTATTAGTAATTTACTGACATTTTGAGAACTCTACTGAAATAGAATTGTAAATTTGCACGATGAAGGAGAATACTCATGTCTGGGCTTCGTCGATTGCAAATTTAGAAGGAACGCTGCAATCATTTAGGTAACTTCACTAAGAACAGAGGCAGAGAGAGTCGCAATAATTTTAAGTTTGCTTACTATTTTGCAAGAGAGGTTATGATCATCGAGACCTTCAAATTTACGATTACTTTAGATGATTTATTATGTCGATTATCAATCACCATTTACATGAACTTATATGTAATTTACTATCATTAAGGTCAATTATAAATTATAAGTTGTTTTTATTGCGACAGAAGGTCGGTCTTATTGATCGAGCAAACTAAAGTAAGATCCACGCTGTCTTTTGGCCTAGCTAGGTTTTTTTGAGGGCTACATTATTGTCCCCTAGAATATGGAGACGTACAAGTTTTCTTTTAAGAACCGTGTAACATTACTCTAGTAAAAATGAGAAATTATATAAAATGCTTTCACACATTTTATCATTGTTCGGAAGACCTAGTAATTCATAGATTAAAAGTCGCAATTTAAACGTCAAAATTCTAGACAATCTCTCTATTGGGGCACTTCTATTTTAGCTTTTTTTTAGATCTATGAATATCTTGCGGGTCTCAACATGGAGGATAATATCTATTTTGAGCACGTCTCTTTGTCTTCCGTAATTACGTCATAATTGTGGAATTTTCCAAAAAATGAAAGCAGTCATTTTTAACCTTAAGATTTAAGGTTTAGCACTTAAACAAATGATTTGTATCAAGGGACATTGACATTTCTATGGTATCATATTCGAAGATTGCATTGGGATAAGAATTCGTCGATCGATGTGACATATGCACAAATCTATACCATAATTTTGGGGCCAACTCGTACATTTTGCCTAAGAACATTGAAATCTTAATCAAAAGTCCAATCTCCCTAACTCGTGATTAGCGGAATAACATTACATCGTCATTGTCATTTTCTTACCTAATTCTTTAACAATGCAGATTTTAGCAATGTCTCGCACTATTATTGGCATGTTGACAATTTTAAACATTAATTACAGCCCAAAAAAGTGAAAGAAATCATAGTTGTGTCGAAATCGAAATTGACATCTATTTTTTTCTCTCGTATTTAAAACAATGGCTGAATTTTCCTTCCGGGATTTTCAAATTCGAGATTTTTCAATGAAATAATAGCAGCAATAAAATAGAAGTAAAAAATTTAATCCCTCCCTCATCCGACAAAATAGAACAAATTACGAGAGAAAAATAAATTCTTTTAAGAATGCGGAGAATATGAGGGGAAACGAACCGGCAGAAAAGAACTCTGATATTCTAGAATGAGTTGCCTGTTTAGTAAAGATATTGTTTTGAATATTAAATGATATCCAATCGGCACACTTCCCGAGATGATCACATTGGTGCACAACCCGGTTCGGAAACGCTAATGTTCAGAGAGAGAGAGAGAGAGAGAGAGAGAGAGACAGGATTATCCCCATCAACCGCCATTTTCCTACATAAGTGGGCTATGATCAACCGCGGATGTCGCAGAAATTTCACGCACCGAGATCAGATTAGACCAATAAGTGGGACTCTGTCCTAAAATTAAAAAAATGACTCTTAACAAAAACCTTAAAGCGACTATAATATTCAGGAAAAAGACTAGATAGAGGTCGGGAGAGCCTCGAAAAAGATTTCTCCCCTGTTGCTTGACCCGTTCTACTCTCCCCTTCACGGGGGGAAGGACAGCAGCCTGAATCCTCGCGACATTAAATATTTTGGTATAATTCAAAAATTATGTATAAAAATTATAGAGATTAAATTGAATAAATTAAAAGTAATTAGTATTGCGAAATATTCTAAATCTACACACATAAATTTACTCACAATTAATTTTTTAATCACAAAAAAATCTGAACTTATATATAATTGTGATAAATTCCACTTTCAAATTGATAAGGTGTATTATATATGATAGTTGATGAGTGTACCGATCTGAAATTTTCAAGTATATTAATTTGTGATTTTTTTTGTAATGTTAATTCAATTTCACGAAAATTAATAAAAAATAAAATTATCATAAACGTATCAGTTTTGTTACTATTAAGATTTTTTTTGTAATAGTAACTCATTTAAAAACTCATGGATTAGATTTTATATTGAATTAGATGTATTAATTTGACATTTTTTACGATGATTACCTAATTAAAAGTTCTATTTGGTCAAAATTTTGAAATCATTTTTCGGTGTCATTTATCTCCTGTAAAAAACAAATGGATGATTGTTAGTCGATGAATGCACCCGTGGATCACGACACCGCCGGTTTTCCCAACCGACACGCCTCTCCAGTCTTCCTCCTTCCCCCGCCTTTAAAGCCACTTCTTCTCAGGCAGAAAAGTCAACATCTTTCCGGGTTACACTTCGCTTCTCCTTCGCCGGCGACGAAGCTCCGATCCCCTTCTCCTCGCTCCGTCGAGAGCCCTTCCGATTCCCCCCCCCCCCCTCCGACGATGGATCGAGCCTTTTGGCGCGCCCGCGTCATCAAGAACCACCTGACCCAAGACCCGTGTACCCAGACCCGTTCCCTTTCCGGCGCCCCCTGCCTCGAGTACTCCCCGCCCGAGCTGGCCGAGCCGGCGGCCGCCTTCGACGTCGCCGCGATGCGGGCGCTCCTGGACGGCCACAACGTGGCGGAGCGGGACTGGCTGTTCGGGCTCATGACCCAGAGCAAGCTCTTCAACCCCCGGCGGGTGGGCGGCCGGGTGTTCGTCGCGCCGGACTACAACCAGTCGATGGAGCAGCAGCGGGAGATGACGATGAGGAGGATCGAGTTTCTGCTCGAGAGGGGCGTGTTCGAGGGGTGGCTCACGGCGGGCACCGCGGAGGGGGAGCTGCGGAAGTTGGCGCTGCAGGAGGTGGCCAACATATACGACCACTCGCTGGCGATCAAGCTCGGGGTCCACTTCTTCTTGTGGTGCGTCTCGCTTGTGTGGTTTTGAGTTTTTGCTTCGATGATGGAACCGCGATCGTGTTCTCGGGTAGTTGACTTTTAGTTAGCATTGGAGCAAGATGGTTATTTTCATGATGTTGGTACTCATTACTGTTGAACTCTGTACTTGGTCGGATACGATTATGGAGAATTGAATTGAATTCTCTGTTTTTTCTGTTCGTTGTCTGGCAATTTTCGCAGAGAGGGTAGGAAACTCTCTCTTTCGTGGCTCCGTAAGTCTCCTATGTTTTTCTGCATATGTTGTTTATGCGCTTGCTCTGCGTCCCGCATTACTTTTCTGCTTAGGTGAATGTGGTGCATCCATTTGGGGTCTCGTATCCTTTACCTAAGATTAGTGTGATTTTAAGGATGCTTACATCTGTTTGCTTTGATGGGATTTCAGGGGTGGCGCTATCCAATTTTTCGGCACAGAGCGGCACCACGTGAAGTGGTTGAGAGACACCGAGAATTATGTGGTCAAGGGTTGCTTTGCGATGACTGAATTGGGGCATGGGAGTAATGTATGCAACTTTGGTGAACTATGTTATGACCGACTCTCTTTTCTGATGGGTCCTATTTATGAGTGAATTCACTGTGTGTGTTATTCCTTGATGAGTTTTTGTTTAAACTGATTGCTTGGTATTGGGGTTTGTGCTGTCAGGTTCGAGCCATTGAAACAGTAACGACATATGATCCAAGGGCCAGGGAGTTTATTATTAACACTCCATGTGAGTCAGCACAGAAATATTGGATTGGAGGAGCAGCAAATGTAATGACACTTTTACTCGCAAAATAAAATTTGCTTGCAGTATGTAGCCATGAAATATGACACAGTGTCTTACTTTTTTATCATATTTCTTTGTAGTGAAAGCACCACGTGTCCTTACTATTAATATACTTTTTATTGTGGCTGTGCAGCATGCAACGCACACAGTGGCTTTTTCCCAGCTCAATATCAATGGGATCAATCAAGGGGTCCATGCATTTATAGTACAGATAAGAGATGCAGATGGCAACATCTGTCCTAACATACGTATAGCTGATTGTGGGCATAAAATTGGTCTGAATGGTGTCGACAATGGTCGGATATGGTAATTACTTGTTGTTCATCAGTGCAAATTTTGCTCACATGTGCATATCTTTGTATGGTCTAATAAGTTCCTTCAATGCGGTGGATTAGGTTTGATAACGTGCGGATTCCACGGGAGAACTTGTTGAATTCAGTGGCTGACATTTCGCCAGATGGGGAATATCTTAGTGCTATAAAAGACCCTGATCAAGTAATTCACATCTAAAATTGTAGACATACAACTTTCTTACATTCTTTTTTGTTTTTTTGTTTTTTTGTTTTTCTTGACATGTTTGAGCTGGATAGCAGCAGGAGAGCATGTTTTATATGTTCAATGGAGTTTCTCAAGTGATAGTTGCACTTCTATTTTCCAGAGATTTGCAGCATTCTTGGCCCCATTAACAGCTGGGCGTGTAAATATTGCAGCCAGTGCAATTTACTCTGCCAAGGTAATTTTAGTTGAGTGCTTTTGTGAATTTTATCAGTTATCAAGTTAACTTTAGAATTACTATGCGATGACTGGAGGTGAATGCTATACAAGCATCATGATGTATCTGATGTTCATTTTATCAGATTGGTTTGGCGATCGCCATACGGTATGCATTGTCGAGGCGAGCATTTTCAATTGCACCCAACCAGCCTGAAGTACTATTGCTGGACTACCCAAGTCATCAACGGAGACTCTTACCTCTCCTTGCAAAGACGTTAGTTTTCTCTCTTTAATTGAATTAATAGCTGGATGTCTGTGTTTCAATATCATGTCATGAGATGTGTTTTCTACATTGGTTGGATATTGTTAATATTCTATAAAAGACGGTATTTGCAAGTTGCAGCAGACTTTATTGTATAATTGTCACTCCCATCAAGTGACTTTGCCTTTTGGTTTAATTTAATCGCCATGACGCATTGTTTCAATTTATCATGAATTATTTCAGCACCTCGTATCATTCCTAGAAATTGATATGACCTCCTTTCATTAGGTTTGCATTAGAAAAATTGCAATATGTCAATTGCCCCATTGCTAAGCCTTTTTTACCCTTAAGTTCAAACCTTCTGGAATGTAATTTTTTAGCGTTGTGGGTTCCTTATACTTGTTGCCATTCAACAAGCACACGAGAAATGTCAAGCCAAATTTATCAGTTAATGAGTGCTTGTTTGAATCGCTAATTTTATTGGTGTGCATTATTTCATTAGCTATTATATGATCAGCCTAAAAATATATAACGCCTAACGGTAAAGTTCATAATTCTGAGTCGCTAGTTTGATAATTTGGCATATATTTGTGTTGTTCTGAGCATTATTCCATTCCATTGCAGATATGCAATGAGTTTCTCTGCTAACCACTTGAAGATGATTTACGTGAAGCGGACACCTGAATTGAACAAAACCATTCACATCCTCTCTAGCGCATTTAAGGCTTCATTTACCTGGCATAACATGCGGACTCTTCAGGAATGTCGTGAAGCTTGTGGAGGACAAGGCCTCAAGACTGAAAATCGCATTGGCCATTTGAAAGGTGAAAAAGATGTGCAGTCCACATTTGAAGGGGACAACAATGTTTTGATGCAACAGGTTGTCACCTTTAAATTCCTACTGCAAAGGGAAAAAACAAGTTAATTATTTTGAAGTACTCTAGTACATGAGGTGAATTTGTCTATTTGATTTGCTGTTCATTTCCTTTCTGATAGTGAGACCAAGGGAAATGAATATAAAATCATGTTTAGGATCTGTTAGTGTTTAATTCAGAATAGATTGAGTGCTTTTAACTGGTCACTGTTTATGTGGCAGTTAGGTTAAAAATTGGTGACATGACTTTGCAACTTCTATTCTGAACGGCCCTCTAGTTGTAATTTCTGTAAATATGAGCATGTTTGGGATGGTCCCTTTTTCTTCTTGTTTCCTACTTTTCTTAGGTCTTTATTTTTGTCTGAAGTAGTGAAAAGTGCAATAGACAATGAATTGCCATCCAAGGACGTTTTTCTTCTTGTTTCCTACTTTTCTTAGGTCTTTATTTTTGTCTGAAGTAGTGAAAAGTGCAATAGACAATGAATTGCCATCCAAGGACGTAAGATATATGTATAAGCAGCTTTTTTCATTTTAATCATCATTAGGACTGCAAAAGTTAGCATTTCAACTAGTTTTCGTTTGTTTATTTTTACCTTTGATTCTCTAAAAAGGAAAATTGCAGAGCCGTAACCACAGACGGGTGCAAACATCTGTCACCCTGCAAAAAGTGGGAAAATGAACAAAAAGATCGTTTTAAATTTTGTTATATGTACTTGAAAAGGCCTCCATACCGGTTAAGACATGGAGCCCTGATATTTTTGTTGTTCCCTCTTCTTTTTATTCTTTACATGGTTGTAACACCTTGTTTCATCTCATGCTATATCTGTCTTATCAGCATGAACTACTCATCTTAGTTGGTAGTTTGCTTCTGTTTAATTTTACTTGCGATGCAATGGGTGATACTTCCTACTAATTATCTGTGCTCTTAAAAGGTTTTCTCAGTCGAATGTGTGCTATTGTGAATTCAGATAAGCAAGACACTCTTTGCTGAATATCTAGTGGCTCGAAAGAGAAATAAGCCATTTAAAGGGTTGGGATTGGAACACATGAATGGACCATGCCCTGTGCTACCGCAGCAGCTCCCCAGCACTGTGCTTAGAAGTGGCCAGTTCCAGGTTGATGCCTTCCATGTGAGGGAGAGAGATTTATTGAATCATTTTGCTGAGGAGATATTGCAACGTCAAGCACAAGGAGAAAGGAAAGAGCATGCATTGCTTTCGGTGAGTACATGTTATGTTGAAATGAAGAAATAACACCCCCCCCCCCCCCCCCAACTCTCTCTCTCTCTCTCTCTCTCTCTCTCTCTCTCTCTCTATAGCTATGTCTCTTAAATTGTTTTCTTTCACCATCCCAGAGTTACCAGCTTGCAGAAGACTTGGGTCGAGCTTTTTCAGAACGATGTGTACTGCAAAATTTTGTAGAAGTTGAAGAAAATTCACCAGCTGGTTCATTGAAGGTAAATATGCATTTATTCTCCCCAATACTGACATAACATTCACTTTGAGGAATGAGCAATTTATTATTGGCCAGTTTGATAGGATTTAATGTAACTAAAATAACACAGTAGGCTATCTATGATTCAAATGAAAAAAAAATAAAATAAGGAATTGATTGGAAAGTAGATCTGCTTCTCTTCTGGCATCTGGTTTCACAATCATAATAAATGTGAAAAGTGCCAAAACACTAAGTAAGAAATGTTGGATGTTAATATCTTTGTGTCTAATCTTATGGTACTTAATTGGTGAAGCCTTCAGGAAGCTACAGTAAAAAAATCACTGCAAATGTCTAAAGCCCATCGTTGTAGCCAAAGTTATAATGCACATTAAACATGTTCTTGATTTGTCGATGATGCCATGATTTCGGGTAGGTATCCATTAGAAAGAGGGTATTATATGCAACCTTGAGTTGAAGGATATTTGTTTCCCACGAATATTTTTTTTTTTTGCTTTCGTCCCCTTTATCTATGAATTAGATGACATGACAAGCTGTCCTGTAGTGCTAAGTATACAAGACTTATAAGCCTTGGAGTGCTTTATTGCGTGCCCTTTTGTGCACTGTGCTTTGGGCTGTACTGAATATGCAAATCTTTGTATTTATCGGCAGGACATGCTGGCTCTGCTGAGATCCATGTATGCCTTGACTTGCATGGAAGAGGATGCTTCATTCTTGCGGTATGGCTACTTATCCACCGAGAATGCCGCTGCTGTACGGAAGGAAGTGGCTAAACTCTGCAGCGAGTTGAGACCGCACTCACTCGCTTTGGTCAATTCCTTCGGGATTCCTGATGCTTTTCTGAGCCCTATAGCTTTTAATTGGGTTGAAGCAAATTCGTGGTCTTCAGTTCAACACTAGAGCTTGCTGGACACCGCCGATACCTAGTTGGCCAGAAAAAATTCGATGCATTGGTTGCTATATATTTTGTATCCAATAAATTCTCGGAAGAAAATGTAGTTTGTGTTGCTGAGGTTTCTGCAGTCTTTCCTGCAACACACATCATGTAGTTTGCATCCTGATTATTTCTCTGGTTTCTTGTACTTGGGTCAACGACCCTCCTCATGGGAAAGTATACACTTGGTCATGGAATTTGTTTCCTACGTCGGTATGTATTTGATATGGCCAAGAAATTATCAATAATGGAAGAAAGTGGCTTTGTAATATTGGGCAATAAAAATATTCTGCTGAGCTTTGAAAGCTTTCATTTGACATATTTTCAGCCGGTTGATAGTCGGTTCCTTCATTCTGGCTTTGCTCCCATGAAGCTTTTCCAAAAACAGTAGTTGTCTTTTATGCTGACAGAATGCCAGAAAATTGACCACAGTGCATGAAAATGCTTTAGCGTGTGAATTTGAAGCCAGCCATGAGAATTTCTTTATTGGCTTCTTCCCAACCGGGCTAAACATAGACCCGCTGTGATAGAGGTCAAACTGTGACCGGAGCTTCAAATTAGAATCAAATGATGACTATGAAAAATGGCTACATGAAGAGGAGGAGATTGATTCCAGAAAACCTGCGGGGTCGGGTGGAAGAGGCCGAAGCCTTCGAGTGTTCATTCACGGACCGTGGTCAGTTAACTCACCTCAAAATGCGCACAGTTCACGAGCTTTAAGTGACATATCGGTTGATATAACGACTGACTACATGAAGGTACCGAAAGCATTTATGTAGGGGTTGGAGCAACAGCCAAAAACAGATGACAGACTGCACCTGATGCTGCTTCCACGAATTATGGAGAAAATATAGCCAGCATAACAGATTCAGTTCTTTCTCTCCCTCCTCCTCCCTTTAATAGTCTCTTGATCTTCCTCTCTTGTCCTACAGAATCACCGTGCATTTTGACATTTCTGTCCAACGGGTATTCTTCTTGCTTTTCCTTCTTCTTTCCTGGATAGTTTCCTGCAATTTCATGTCGCACTGCGATGTGATAATCTTACAATGTCATCTTGTTCCTGTTCTATTATGTTTCTCTCTTACGTTTAATTCCTTGCCACAGTTTCCATAATTGATTAGCAAAACATCTCACCCTACATACGCTTGTAGATAATGTTATAAAAATGCCAAATCTTGAAATACCAAACGTCAAATATTTACGATTTGCATGTTCTAAGCCAAGTTCTTTGTTTCCAAGTTTTATAGAAAACTCCCCCCAAAAAAAAGGTCATTTTAGAATAAACAACTTAGGTTATGTTTGATCGTCCGGATTTCTAACCAGGATAGGACTAAATAAAATAGAATATAAAATTGTTGAATTTTTTCTATATCATATTCGTTATTTGAAGAATTATAATATTAAAATCGGATATATTCACATTATATCATATACATTTTTTTAAAAATATAAACAGCATATCATTGTATGATGAAAATCTCTCATGACATTATTCCTTAATTTATTTTTATTTTTATTTTATTTTTCCTCTTTTTTAAATTATTTTCTTTATTATTTCCTTTTAACCATTTCATCATTCTTTAATAAGATTTTATTAAATAGTAAACTGTACTAACATACCTAAAATATAAAAATACCTAAAATATATAATAAATATAAATATATAATTTATAGATTTAATGTTTATTATAAGATACAATTAAAGTTGAATATATAAATTAAAATAAGATTAAATTAAAAAATAATTTTTAATTTCTTAAATTAGAATTCAAATATAATTGATATTGAAATATAATTTTAATTTTGTTAATTTAATAAGTTTGTTATTCGAGAAAAATAACTTTCCATTCACTTTTATCCCACTTCTCTCATGGAATAATTTTATCTTACATATATCCCATTTATATCCGACTTTATCATATCCTGAGTAAGCACCAAACGTATGATAGGATAAATCATACAGGCTTAATGTTTCGTATATTTTCGTAGTGTTCTTTTTTTTTTTTTTTTAATTTTAATCTTAATATGGAATGTCAATTCAAAATCAGTAAATTGTTAGAAGAGATTAGTCCTTACCTTACCATCTTTCTATATATAGTTGTCTTTAAAAGGTCAAATGAAATCATGTGATCAGTTGAGGCTTCAAGTTGCATGATCCTACGGAAAGCTTGTGATCTGATGTTTCTTTTTCGGATCAAAGAGGTCACGACCGTGTCACAGGAGAGCTTTATGATAAAGTCATCTGCCACCGTCGTAATTCATGTTTGCTTTTCTTTTCCAAGCAAATCCTCAAATGCAACATCCTTGCAAAGTTTTGCTTGAGACGTGCCGTGGCAATACCTGAAGGTCATGCATGATTACGAGGTCTCTAATTCTCTATTGGATTGGCCAGGATCATCATGGGTGAATCAAGACTGCACATTGCAATGTACCCCTGGTTGGCAATGGGCCACCTGACTCCATTCCTTCACCTTGCCAACAAGCTAGCCAAGAAAGGCCATAATATCTCCTTCCTCATCCCTCCCAGGACCCGAGCCAAGCTGGAGCACTTCAACCGCCATCCCGACCTCATCACATTCGTCCCGATCGCCATCCCTCATGTGGAGGGACTCCCTCCCGATGCAGAGACCACCTCCGACGTGCCCTACCCGCTCCACCCGCTCATCATGACTGCCATGGACCACACCGAGCCCACGGTTCGCCAACTCCTTCAGACCCTGAAGCCTCATTGTGTCTTCCATGACTTCACTCACTGGCTGCCCGCCATCGCACGTGACCTGGGGATCAAGTCGGTCCATTATTGCATCATCAGCCCTGTAACTGTCAGCTACACCCTATCTCCGGTGAGGCACCTCAGTGCGCACAAGTTAACGGAGGCCGACTACATGGTCCCCCCAGCTGGCTACCCAAATTCATCAATCAAGCTCCACCTCCACGAGGCGAGAGCCCTGATCGCAATAAGGTACAAGACTTACGGCAGCAATATCGGGTTCTCAGATCGTATGTTCGCTGGATATGTTGAGTCCGACATACTGAGCTTTAGATCGTGCCGAGAAATTGAGCAGCCCTACATTGAGTACCTGAAAAGCCAGTTTGGGAAGCCTGTTTTGCTTTCTGGACCGGTCATACCTGAGCCATCGACATCTGCTCTAGATGAGAAATGGGTTGAGTGGCTAGGAGATTTCAAGGATGGCTCAGTGATTTACTGTGCATTCGGAAGTGAATGCACAATGCAGAAGGATCAATTCCAAGAACTACTGCTTGGTTTAGAACTTACGGGATTGCCTTTCCTAGCAGCACTCAAGCCACCTTTCGGAACATCATCAATTGAGGAAGCCTTGCCCGAGGGATTCGAAGAAAGGGTTCAAGGACGGGGTACAGTCCACGGCGGTTGGGTACAACAACAGTTGATACTTCAGCACCCAGCCATTGGTTGCTTCATTACGCATTGTGGAACCAGCTCAACCATTGAAGCAATTGTCAACAAGTGTCAGCTCGTGCTATTGCCGCAAGTCGGGGATCAGATATTCAATGCGAGGATGATGGGCAACAACTTGAAGGTTGGAGTCGAAGTAGAGAAAGGCGAAGAAGATGGGCGCCTGACTAAGGAATCTGTGTGTAAGGCTGTGAATACAGTGATGGATGAAGGAGATGCATACGGGAACGAAGTGAGAGAGAACCATGCTAAGATTAGAGAAATTTTACTGGACAAAAAGCTTGAGTCCACTTATATAGATTGTTTTGATCAAGAGCTCCAAAATCTGCTCCATTGATGCATCCACTTTCAGCTGTCAAGGTTAGATGACCATTATTGCTGAACAGAAGAAGATGATGAGGAACACCAACTATGGAATTCCATACGACAAGAAGCCCTTGTCCTATTTATACTGCTAAAGTTTTTTTCATGTTCATCACAAATGTAGAATAAGAGAAATGTCGAAATTACAAATTATCATCAATAAAAGTGTTCATCTTTACATGTCAAAACACTTGCCATCTAGCAATCCAAACAATTTACAATACAGCCGACCTAAAGATTTCTGTTGTTCACACACACAAAAAAGGCAAGCACGGGCACACATATACAATCAACATGAATTCCCAATATTTAGTGACAACTAACCAACCCTTTTCAGGAATCCCCACGGAAGCCTTCTAAAGAAAGAACAAGTGTAAAAAGAATGACACGCAATTTGTAATCCGACATCGTTAATCATCAGAACGACCACCCAGGCAAACATCTAAAAGGCGTGTGAACAGTAACAGACAGAAACATAAGGAAAAATATTAGCAAAAGGAATCCAGGAAATTATTCAAATCATGCTTCATAGATTCTGTATTTGGGTACAATGTAGTTTAATCTGTTTGACCCAATTAGTCAAAAAAATCAAGGCTCCAGCCAACTGATAGCTGTTCTATATTTGAGTTCACAAAATTGGTCAGTTATAGTGTGATCTATAAGTACAGAGATCAAGATGGTCCTGTACTCTCATTTACAGTTGTGCGTGTTTGCATTATACCAGTAAGTCCACGTCCTTTGGTAAGTCGATCCAGTTCTTCAACTCTCTGTCTAAGTAGCTCAACTTCTCCAGCTAATTCTTCATCTCTCCTTTTCATTGCCTACGCCATGGTACACAAATGGATTGATAAGGAGAAAGAGCACGGAGCTGTCTATATATATGATGTAGCAAGCAACTTTGTCAGACCAGAACAAACATTTCTGTCATCCCTCAAGAAATTTGCTTTCGCCACTACCATGTGAAATTAATAGTGCCGCAAAGTTGATTATGGAAGAAAATTCGGCAGTTAATGGTAGTCACTCAGGACAATAACGGATCATAAGAAAGTTTCTGACATTATATCCATGCTCCTTCAGCTGCTCAATTGACACTAATATAAAACACCAAGTACCTTTATTTGATGACGGGTAAATTGATGAATGTTGCAACATAGCCAATTAGCCAAATACAATGTAATTTCAATGCATATGAAGCTTAAAACAAATTGATAGGCAAGCCTCAAAGAAGCTTCTATGACAACCCAGAGAGAGAGAGGAAAACGGAAGCAAGCAGGAAAGCTCATATTGCTGGATACCTCTAGTTCCTGTCTGCGCAACTCCTCTTTTCTTGCCTCTGATCTAGAACTTCTTTAAACTTTGAATATAAGAGCTGCTCCGGCCACCTGAGGAAGTGCAAGAATCATTTAAGAACGCGAGAATGACCCCAAAAATGTGAGGTCATAACGGTGAGAAAGTATCTTGAATATGCTTGCAGCTAGCACAGTCATCAATTTAGCATTTAACTGGACGGATATATCCCCTGTAGGAGCAACTTTCCAAAAGGAGGAAAACGGAAGTCCTCACTGAAAATTATGTAAAGCACACCCAGTATGACTGCAACCTTTCATTTTGACAAGCTATTGTGCAAAGGATGAACATTCAAGTAAATCACAGAGAGAGCTCATAACAGCTACAAATATTCATTGGACTTATCCAATAGGTAGAATGACCATTAAAATGTGTCTCCACCACATTTTCTTAACGTTCAAGAGGGACAAAAAAATACAGTTCACATGGGCAAACCTTTTTTCACAAGGTACTTTTGTTTTAAGGAAAACGAGCAACTCTTTGGTGTAAACCCAATGAAGGGACAAAAATATTAACCGTGACAATCTCTCGAATGCCAAGAAAAGCATAAAAGAATAACCTGAACAACAATTTCCCAAAGTTATCCAAAACCCTCCTAAATCACATAAATGTTCCATACCTTCTTGAGAACAAAAAGTAACCATATCATGTAATCTCAAATGATTTTGAGGCTGCAACATAACTAAACACGCCACCACCCAAATATTCTTATTCATATCTCGCAGTCAAAAAAAGTTTCCTGATTTTGTTCCATCCTCTTTCGATAAGTTCACCCGCAAGCATCAATCACCGCATAATTCAAAAAGTATTAGTACATTCTGAGAACACAAACAGTTCACCAGCAAGATCAACAGCAGCCTGGACAGCCTTCTCTTTATTCAAAGGCCGTATGGCAACATCGGTTGCGCGACCATAAATGCGCCTTTGAATTTGCGTGGTAAACCTGTGATTTGCCTAATCGGAAACAACAGGGTTTTCCAATCATCTACCGCCGGCAGTCCAACTTGCTCAAAAGTCACAAACGGAACACAAACAGGACCAAAGGTCCAAAACCCAATATCATGTTTCGCAGAAATTAATGATCAGAGACTAAGAACAACAAAAAATGACTCGACCCATGTGAGACGATTGCATAAAGAAGGCATCTTTAGCGACGAAAACGAGAGAGAGATCAAAAAGAAAACCTGGGCAAGATTGATGATGAACTGTCTGAACTTGGGGTGATGGGTGGCTTGTTTCTTGATGCGATCGGCGATGGGTTTGCTGAAGGTTTTCACGGCGAGGGTTCCTAACTTCACCACCGGCAGTACCATCTCTCTCCTCTCTCGAATTCAGCGACGGAGCAAGAAGACAATGACATCACCCATTACGCTCCGCCGTCGCTGCGGGGGATGCTCCGCCGAAGGAGGGAGGCCGCGGAAATGCTTGTGCGCTCTGGGAGTCCTCTCTGCCTCCGCTCTTGATAATTCTTTGTCGAGTGGGTGAAAAAAATACGAAAGTGATGTAAAGTGAAACGAGGAGTAATGCTGTTAAAAATCTCAAATTGGTGTCATGATATATCTATTGCAAAACAATTTCACCTCTCAAAAAATCTTAATTTGTTATAGTATAACACATTTACTCCTATATTAATTTCGCCTTTGAAGTTTCGAAATATACATATGAATCAATATGGGAATATGGACAATGGAATATCAAGAACTCTAACTAGATTTTTAAGTGAAAACATAGATTGATACACCTTATAAATGTTTTCTCCATTAGTAGTCTATTTGATTTTCTTTACAATGTATATATATCAACACACGTGGCAAATGACTGCACTTAATGAGTAGCAAAGTATTCACTGATGGGTTTCCTCTTTATAAATAATTTTTTGTTAATAAGTGCTCCAATTATACTAGTTAAGCTCATACGTGCAATATATGTCATTTTTAAAGTATTATTTTTTTTTTCATTTTATGTAGAATCAATATATTAAAATAAAGATATTTCTCTATTAGTTATAAATAACAAATGGCCACACGACCTTGATGAATATTCGATATTGGAGTGAACATTAATGGGAATTTCAATTTAGATTCACCATTATTATAAAAAAGCTGCTAGAAGAGAGGTATCAAGTTCCTTATTCGGTAACATATACTTGAAAGATAAGTCCAAGGCTAGGACCAATAGTTTATCCACTCTCGAACAGCTCTCCCCTAGTCGCATCTCGCCTCCCCTGGCGGTAACTCAACTAACTCCATTTTCAATACTAGTCTCTCCACAATTCCGCTGATTCTCTAAAAAGGAAAATTGTAGAGCCGTAACCACAGATGGGTGCAAACATCTGTCACCCGGCAAAAAGTGGGAAAATGAACAAAAAGATCGTTCTAAATCTTGTTATATCTACTTGAAAAGGCCTCCGTTGAACCGGTTAAGACATGGAGCCCTGATATTTTTGTTGTTCCCTTTTCCTTTTATGGGTTACATGCTTGTAACACCTTGTCCCATCTCATGCTGTATCTGTCTTATCAGCATGAACTACTCATCTTAGTTGGTAGTTTGCTTCTGTATAATTTACTTGCGATGCAACAGTGATACTTCCTACTAATTATCTGTGCTCTTAAAAGGTTTTCTCAGTTGAATGTGTGCTATTGTGAATTCAGATAAGCAAGACGCTCTTTGCTGAATATCTAGCGGCTCGAAAGAGAAATAAGCCATTTAAAGGGTTGGGATTGGAACACATGAATGGACCATGCCCCGTGCTACCGCAGCAGCTCCCCAGCACTGTGCTTAGAAGTGGCCAGTTCCATGTGAGGGAGAGAGATTTATTGAATCGTTTTGCTGAGGAGATATTGCAACGTCAAGCACGAGGAGAAAGGAAAGAGCATGCATTGCTTTCGGTGAGCACATGTTATGTCGAAATGAAGAAATAAAGCCCCCCCCCCCCCCCCCCCCAACTCTCTCTCTCTCACTCTCTTAAATTGTTTTTTCACCATCCCAGAGTACCAGCTTGCAGAAGACTTGGGTCGAACTTTTTCAGAACGATGTGTACTGCAAAAGTTCGTAGAAGTTGAAGAAAATTCACCAGCTGCTTCGTTGAAGGTAAATCTGCATTTATTCTCCCCAATACTGACATAACATTCACTTGGAGGAATGAGCAGTTTATTATTGGCCAGTTTGATAGGATTTAGTGTAACTAAAATAACACAGTAGGCTATCTATGATTTAAATGGAAAAAAAATATGGAAATGATTGGAAAGTAGATCTGCTTCTCTTCTGGCATCTGGTTTCGCAGTCATAATAAATGTGAAAAGTGCCAAAACACTAAGTAAGAAATGTTAAGACTTTAATATCTTTGTGTCTAATCTTATGGTACTTAATTGGTGAAGCCTTCAGGAAGCTACAGTAAAAAAATCACTGCAAATGTCTAAAGCCCATCGTTGTAGCCCATCGTTGTAGCCAAAATTATAATGCACAATAAACATGTTCTTGATTTGTCGATGACGCCATGATTTCGGGTAGGTATCCATTAAAAAGAGGGTATCATATGCACCTTGAGTTGAAGGATATTTGTTTCCACGATTTTTTTTTTTTTTTTTTTGCTTTCGTCCCCTTTATCTATGAATTAGATGACATGACAAGTTGTCTTGTAGTGCTACGTATACGAGACTTAGGGCGCGTTTAGTAATGATTACGTTAGGAGTAGATTTTGATCGAACCGATTCTTTTTTATTTTGTTAGAGAACGATTCTAAGCATTTAAGCCGTTTGAGAATCGTCCAAAATTTTTTATTCGAAATAGAATTGTGTTTGGTACCGTGTTCATTAATTACTGTTCCAAATCTATTTTTTTAATTTTTAAATATTTTTTTTTACTTTTTTACTTTTTTTCTTTTCTTTTTTCATTTTCCTTTTTTTCTTTTCTTTTTCTTTTTTTTTTCCTTTTTTTCTTTTTTTTTCTTTTTTCATCTTCTTTTTTTTTTTTCTCATCTTCTTCTTCTGGCCGGCAGACGAGGCCGACGACCTCATCGGAACATTGCCGGCCCTCGCGAGGCCGGTCCTCGTCGGGCCGAGCCTCGCCGGCCCGGGCGGCGAGCTCGCCTAGCCCGCCGATGGCCAGCCGGGCGGCCTCATCGGAGTTGGGCGAGGCTCGCCCGGAGCCACCGGCGGGCCGGGCGAGCCTTGCTTGGCCACCAATGGGGCCGGGCGTCGCGCCGCAGCCCCGGCGGCGAGGCTTGAGATCTAGCGAGGCCGAGCCTCGCCCGGTGGCTAGGCGGGTCTCTCGCCCCAACGAGGCCTCGCCCGGCCCGGCCCGCCCGCGCCATCGGCGAGGCTCGGCCTCGCCCGGATCTGGGAGGCCGAGCCCGGCCGATGGCCGGGCTTGCCTCCGGCGAGCTCGCGGACCTCGCCCTGGTCGCGAGCCTCCGACAAACTCTCCGGCGGGCGGTGGACGCGCGGGCGAACGGCGGACGGTGGCCGGCGATCACGAGATGGTCGAAGGGAAAAAGAAAATTTCTTGATTTTGATTCTCAAATTCATTCCCGGAACAAGAATCAACTTTTTTTTAGTTTTTTATTCTATTCCCAATCTATTCCCGGGAACAAAAATTTTACCAAACGCGATTTTAGGCCGAAACCGATTCCGGGAACAAAGAATCAAAATTTGGTCATGTTTGGATGGTTACCAAACAGGGCCTTATAAGCCTTGGAGTGCTTTATCACGGGCGCTTTTGTGCACTGTGCTTTGGGCTGTACTGAATATGCAAATCTTTGTATTTATCTGCAGGACATGCTGGCTCTGCTGAGATCCATGTATGCCTTGACCTGCATGGAAGAAGATGCTTCATTCTTGCGGTATGGCTACTTATCCACCGAGAATGCCGCTGCTGTACAGAAGGAAGTGGCTAAACTCTGCAGTGAGTTGAGACCGCACGCGCTCGCTTTTGTCAATTCCTTCAGCATTCCTGATGCTTTTCTGAGCTCTATAGCTTTTAATTGGGTTGAAGCAAATTCATGGTCTTCAGTTCAACACTAGAGCTTGCTGGACACCGCCGATATCTAGTTGGCCAGAAAAAATTCGATGCATTGGTTGCTATTTATTTTGTATCCAATAAATTCTCGGAAGAAAATGTAGATTGTGTAGCTGAGGTTTCTGCTGTCTTTCCTGCCACACACATCATGCAGTTTGCATCCTGATTATTTCTCTGGTTTCTTGTACTTGGGTCAACGACCCTCCTACGTCAGTGTGGATTTGATATGGCCAAGAAATTATCAATAATGGAAGAAAGTGGCTTTGTAATATTGAGCAATAAAAATATTCTGCTGAGCTTCGAAAGCTTTCATTTGACATATTTTCAGCCGGTTGATGGTCAGTTCATTCTGGCTTTGCTCACACGAAGATTGTCCAATAACAGTAGTTGCCTTTTATGCTGACAGAATGCCAGAAAATTGACCGCAGTGCATTAAAATGCTTTAGCATGTGAATTTGAACCCAGCCATGAGAATTTCTCTATTGACTTCTTCCCAACCGGGCTAAACGTAAATCTGCTGTGATAGAGGTCAAACTGTGACAGGAGCTTCAAATTCGAATCAAATGATGGCTCTGAAAAATGGTTAGATGAAGAGGAGGAGATTGATTCCAGAAAACCTGCAGAGTCGGGTGGAAGAGGCCGAAGCCTTCGAGGGTTCATTCATGGAGCGCGGTCAGTTAAGGCACCTCAAAATGTGCAGTTCACGAGCTTTAAGTGACATATCCGTTGATACAACGACCGACTACATGAATGTACGAAAAGCATTTATGTAGGGGTTGGAGCAACTGCAAAGAACAGATGACAGACTGCACCTTTGCTGCTTCCACGAATTTTGGAGAAAATATAGCCAACATAACAGATTCAGTTCTTTCTGTCCCTCCTTCTCCCTTTAATAGTCTCTTGATCTTCCTCTCTTGTCCTACAGAATCGCTGTGCATTTTGACATTTCTGTCCGACGGGTACTCTTCTTGCTTTTCCTTCTTCTTTCCTTGATAGTTTCCTGCAATTTTGTGTCACGCTGCGATGTGATAATCTCACAACGTCATCTTGTTCCTGTTCTATTACATTTCTCTCTTACGTTTAATTCCTTGCCACAGTTTCCATAATTGATTAGCAAAACATCTCACCCTACATACGCTTTTAGATAATGTTATAAAAATGCTTACCAACTTTCTATATATAGTTAGTCTTTAAAAGGTAAAATGACATCATGTGATCAGTTGAGGCTTCAAGTTTCACAATCCTAAAAATAGCTCGTGATCTGATGTTTCTTTTTGGGATCAAAGAGTTCACGACCGTGTTACAGGAGAGCTTTATGATAAAGTCATCTGCCACCGTCGTGGTTCATGTTTGCTTTTCTTTTCCAAGCAAATCCTCAAATGCAACATCCTTGCAAAGTTTTGCTTGAGACGTGCCGTGGCAATACCTGAAGGTCATGCATGATTACAAGGTCTTTCAATTCTCTATTGGATTGGCCAGGATCATCATGGGTGAATCAAGACTGCACATTGCAATGTACCCCTGGTTGGCAATGGGCCACCTGACTCCATTCCTTCACCTTGCCAACAAGCTAGCCAAGAAAGGCCACAAGATCTCCTTCCTTGTCCCTCCCAGGACCCGAGCCAAGCTGGAGCACTTCAACTGCCATCCCGACCTCATCACATTCGTTCCGATCGCCATCCCTCACGTGGAGGGACTCCCTCCTGATGCAGAGACCACCTCCGACGTGCCCTACCCGCTCCACCCGCTCATCATGACCGCCATGGACCACACCGAGCCCACGGTTCACCAACTCCTTCAGACCCTGAAGCCTCATTGTGTCTTCCATGACTTCACTCACTGGCTGCCCGCCATTGCACGTGACCTGGGGATCAAGTCAGTCCATTATTGCATCATCAGCCCCGTAACTGTCAGCTACACCCTATCTCCGGTGAGGCACCTCAGTGCTCACAAGTTAACGGAGGCCGACTACATGGTCCCCCCAGCTGGCTACCCAAATTCATCAATCAAGCTCCACCTCCACGAGGCGAGAGCCCTGATCGCAATAAGGTACAAGACTTACGGCAGCAATATCGGGTTCTCAGATCGTATGTTCGCTGGATATGTTGAGTCCGACATACTGAGCTTTAGATCGTGCCGAGAAATTGAGCAGCCCTACATTGAGTACCTGAAAAGCCAGTTTGGGAAGCCTGTTTTGCTTTCTGGACCGGTCATACCTGAGCCATCGACATCTGCTCTAGATGAGAAATGGGTTGAGTGGCTAGGAGATTTCAAGGATGGCTCAGTGATTTACTGTGCATTCGGAAGTGAATGCACAATGCAGAAGGATCAATTCCAAGAACTACTGCTGGGTTTAGAACTTACGGGATTGCCTTTCCTAGCAGCACTCAAGCCACCTTTCGGAACATCATCAATTGAGGAAGCCTTGCCCGAGGGATTCGAAGAAAGGGTTCAAGGACGGGGTATAGTCCACGGCGGTTGGGTCCAACAACAGTTGATACTTCAGCACCCAGCCATTGGTTGCTTCATTACGCATTGCGGAACCAGCTCGACCATTGAAGCACTTGTCAACAAGTGTCAGCTAGTGCTATTGCCACAAGTGGGCGATCAGATATTCAATGCGAGGATGATGGGCAACAACTTGAAGGTTGGAGTCGAAGTAGAGAAAGGCGAAGAAGATGGGCGCCTGACTAAGGAATCTGTGTGGAAGGCTGTGAATACAGTGATGGATGAAGGAGATGCATACGGGAACGAAGTGAGAGAGAACCATGCTAAGATTAGAGAAATTTTACTGGACAAAAAGCTTGAGTCCACTTATATGGATTGTTTTGATCAAGAGCTCCAAAATCTGCTCCATTGATTCTTCAACTTTCAGCTGTCAAGGTTAGATGACCATTATTGCTGAACAGAAGACGATGATGAGGAACACCAACCATGGAATTCCGTACGACAAGAAGCCCTTGTCCTATTTATACTGCTAAAGTTTTTTTTCATGTTCATCACAAATATAGAATAAGAGAAATGTCGAAATTACAAGTTATCATCTTCATCTTTACATATCAAAACACTTGCCATCTAGCAATCCAAACAATTTACAATACAACTGACCTTAAGATTTCTGTTGTTCATACACACAAAGGCAAGCACGTGCGCACATATACAATCAACATGAATTTACCACGATTTAGTGACGACTAACCAACCCTTTTCAGGAATCCCCACGGAAGCCTTCTGAAGAAAGAACACGTGTAAAAAGAATGACACACAATTTGTAATCCGACATCATTAATCATCAGAACGACCACCCAGGCGAACATCTAAAAGGCGTA
The DNA here is from genome assembly GCA_016097595.1 of Eucalyptus pumila. Taxonomy (NCBI): domain Eukaryota; kingdom Viridiplantae; phylum Streptophyta; class Magnoliopsida; order Myrtales; family Myrtaceae; genus Eucalyptus; species Eucalyptus pumila. The sequence goes on along the minus strand of CM027856.1, from coordinate 9,619,385 downwards.
TGAACAGTAACAGACAGAAACATAAGGAAAAATATTAGCCAAAGGAAACAAGTAAATTATTCAAATCATGCTTCACAGATTCTGTATTTGGGTACAATGTAGTTTAATCTGCTTGACCCAATTAGTGAAAAAAATCAAGGCTCCAGCCAACTGATAGCCGTTCTATATTTGAGTTCACAAAATTGGTCAGTTATAGTGTGATCTATAAGTACAGAGATCAAGATGGTCCTGTACTCTCATTTACGGTTGTGGGTTGTGCGTGTTTGCATTATACCAGTAAGTCCACGTCCTTTGGCAAGTCGATCCAGTTCTTCAACTCTCTGTCTAAGTAGCTCAACTTCTCTAGCTAATTCTTCATCTCTCCTTTTCATTGCCTATGCCATGGTACACAATGGATTAATAAGGAGAAAGAGCACGGAGCTGTCTATATATATGATGTAGCAAGCAACTTTGTCAGACCAGAACAAACATTTCTGTCATTCCTCAAGAAATTTGCTTTAGCCACTACCATGTGAAATTAATAGTGCCGCAAAGTTGATTATGGAAGAAAATTCGGGAGTTAATAGTAGTCACTCAGGACAATAACGGATCATAAGAAAGTTTCTGACATTATATCCATGCATGCTCCTTCAGCTGCTCAATTGACACTAATATAAAACACCAAGTACCTTTATTTGATGAAAGGTAAATTGACAAATGTTGCAACATAGTCAATTAGCCAAATACAATGTAATTTCAATGCATATGAAGCTTAAAACAAATTGATAGGCAAGCCTCACAGAAACTTCTACGACAACCCAGAGAGAGAAAGGAAAAGGGAAGCAAGCAGGAAAACTCATATTGCTGGATACCTCTAGTTCCTGTCTGCGCAACTCCTCTTTTCTTGCCTCTGATCTAGAACTTCTTTGGACTTCGAATATAAGAGCTGCTCCAGCCACCTGAGGAAGTGCAAGAATCATTTATGAACGAGAATGACCAAAAAAATGGGAGGTCATAACAGTGAGAAAATCAGTATCTTGAATATGCTTGCAGCTAGCACAGTCATCAATTTAGCATTTAACTGGATAGATATATCCCCTGTAGGAGCAACTTTCCAAAAGGAGGAAAACGGAAGTCCTCAATGAAAATTATGTAAAGCACACCCAGTATGACTGCAACCTTTCATTTTGACAAGCTATCGTGCAAAGGATGAACATTCAAGTAAATCACAGAGAGAGCTCATTAACAGCTACAAATATTCATTGGACTTATCCAACAGGTAGATTGACCAGTAAAATGTGTCTGCCACATTTTCTTAACGATCAAGAGGAACAACAAATACAGTTGACATCAGCAAACCCTTTTTAACAAGTACTTCTGTTTTAAGGAAAACGAGAAGCACTTTGTTGTAACCCAAATTAAGGGACGAAAATATTAACCGTGACAATCTCTCGAATGCCAAGAAAAGCATAAAAGACTAACCTGAACAACAATTTCCCTAAGTTATCCAATACACTCCTAATCAAATACATGTTCCATACCTTCTTGAGAACAAAAAGTAACCATATCATGTAATCTCAAATGATTTTGAGGCTGCAACATAACTAAACAGGCCACCACCCAAATATTATTATTCCTATCTCGGAGTCAAAAAAAGGTTTCCCGATTTTGTTCCATTCATATCCTCTCTCACTATAAGTTTGCGGGCAAGCATCAATCACCACAAAATTCAATTGCCAGCACATCTGGAGAAGGAATAGGAAATGGGAAAGTATTAGTACATACCGAGAACACAAACAGTTCACCAGCAAGATCAGCAGCAGCCTGGACAGCCTTCTCTTCATTCAGAGGCCGTATGGCAACATCGGTTGCGCGACCGTAAATGCGCCTTTGAATTTGCGTGGTGAACCTGTGATTTGCCTAATCGGAAACAACAGGGGTTTCCCAATCATCTACCGCTGGCAGTCCAACTTGCTCAAAAGTCACAAACAGAACACAGACAGGACCAAAGGTCCAAAACCCAATACCACGCTCGCAGAAATTAATGATCAGAGACTAAGAACAACAAAAAATGATTCGACCCATGTGAGACGATTGCATAAAGAAGGCATCTTTATCGACGAAAACGAGAGAGAGATCAAAAAGAAAACCTGGGCAAGATTGATGATGAACTGTCTGAACTTGGGGTGATGGGTGGCTTGTTTCTTGATGCGATTGGCGATGGGTTTGCTGAAGGTTTTCACGGCGAGGGTTCCTAACTTCACCACCGGCAGTGCCATCTCTCTCCTCTCCCGGATTCAGCGACGGAGCAAGAAGACAATGACATCACCCTTTACGCTCCGCCGTCGCTGCGGGGGATGCTCCGCCGAAGGAGGGAGGCTGCGGAAATGCTTGTGCGCTCTGGGAGTCCTCTTCACTCCGTTCTTGATGATTCTTTGTGGAGTGGATGAAAAAAAATACGAACGTGATGTAAAGTGAAACGAGGAGTAATGCTGTTAAAAATCTCAAATTGGTGTCATGATATATCTATTGCAAAATAATTTCACCTCCCAAAAAATCTTAAATTGATATAATATAACACATTTACTCTTGTTGACACCTAAATTTCGTTTTTTAATTATAGATGTTTTTATTTATATATTTTGCTCTTTTTTTCGTATAAATAGATAATAAAAAAAGAAAACAACAAAAACAACAAAAACAGGAAAAAAAAAAAAAAAAAAACAGAAGCCAACAGCCCATTTTCTCTCCCTCTCTTCCCCTCCGCGTGGGCCCCTACAACCCATTTTCCTCCTTCTCCAGCCCGGCCCTCTTCGGTCTTCTTTCTCCTTCATCCGCTCTACAACACACGCGCAGAGGGCACGACGCTGGATGAACGGACGGACTACAACGCACATGGGGGGCAGCTAACGGACAGGTGGCGGATGGGACGCCGGTTCAACCGCGGGGGTCCGATCGGCAAGCCAAAGACTGGCGGCCGAGCCTCTCCGTCGACCAGACCTCTTTGCCTATAAATAGCGGAGCACTTCCGTTGTTGAAGGGCACGAGCGAGCTCTGAGATCTTCCCATTGAGAGACTTCGAGGGAGGAATCAAAGAGTAAGCAAGAGAGAAGTCGGGTCGCGAGCTCAGCCGACCTCCCACTGAGAGACTTCGGGGGAGGCCGACAGCGAGCGAGTCCGAGAAGGTCACATCTAGGCCGGTGAAGGCTCGGATCTGGCCGAAGTGAGAGAGAACCAAGGCTGAGGAAGATCCGGCCAAGAGCCATGTCGCAGATCTGGGGCGACCGAGCCCCTCCACGGCGTCGACACCACCCCTCGACGTTGTTGCTGTGCCGAATCCCGCCGTTGCCACCCTTGTCTCGCCGTCACCAGGTAGTGGGCTGTCGCCGTTGTTGTCGCCGTCGTCTTTTCCCTCTCTATAGCCCAACCATCGCTGCCATCGTCGTCGTCGTCGCCGCTGCACCTCGGTCCCCTCCCTCCTCAGCGCCGCGATTCGGAAACCCTAGGGTTCCAGATTTTCCGGGTCGCAACCCTAGGTTGTCGAGTCAGACCCGAATCGGGAATGGGTAGGGATTTCGCAAATTCCGGGGGCGGCGGAGGTCGGGTCACGAATCGGAGCCGGGTTGAGTAGGGTTCGTCGGGGAGTCAGGTCGCGGAGTCGGTTTTTCGGGCCGGGCCGAGCGTCCCCAAATGCCCGGCCACGGCACCGTTTCGTAAAAAAAAAAAAAAAAAAATGAGTTGGGCCCGTCCGCGTTCGGGTCGCCGGCCCCGGTCGGACCCAACCCGTGGATCCGACCCAAGCGGGTTTTTATTTTAAATAATATTTTAAATAAATAAATAATATATTTTCCAAAAAAACAAAAAATATATTTTCTTTTTGAAAAATATTAAAAATATTTTAATTTCCAAAAAAACAAAAATATCCAAAAAATATTTTATTTTCCGAAAAATCAAAAAAATAAAAAATATTCCATATTTTCCAAAAAATGCCAAAAATTCAAAAAAAAAACCAAAAAGACTTGTATTTTTCCAAAATACCAAAAAATCCCTTTTGTGTCCAAAAAAAAAAAAAAAAAGACTCAAAAATATTTTTCCTCCCAAAAATGCATGGAAAATCCCTCGAACATCCAAAAAACCTTAGGGTTTAAATAAAATTAGGTACCGAAAGGGCATTAGTGATTAACTAGTGTATTCAAGTCCCCGATCATAATTTCTCTAGTTGCGCAGGAGCGAGTATTTCTCCCGATACTTCACTTGGGTTTCTAATCGACCCACCCCAAACCGATTAGTGGCGACTCCGTTTTAAAATTAATTTACACGTTAAAAACTTAGACTATTAAAATCGTGAATTGGTGGACTTGGGAAAGTCCGGGCATAACTAAATTCAGCCGAGCCATTAGCCTCCTTAGGCGCTCGTACCCAATTGCGAGCGCCGAAAAAAAAGAGGTCGCGATAGCTTGGCGACTCCGCTGGGGACTTTGAGGACTTAGGCCATTTTATCTTTGTTTAAATGCTTTGCTACTTTGATTTTTTTTTCTTTTGTGTAGGGTAATAGCTTAAAGTTTTTTTATTCTGTTAAAATAAAATGTTTTGTGATTATAAACTGCTGTGCATCCTTAAATGTTTTAGCACTACACATGGCACACACAACCCGGTCGTCGGACCTGAGCCGCCATAGGATATTTAGAATGGTGTCAAGAAAGATACGACCTCGAACGCGAGACTGCGATGTAGAGGTTGCCTTTCTTTTCCCCGAATTTCTTAGTCGAGGTTAGGAGGGTATGCTGCTAACGCAAGACTGCGACGGGCGGATATCCTTTTAATCTCAACAAACCTTCTCAATTAGAAATCGAGCCACACATCCTATGCGCATGTCTTTGTGCTTGCCATTTTTCTTTAAAAAGCAAAAGTAATTTCTTTACTTTTACTCAGTCTTTTTATTTGGCCCATGGCAATTTAGGATAAGCTTTTCAAGTCCTAGTTTATATGTGATGGAGAAAGACGATATCAAGTTTATTCCTACTCCCAAAATGGAGCTCTTCAGATGGTGGGGTCAATTAGATCAGTTTGTCCAAGAACATGTGAAGGCCAAAGTCGGTCATCTCTATCGTTGATCCAAATCACTATTCGCCCTGAATTCATACAAGCCATGGCACATTTCTGGTGCCCGAAGACACTTACTTTTATGTTTGATAGGTTTGAGCTAACTCCAACCCTAGAAGAATACAGCATCATCACTGGAATGCCTCTTGAGAAAAAGCTTGTCAGGCCATCGACAGGCGCCCTCCCGCGGCGCGGGTTAGCGTGACTTTTAGGAACTGAAATCCATGTCATGAGACAAATTCTTGAAGAAAATCATAATACATGTCCACTAGAATTCGTGAATGCATGTTTTCAAAATCAGCCTATGACCCAAAAAAGTAAGATTTTCCTCCTGGCCTTTTTTGGGCTCATCATTTTCCCCCACCAAAAAAATGTCATAAGTCCTAAGATGGTATGGATTGTTGATTAGATCTTTAGGGGGAAAATTATGTTAACATGATTTTAACTGAAACATTCTTGTCCTTTAATCGTTTTAAAGAAAACACGGAAAAAATCATGCAGGTCTCTCCGGAAATTTTACAAGTCTGATTCTTTTCTCACCTGAGCGAATTCCGAAACTTCATGCGATCGTCTAAAACGAATGATTTCGAAAATCCATTACAAAAATTTATGGTCTTAGGACCATACATTCCCAATCAAAGCTGTTTAAATTGGGTAAACTTCCTAAGAGACCCAGCTCCTGAGGCATTCCAATGGTGTGCTAGTTGGTTCCATGAAAAGAGAGCTCGCTTTGCTTACAAGCAATGTCTCCCAATTCCGTTGCTCGGCCTCACCGGCACCATTCTCTATTACCCATATCGAGTGGCACGACAATATGGAGCCCTTCAAGAGATCCCACTGCCTTTCAAGAGGATGATCCCTCCAGTTCTTTTCAACACAAGCCGTGACTACGCATTCGAAATTTCTACCGTTGAGGAAACCTAGGACAAGTGCCATCGCAAAAGGATCGTGGTACTTGAAGGGTTTGAGGGAGAAGAAAAAGCCCACCACGCCTCCATGTTCTACATCCACAACCATCGTATCCCGACAAAATGGAAGCCATCAGTCCCTCACTCAATCAGCGAGAGCAACCAGCACGAGCAAGCAAAGCTCATGGAGAGGGATTTGGGAAAGGACTGGATACACACCTCAGAGCCGATCCGAGAAAGCAAGCATTTGCGTAAGAGCAAGGCTCCCCGTCGCATATAAATTGGCAATCATGTGCCCCTCAGTGTTAATATTGTGAAAGTCTTATCCCATTGTTTAGGGAATTTTGTTTAAAATCTAGTATTTCATTCTGTCTTTTCAATTTCAAGTTTTAGATGTCAGAAGTCTATGGTCTATAAAATCCTCTTTTGATAAATAAAAAAGGTAGTTAGGCCGTTTCCATGGGTCAATCTTTGTTTACTTTCATGCTCATTCATTGTTTTCGCAACGACAGGTAATTATGAATTGCTGGCCACCAATTGCCCGCGAATGGCCTCATGCAATAGAGCCCGATCAGAATGATGTACAAATCGCCTCATTAACATTGAAGACGGCGTAAGACATATGTCCATTGTCCTTTAACAACTCTCAAGACAAATGGAATCCACTCAAGTCGAACCCAACTCTGTAGTTGCCTTAAACACCGTCATGACACCCACAAATTTGCTAGAAAATAGCTAGTACCATAGACAGTTTGAAAGGATCATGAAAAAGTTAAGCCAATTGTAGGAGCAGAATCCCATGGACCTGTCCAATTACGCCGGCATTGAGATCCCTGAAAAACTCAAAGCACCTGAATGTGAAAAGTATGATGATACCTCTCGCCCAGAGACCTATTTGTAGGCCTACCTGGTTCGAAGGATGATTCAATTATACCAATCGAGCTTGACTGGCCCATTGGTACATTGTCAAGGAGATTAGTCCCCTTAAAACCTGGAGGGAACTAATTCATGTTTTTCACCAAGAGTATAATATTGACATCTCCCCTGACATCACCTTGCCCTACAAAGAGTCGATGATTGCGGAGCATGAGGAGCCATTAGTCGCTGAGATAGGAGAGGAGCATGTCAATGAAGCCTTACATAATAAATAGGTGACTGAGCAGCATCTTATTACTAAAAAGTTTCTCAGTAGGAAAGGTAAGGAGCCTTTGTACGAGATCAAAGATGCAAACCCTGTTCAAGACCGGGGCACGACAGGACAACTCCCCAAGCTTACTCCAAGAGCTAGGGTCCAAAGAATACCAACCACTATCAACCTGGAAAGTGAATCAGACAATGAAACTCTAATGTCTCTCACTTCCCTTGACAGAATCAAGCTGGCAAAACGAAAGGCCCTACTCAAAAGGTCTAGACCAGAAGCCAAGAAAAGAAAGCCTAAACAGATCAATTCAGCATCTATCGACGAGCCACCACCCCAAAGCTTCGAGCGTTATTTCGACAATGAAATTGACGATTCATCGTATAACTGTTTCCTATTCTCATCCGGGGATGAAGGCCTGTCAAAAGAGGAAGCATACGTCTTTATCCGCTACCATCCTAACGAAGTACTAAGCTCGTCCTCTGACCATGAGGATAGCTTCAATACTTCATACTCATTCAGAAATTTTGACCAAGAAGAAAGCAATGGGGTAAGCTCGGTAGAGTCCAACTTCCCTAAAACAGAAAAATTCACCACTATAACAAATATGTAGTGGGAAAACCAGTGGCCTAACCAAGACATACTAGGCTCGTCTTGCCCTCATAAGATCATGAACCCCATAGAAATGTGGATACCCAATCTCCACAAGTATAACGGCACGACTTGCCCCGTGGCCTACTTGCAATACCTCCATGCTAAAATGAGTCGGTACTATGGCTCGATGTCATTCACAATTCAGGCCTTCCAAGAAAGTCTTACGGGTCTGCATTACAATAGTTCATCACAGCAGATATCTACCTCATGAGAAATTGGAATGAGCTGTCTTCTGCATTCCTACTTCAGTATCAAAGCCAGATTGGGACTGAAGTGCCTTGTTAGAACTTGGTTCACTTCAGAAGAAGACCAATGGAGGATTTCCGAGCGTATGCAAGGAGATGGGAGGCTTCTATGATGCAAACTTACCCTCAACTGGCCGAAGAAGAAATTATAAAGCTATTCATAGGAGCTTTACCCCGCAAGCACCGCCGTTGGTTGCATGGGTTGCATTTCCGTAGTCTCAAAGAAGTGGTCTTCTCATGCGAATACTTCGAGTCTACTGGAGACGAGGAACTCAAAGGCACTTGATTTCAAAACCAACACTATCAAAGTGCTCCTTTTCATAGGAGTTTTCATGGGTGTTGCTTGTTTTTATAATTTCATGTTTCTTATCCTGTCTAATGTGCTACTGTTGTATTCCAAGTACTCTATTGTACGGTTCTAATATTTTGTTTTAAGAGCATGAGGCGGTACTCCAAATTAGTCCAGTGATGTACAACCATGAAAAAAATATCATCCAAAGAGAATACTGGGGGTTGGGCTTCCTCATGCTTTTTCTCCCCCAAAGACGTATTTTGAAAATAAAAAATATTTCATTACCCAAAAGCTTTTGTCAAAGCAAGATGATAAATTTAAACACGTTTGTCTTTCTAACCCTCTCACTTTATGTTTCAGAACATCATCCCCTTTGATTTAGTGTGACAAAAGGTATTTGAAACTGGCACATCATGTGAGCTCGCCAAATTCAAAAACACCATTTTAAGAAGGCAGTGGGGCAAATAGAAAAGATCATCCCACTTCAAAGAATGTAAGTTTTATTCTCTGAATATAATTTTAGAAATGATGTCATTTCTCTTCTATTTACAGGAAACGAAAAATAAGACGTAATAGGTACAGGTATACAGTTGAAATCAAGCCGTTCCCAAGAACTCTGTACACTCCACCTTGCTCTTGCCCAACTCCTTCTCAAGTCGTAGCAACATCTTTTCCCCACAACATACCTGAGCAACTAGATGATGTGGTTTCATCAATGGGATTTCCAACTTTGACAAGCCAAGAAGCACAGAAAAGGAATTTCTCCTCTTGAATTGGCTACATCAACAGGAGAAAATCTAGTCGATTGAGAAGCGATCTCTAGCCCCTTATCTCAAATGATGACTTAGGACCTAGAAACCTCACTTCGTGCTCCGGACATATGCTCTCCCAAGAAGTGATTTCCATCAGAGAATTTGAATTTTTGATTGTCCATCTCAAATTCATAGAAGCTTGAAGTACATAACTTTGCCCAATGTTTCTAATGGTCATATAGTCAAAGATAGAAGAAAATTCCATAGAAGGATGGCGTTGAAGATAAATCAACAACCATTAATCATGCATACGTGGCCATGAGTGAGGAATGCCAATTGAAAGAAATGTCAAATTATGCCAAGACCAAAAAGCTGCCATCAACATTCAAATATTCCTAGGAGTCAGCAAATACAAACTTTGGAGAAGAGTAATTTGGTATCGTTTCCAATATTCCGCCCTCTTTGAATTCACTTTTGACATATTCCCCATATTGGTAGGAAGCACCAGGATTCAAGAGCCAAATTTAATGGTTAGGCAAATCAATATTGGCCAAGCTAGTACATGGAAACGACCCACATCAAATTCACTTGGTTTCGTGTAAAAGAACGTGTCATCCAGGAGCCAATACAGAAAATAATTGACCTAATGAAGCAAGGGACATAGGACTTCATGTCCCCCTCTCACTTCAGGTTCACCCAATCATCTGCAAACCAGTGAAGGGTAAAGTTGTATCGATTCCAGTTATTCGACTCTTGAAAGAGTTCATGACTAACACATTCCCTCTTGTTTGTTGCAGGATCACTTGACTATCAAAAACAAGGATAACAAATCAATGAGAAGCATGTCTTGTTGTAGGATCACTTGACTGTAAAAAAACAAGGATAACAAATCAATGAGAGGCATGACAAACTCTCCTAAACGAAATGGCGTTCTGAGTAATCGTCAAAGCAAATGACAGAAAATCTTTAGGCCTCCACTCACATTTGATTTTGGTCAGACTAATTGATTTATTTCTACATTTTCTCTTCTACAGGGGCAAAAGCATAAAGGCCCGTCAAATCAATGATCAGATCCCCAACCTTGGCTGATCTTTCTTGTGTCATGTCCCTACTTAATAGAAGTAATCCATCGACACCCATTTGTGAATAACCCTTTTGATGTTCAAAATTTAACATTACTATTCTGTTGACCCTTAAAGCTACCAACAAGGTCTTTTTGAGTCAAGACCATTCATTTGTTTCGAGAATACAAACTTTCTCATGTTTAAAATACTGCATGCCTTTTCTAAATGGATTTTTGCATGACGATTTTGTCTATCTAAATCTTTGATTCTACTAAGGATTATTATGATAGATTGCTAAGTGAAGAATACAAGATTAATTGAGCATGTTGGATGAGGCGCATCAGAATGATGATAGACAAGCCATATCCTACACACAGTCCCCCATCTATACACTTGTGAGATGAGTGCAGAAGGTTCCATGACTGCAGGGTAAAGAGTTCTCTCGCGAATGGTACGATAATCAAAATAGTGAGAGGCATTTCATTGCTCATCCCTTTGAGCTCCTTACACTGGTGAAGTTTCTCTCATATCCTTGTCAAGAACCACCCCACACTGGGGCAGAGCGGAGGCAAAGCAGCATCACAAGGTGAGAAGAGAGATGGAAATTTTCTTGCTTGCACTTGCATCAATCTTCGGGTGTCTTTATTGCATATGAACACTCACGTTAATTTAAGTGCCCCAAAATGATGAAGAGCAATTCTTTATGCACTTGTATTCATTGTATAACCCAATTGAGTCTGTAATTTCACCCTCACGTAGAGGCAAAACAAAAGTTACTACCATTTAAACAGCATAGCTCGGAGTGCTAGCTGAAGACGAAGACTCAAGAGTCTAACAACAGTGTCGTGATTGAACTTGCCTAGGCTAGTTCCTCTAACGATGAGAATGAAAAACATGGGCATAAAAAAGCAGTGTACCTAGTAAGAGCAAGGTCAATACCCATAAAAGAAGAACTGGAATAAAAATAGGAGCATGAAAAAAGCAGTGTGCCTGGTAAAAGCAAGACCAATGCCCCCAAGTCAAAAATACAGCCAAGAAAAGTTGTTGTTGTGGTCCATAGAACCTCCATCTGAGAAGAAAGACCAGTGATAAACGCCGAGACAGTCACGAACTCTCACCCTCTTACATGTGAGCCAAGTCTACGTTACATCCCATTGTAAAAGTCTCTTCAGACTATGGCACTTCAATTAACGTAGGATTTCATATGATAGCTCGAAGAAGTACGAGCAAGATTACTCTATCTCTTTTCGCAGGATTCTTGACTTGCAAATCCGGAGACAATCGTGCGGCACTCCATTCATAAGCCTTGACCTTGATGGTCCTCTTCGATGAGCCGCTGACCAAGACTTCATCACAGTTTCAACAAAGACCTCTCACATTGGTAAAGTCGTACCGTTTGCAAGAATACTCAGACCCCTGCTGACATGATGATAGTGAGATAATGTGGTCCTTATAAATCCTACATTAATGGTCAGGATAGCATTTGCCCTGAGAGTGAGTGGAAAGTCCTTTCAGACTGAAATTCCCTCATCTGGCATGCTCAAGACATCTACATTCTAAATGAAGGTTGTCTTTCAAAATCTTCCCCAGTGGAATTTAAATGATGCAAAACTAACAAAATTGTCATGCATAAATCACATTTAAATTCATGAATTTACAATCATGTGTACATATTGTGCAAATAGCAGACATACTCTCAGAGATCAGAGATATTGCTAGGTAAGCATATCCTTATCCTCATTTGTCTTAAAGTACCTACCACTATCCAGGTACTCTCTTATTGACACTCAACCTATTTGAGTCGTCCTTTAAGTTTGGGTGCTTACTGTTGTCTAGGTATCCCCACTATCTTTGAATACCAGCCACCGTTCAGATACTCCCTTTTCCTGACACTCGACCTGTTCGAGTTGTCCCCAGAGTATTGATACTTGTGACTGACCAAGTATCCCTTTAGCGTTGAATACCTATCGCTGTCTAGATATCCCTATTGTCTTTGAGTATCGGCCACCGTTCGGATACTTCCTTTTCTTGACACTCAACCTATCCGAGTTGTCCCCAGAGTATTGATACTTGTGACTGACCAAGTATCCATTTATCGTTGAATACCTACTGCTGTATAGGTATCTCTATTGTCTTTGAGTACCGACCACCGTTCAGATACTCCATTTTCCTGACACTCGACCTATTCGAGTTGTCCCTAGAGTATTGATACTTGTGACTGACCAAGTATCCTTTTATCGTTGAATACCTACTGCTGTCTAGGTATCCCCATATCATCAAGTACCCACCGCCATCCAAGTATGCTTTCTAACACTTGGACCAGCCTGAGTGGTCCCAGATCATATCATTAAATACTTGTGTTTATTCAAGTATTCCAATACTTTGTACACCTGCGGCTCCCCAGGTGTTCCACCCCTTTAAGAGCCTGCAACCATTCCGGGTAAACCTTGTGCTACATTCAAGTTTAAAATACCAGGAGGTGAGAGACCTTCACGAATATGCGAGGTACGTCCTCGATATTCCCCAATTACCAGGAGGTGAAAGACCTTCACGAATATCTCAAGTACGTCCTCGATATTCTCAATTACCAGGAGGTGAGAGATCTTCATGAATATTCGGGGCACGTCCTCAATATTCCCCATACCAGGAGGTGAGAGACCTTCACGAATATCCCAGGTACGTCCTCGATATTCCCATTACCAGGAGGTGGGAGGCCTTCATACGTTCTTGATATTCCCCAATTACCAGGAGGTGGGAGACCTTCACGAATATGCGAGGTACGTCCTCGATATTCTCAATTACCAGGAGGTGAGAGACTTTCATGAATATCCTAGGTACGTCATCGATATTCCCAATTACCAAGAGGTGAGAGACATTCATGAATATGCGAGGCACGTCCTCAATATTCCCAATTACCAAGAGGTGAGAGACCTTCATGAATATCCAAGGTACGTCCTCGATATTCCAACTACCAGGAGGTGAGACCTTCACGAATATGCGAGACCCATCCTCGATATTCCAACTATCAGGAGGTGAGAGACCTTCACGAATATGCAAGACCCATCCTCGATATTCCCACTACCAGGAGGTGAGAGACCTTCACGAATATCCCAGGGTACACCCTCGATATTTCCCAATTGCCAGGCGGTGGGACACCTTCACAAATATCCAAGGTATGTCCTAGATATTTCCAATTATTAGGTACCTCTTCGATGCTTGTGAACATCCAGGTATCCTTCAAGAATTCGTACTTGTAATCATCCAAGTATCCCTCCAATGCCTATGATCAGCCAAATGCCCCTTTTGACGCCTGCAAATGCCCAAATATCCTCCAGGTTAGCACTTATGAATATCCAGATACTCATTGATATGCTTGTGAATGTCCAGGTATCTTCCAGAATCGATGCCCTGAGAAAGGTCAGCGCATCCTCCCGAGAAAGGTCGGGCTCCAACTGGTGTCTTCGACAGAAGTCAGGCACCCCACAAATCGATGCCCTGAGAAAGGTCAACGCATCCTCCCGAGAAAGGTCGGGTTCCAGCTGGTGTCTTCGACAGAAGTCAAGCACCCCACAAATCGATGCCCTGAGAAAGGTCAACGCATCCTCCCGAGAAAGATCGAGTTCCAGCTGGTGTCTCCGACAGAAGTCAGACACCCCACAAATCGATGCCCTGAGAAAGGTCGGCGCATCCTCCCGAGAAAGGTCGGGTTCCTATCGGTGTCTTTGACAAAGGTCAAACACCCCCACAAATGAGATGCCCTGAGAAAGGTCGGCACATCTCCCATCAAGGCGACCGAAGAAAGGTTCGGGTCCTAGAAAAGCAATTCCCTGTCAAGGTGACCGAAGAAAGGTTCGGGTCCTGAAAAAGCAATTTCCCATCACGACGACCGAAGAAAGATTCGGTCTGAGACAAACCAACTTATTGCTCTAACAGGAGACGAAGAAAGATTCGGGTCCTGGAAAAACAATTCTCTATCAAGGCGACCAAAGAAAGGTTCGGGTCTGTGGCAAATCATTTATTGCTCTAACAGGCGACCGAAGAATGGTTCGGGTCCTGGAAAGGCAATTTTCCCGTCAAGGCGATCAAAGAAAGGTTCGGGTTCTAGACAAATTAGTGATTGTTTTAACAGGCAACCGAAGAAAAAAAAATAAAAATAAAATAAAATAACGAGTGGTTCGAGTCTTGGAAAAGCAACCTCCTCATATCACCAAGTAAGATGATGCCTTGATACTTGCCAAACTCGGGGTTCACACCCTATCTCACTCACTCCCGGTAAGTAACTACAGGTATCTTTTTATCTGTCTCAGTATATGCAAAGTTACATTACTCTTTTTCCACATAGAATAATAAGTCTCAAATAAAATATAGGGATAAGCGTTCTGAAGTCTAAAACTTGTCACGAAAGTGCATTTCGATCACTAAAACTTGCAAAAAGTGCATTTAAGTCCTAAAACTTGTCAAATTGTTTCAAATGAGTCCTAAAATCGACGCCGTTAGTTTTTTCCGTTAAAAATGCTGACGTGGCATTTTAAATAATTTTTTATTTTCCAGGTGTATTTTTAATTAATTTTTATTCATTTTAAAAAAATTAAATTTAAAAACTAAAAACTTAAATTTATTCTTATCTTTTTTTCAACAAAAACTAAAAAGAAAAGTTAAAAAAATTATTTTTAAAATTGTTAAAAAAAAATTCAGCGGGGCTCCTCTCCCCCGCCGCCGCCGCCGCCGCCGCCGCCCATCGCCGGAGGGTCCGGGCGACGGGCGAGGCCTCGTCGGCCGTCGCTCGGGGCCGGCGAGGCTCGCCAGACTGGGCGATCCTCGCTGGCCCCGAGCGACGGCCGACGAGGCTCGCCCGGGCGGGCGACGGTCGCCGGCGCTCGCCGGGGGCCGGCGAGGCCCCGCCACCCCGCCCGGGGCCGGCGGCCGTCACCCGGCCCCTCCGGCGATGGGGCGGCGGTGGCGGCGGGGGGAGAGGAGCCCCGCTGAATTTTTTTTCTTTAATAAATATTTTAACTTTTAAAAAAAAAAATTTGGTGAAAATAATATAAAATGAATAAATTTGATTTTTTTAGTTTTTAAATCTAATTTTTTTAAAAAAATGAATAAAAAATCATTAAAAAAAATCCACGTGGAAAATAAAAAATTATTTAAAATGCCACGTCAGCACTTTTAACGGAAAAGGCTAACGGCGTCGATTTTAGGACTCATTTGAAACAATTTGACAAGTTTTAGGACTTAAATGCACTTTTGTAAGTTTTAGGATCGAAATGCACTTTCGTGACAAGTTTTAGTGACTTCCAACACTTATCCCTAAAATATAATATACTACACGTGCATGGATAAAATTTAGGCATCAGTTTGTCTTTGAATGCAACCTCTACGAACTCACCTTCAAAGAGGGGCAGCTGTCTATGTAGCACCGACACGGACACATGACACGTGACACGACACGACACGACACATCGACACGTCATTTCTTAAAAATAGAGAATTTCGACACGTTCCGACATGTTATATATTAGATATATTTTTATATATAAATACATAAATGAATAATAATAAAAATAGCCTAGAATTAATTTACACAAAAAATATTAAATAATATCATTCATTATTTTAGTTTGTTACAATAATAAACAAAACTTAGAGGAAAAAAACATTGTTTAAAGAAAAATGCTGAAATGATATTTTTAAATTTATTTATTTATCATATATAGCATTTTTTATTACTTCTTTCAGAGTAAAAGACTTTTAAAAAAATAAAACAATTCTAAAAAAATAAAACTGAAAAAAAAAAATTGACCCCGTGTGTGTATATTTATAGCAATTTTATTATTTCTTTTATTACTTCTTTTGTGTATATTTATATTTTGACCCCTCAAGTATTATAAATTTTTAAAATTGACCCCGTGCGTGTCGGAATCACGTGTTGGAATTACGGACTCGCGTGTCGGAGCGTGTTGGAAAGAGTTGACCACGTGTTGGATTTTTCGACACTCGTTGACCGCGTGTCGGAGCATGTCGGGACGTGTCGGAGCGTGTCGGAGCGTGTCGGACACGTGTCGGAGTGTCGGACACAACACGAAGGCTTCCGGAGAGTGTCCGTGCTACATAGGCAGCTGTTGATGCCTAAATTTCGTTTTTTTTATTATAGATTTTCTTTATTTATATATTTTTCTTTTTTTTTGGATAAATAGATAATAAAAAGAGAAAACAACAAAAACAGGAAAAAAAAAACAAAAAAAAAACAAAAGCCAACGGCCCATTTTCTCTCCCTCTCTTCCCCTTCCACGTGGGCCCCTACAGCCCATTTTCCTCCTCCTCCAACCCGGCCCTATTCGGTCTTCTTCCTCCTTCATCCGCTCTGCAACACACATGCAGAGGGCGCGACGCCGGATGAACGGATGGACGGCGACGCGTGTGGGGGGGCAGTTGGCGAACAAGTGGCGGATGGGACGCCGGTTCAGCCGCGGGGATCCGATCGGCAAGCCAAAGACCGGCGGCCAAGCCTCTCCGTCGACCGAACCTCCTTGCTTATAAATAGCGGAGCACTTCGTCGTCGAAAGGGACGAGCGAGTTCCGAGATCTTCCCACTGAGAGACTTCGGGGGAGGAATCGAGGAGTAAGCGAGAGAGAAGTCGAAGTCGCGAGCTCAGCCGACCTCCCACTGAGAGACTTCAGGGGAGGCCGACGGCGAGCGAGTCCAAGGAGGTCAGATCTGGCCGGAGTGAGAGAGAACCAAGGCTGAGGAAGATCCGGCCGAGAGCCGTGTCGCAGATCTGGGGCGACCGAGCCCCTCCGCGACGCCGACACCCCCCCCCGACACTGTTGCTGTGCCGAATCCCGCCGTTGCCACCCTCGTCACGCCGTCGCCAGGTAGTGGGCTGTCGCCATTGTTGTCGCCGTCATCCTTTCCCTCTCTGTAGCCCAACCATCGCTACTGTCGCCATCGTCATCGCCGCTGCACCTCGGTCCCCTCCCTCCTTGGCACCGCGATTAGGAAACCCTAGGGTTCCCCATTTTCCGAGTCGCGACCCCGGGTTGTTAGGTCGGACCCGGATCGGGAACCGGGTAGGGATTCCGCAAATTCCGGGGACGGCGAAGGTCGGGTCGCGAATCGGAGCCGAGTCAGGTAGGGTTCGCTGGGGAGTCGGGTCGCGGAGTCGTTTTTTCGGGCCGGGCCGGGCATCCCCAAATACCCGACCATGGCACCGTTTCGGAAGAAAAAATAAATAAATAAATAAATCTGAGTTGGGCCTGCAACACGAGCCCGTCCGCATTCAGGTCGCCGGCCCGGGTCGGACCCAACCCTTGGATCCGACACAGGCGGGTTTTTATTTTAAATAATATTTAAATAAATAAATAATTTATTTTCCAAAAAAAACAAAATATATATTTTCTTTTCCAAAAATATTAAAAAATATTTTAATTTCCAAAAAAACAAAAATATCCAAAAAATATTTTATTTTCCGAAAAATCAAAAAAATCAAAAATATTCCATATTTTCCAAAAAATGCCAAAAATTCAAAAAAAAAGCCAAAAAGACTTGTATTTTTCCAAAAATACCAAAAAATCCCTTTTGTGTCCAAAAAAAAAAAATTAGAAAAATACTCAAAAAATGTTTTTCCTCCCAAAAATGCATGGAAAATCCCTCGAATATCCAAAAAATCTTAGGGTTTAAACAAGATTAGGTACCAAAAGGGCATTAGTGATTAACTAGTGTAATCAAGTCCCCATCCTAATTTATCTGGTTACGCAGGAACGAGTATTTCTCCCGATACTTCACTTGGGTTTATAATCGACCCACCCCAAACCAATTAGTGGCGACTCCGTTTTAAAATTAATTTATAGGTTAAAAACTTAAACTATTAAAGTCGTGAATCGGTGGACTTGAGAGAGTCCGGGCATAACTAATTTCTGCCGAGCCATTAGCCTCCTTAGGCACTCGTACCCGCGGGCGCCGAAAAAAAGAGGTCGCGACAACTCCTATATTAATTTTGTTGTTCAAGTTTCGAAATATGCATATGAATCAATATGGGAATATGGACAACGGAATATCAAGAACTCTAACTAGATCTTCATGTGAAGACATAGATTGATACATCCTTACAAATTTTCTCTCCATTAGTATTTTGTTCGATTTTCTTTACAATGTAAACCTATCAGCACACGTGGCAATTGACTATCTTGCACTTAATAAGTAACAAAACACTCACGAGATTCCTCTTTATAAATAGGATTTTATTAATGAGTGCTCCAATGCCACTAGTTAAGCTTATACATGCAATATATTTGTCATTTTTAAAGTATTATGATTTTCATGTTGTGTAGAATCAATATATTAAAATAAAAATATTTCTTTATTAGTCATAAATAACAAATGGCCACACGATTTTCATGAATAACCTTCGTGAATATTCAAGGTTAGAGTGAACATCGATGGAAATTTCAATTTAGATTCACTGTTATTATAAAAATGCTGCTAGAAGATAGGTATCAAGTTCCTTATTCAATAACATATACTTGAAAGATAAGTCACTCTCGAACCGCTCTCCCCTAGTCGCATCTCGTCTCCCATTGCAGTAACTCGACCAACTCCAATTTCAATACTAATCTCTCCACAATTCTATCGATTCGTTTCAGAATGGTTCCAATTAAGAATCCGTAGCACAAAAGTCTTTGTGAAGAGAGACAATGTTCAAGACTATTACACCGGCCCAATCTGAAGGACATGACGGAATGGAGGATCCTTGAAAAAGAGATCACTTCTCAGTACTTCAAGGAGATCACTTCTCAGTACATTAAGAGTTGCTGCAATACCATGTACAGAAGGTACAGAATCCACATCCAACTTTGACATCAGCGATCGAATCCAGTGGACCGATCAGAGACGTCTCCTTCGGTTATCAGAGTACAATCTCCAGTCTGCTTTAAGCGTCCCGAGTCTTTCCAGCTGCTGGCAAAGGAGATCTCCCCATCGTAAACAACCCTCTTGCTTAAGATCACTGGACTTTCTTCCTCGGTAATTTCATGTGTCGATGAGTTGAACATTGACGCACTAGAGATGCGACGATATTGCAGTGCGTCTTCAGTCACATTGGCGGGGCTAGAAGGAGGGCTTGTGGCGGTTTCTGAGGTAAGTTCATCGGCCTGGTTTTGCAGGTACCTATCCGAAATTGAAGTGTCGGATGAAGATGGTCTCGAAGAGGTTATGGTTGAAATCGATCTGCTCTTTGAAAGCCTGTGTCTTGCATCCTTGTGCCATTTCCTGAGACCTTCCACTACGCGGTCTGAAAACACAGCCTTTGTCATCCCAGAGCCCATCTGCTTAGACACAACATCACAAACGATTATGCAAGCACCTTGCAGAGCATATCTCTACTCTACCAAAACCAATCTCGCCATTTCTCCAAGCTGGATCCTAGAATGAACCATAAGTGACATGAATGAGACTCTAGGATTTGTGAAATTGTACCTGCGAGAGAAGCGCATAAAGGGGGATTGTCACATAACCACACAGGATCTGCACTGCCACACCGATAGAAATCCTTATGGCAATGTCTTGTGTTTCTTGGTTGAAGCAAGATCTAAGGCCAAACTCATACTGTTATTGCAAAGAGGATCAGCTAACAATCGAAACAAACAAACGTTTCAATTGACCTTGCTCGAAGAGACTTACCCATGTCCATGCAAAGAACGCCAGCTGAAAGGAGTTCTGCAACCAAATCAAAGAAGAGAAAATGTAATGCCTGAAGTTGTCTTATTTGTTTCTAGTTGTTGTCCATTGATGTCAGCAGCTAGACTCATGGAGGCACTCATTCTTTTAGCCCGTTATACTTTACATGGGAGTTAAATTGCTTGCTTTGTTCATTATATTTTTTTGTTGAAGTGATGAGACCATAGCAATACAAACCTGGATCATGACGAACTGGATGAGATGGAGGAGCCATTTAGGTTGTCTGAACCAGAACAAGTCGTCATTGGGCTTCACAAGACAGGTGCCTCGACTCACAGAATTTGCAGAGCAACTCTGCACGCACATTTGTGCTATTATCACTTGGAGCTTTGTATTGACAGCTAGAACAATCTGCAAAAGATGAATGAGGCCTAAGCAACAGGAAAGGGGTTCTCTTGATCAGATCAGCTCGTCACAGACAAAGCAACATGACAAACCACAGGTCATACCACGAGAGGGATGAAAGGAAGCCAGTAGTAGTTGTAGAACTCTGCACTCAAATCAGGTTGAAAGTGTCAAGCAAATGGATAGCTTTGCTTCTGGCTTAGAGTAGAGTTCTATGAATTGAATACCATTTTACTTGAACATTTAAAATGAGTTGTAGCATATTCATAAGCTTTGTGCATATCGCAAGGTATTGTCTTACCGTGCGCACCAAAAAATATGAAGAATATGGAGAAGATCCAAATCCAAAATCTGCAAGAATGGTCATTATTACTTCGCCTTTTCAGTAAAAGGATAAAAAATCTCGTTCATTTTGTCAGTCAAGATGCAGAATCTAGTCTGAAGCCGGACATATACTTGGGGGGAATATTTCACCTGGTTTCAACCACTTTCTTGAAATCAACATCAAAAGCTCTGTTAACGAACTTCTGAAAGTTGAAATCGCTATCTCCAGAGATATTAGCCTAGGAGCAAGTAAAAACAAAGAATACAGTTAGTCATTGAATATAGAGGTGATGACTCACAACTACCTATTTCATTTTTTCGTTTCTCTTGAACTATGAAGTAAAAGGACTTTTGTGCAGTAGTGCTTCATCGACGAACTGTTCAAGTCCAGAAATCATTGCTACGTCCATGAGTAGATCTCCAACCCAGAGTTGCCAATAAAAGGTAGAAGAAGACATCCTCTTTTTTTTTTTTTGGTCAGTAAGAAGACATCCTCTTACCATGATGAATCCATGACGGAGAGTGAAGTAATCAGCTTTTGATATGGACCCTCTGAACTGTCGGATAAAACAGACCTTGAACAATGATAATAAAGAATAATTTCGGTCAGGAATCTGAAACCAGACTTGATGACGATACCATAAATCAATGGCCAGACTGAGTTTGGCTCTGTTGGGCAACATGATCATAATCTTTAATGTGTAATTCCTAGGGTATACATTGTTCTGTATGCCTGCTGTAAAAAATAGTAAGAATGCAAGTTCAGTTCATGTGTCTATGGGGCGATGGCAGCCTTTGCAACATGTTCTATAGAATAATCCATTCAACGAGAGTGATGGCTGTCTCTGCAACTTATATAGGTATCATGACATGTGAATGAAATTGCTAATTTCAATTATTGACAGGTCTGAAGTGCATGCACAAGTTGTTAACGAGGTACTCAATTCTTAGCTCATGATTACAGCGAACTCACTGGCCAAAGTAAAAGAGAATGGCGACTCCAGAATTTCAGATGCCGCTGCCCAAATGACGTTTGATCCGTAAACTGAAATCTCCTTGGATCTGCAAGCAAATATAGTAATGCCGAGAGTATATCAAAATCATTTATGGGAATCATTGCTTCCCAGCTCAGCTCCAGTTTCGTTACTGTAAGAGCAACAAATTTCTCAAAACAATCACATTTGATCAGAACATGAATATCTGCATCTTAAAATTGCAACTCTATCTATGGGGTGAGATCGGGAAGACAAGGACCAGTAGAGGAGGTCGAAGCTTACCATGAACAATCTGATGCTCAAGGGTTCGAGTCTCTTCTTCCCACGCCTTCCATTTTCCCATCTGTTGACAAAACCAAACACATCGATCACTCCATCGAAACCGTTCGGCTCTGTCGCTAGTAAATGATTGATCAAGATGGTGGCTAGTTCGGATCGTGCTTGAGCTCCACATTATTGGAGTCCATGAATGTGAGGACACAAGTTCATAATTTAAGATGCACTGCAATGATCTTCTAATCATTTGCCAGGACGTTTATTACCTTGGCAATTCCCAGGTACATGGTAACGAGGCAGTAAGAAACATGAGAAACGGCCAACACCGAGATGAAGATGTTGAGCTGCATCACCCCATCCCTCGAAATTAGGGGAACCAAACCCTGAAAATTTGTCAACCCAAAGGAAGAGCATGCAATCAGTACAAAAAGAAAAAGATGGTTTATCTCCAAAGAAATCTAGGGCTGGCAATGCTTCTGAGCATCAGTATTCAGGTTGCTCATGCATTAAAGCATATGTTATATGAAGTTCACAAATTATTCAGCCAAAAATTACTGGCATTAGAAGGTGCTTGAATCTTGTGAGATGAAAAACGTTAAATTATTCATGAGAGACTAGATGAGGTCTTTTTAACATGACTACATGAGTCCCAAGAAACTGCAATAAGGCTTATAGACAATTCTCAATAAACTACGCGCGGTATTCTCCAAGGATGATGACAACCCAAATGGATGACTAGTTTCTAGAGATTTATCCTATTTTCTCCACCTTTTCCGTGCAAAACGATCCGTCATCTGCAGTTTCAAGTGAGGTGTTGGAGTCTGGCTTCAAGCCTGATGCTGCTGACAATTGAGTTGCAGAAGAAACAGCTGGTTCCGCAAACTCCACTGCATCCTTGCATGGAAGAAACGAGCTTGCCACAGCCTCCGTCACACATATTTGCGAGATAGGTATCTCCGAAATTGTCAGAAGCAGCGATATGAACCCCATTTTCATCATTTCTGCACATCCACATCGAACGTTATAATTAGTTGTTCGCCCTATAAATTACGCATGGATGCTAACAAATTTGTAAGAATTGGTGCTTTGAGATGATTTACTGAATGTACACGGCGAACAAATGCAAACCATCTCTTTTAAATGTCAAAAAAACCAAAGTACATAGTCCTACAACAACGTTGTTGCATGTAAAACTCTGTTTTGTGGAAAAAGGCTACTGTTAGTGTTAGATTCATTTTCGACTGACCTGTTTTAATTTTTGCCAGAGCTTTATTGAGAGACTTTCTCCTCCTCTTCTTGAGAAACTAAGACAATCAGCAGAACCACCAATTCAATAACATCAGAACATGAAGTTATCAACAAAGGGGAGACAGTACATAATATGTAAACTTAAATATGCTGTAAATTAGCACAGAACAATCTCTAAGTTTACTGATCTCCTACTGCAGTTGAACAAAGTACCCCAGTTAAGTGGTGAAGACCAGAATCGATAACGAAGGAGACGACGAAGAAGAAGAGGCAAAAGATGGAGACCGCCCATGTTGGCGTCTCTTCAAGCCCACTGTACCCTCCCTCCATTCTCTCTCTCTTTCTCTCTCTCAGGTGTTGATTCCGCTGGGATCCTGCTTTAACTTGGTTGAGAATGGAAGCCAGAAAGGCCAATATATATGCCCGCACGAGCATAAAATATGCAAGGGTAAAGGTTATTAGCAAATCACTTTATTTTTCAGATATGACTAGTCAGATCAGACCACCATCACCATGTTTTTCTTCGCCGTATGCACTGTTAGACATGGAATCAGAGGACGGATCAAACGTTCAAATCCTGACATTACGTGCCAACCGTTGTATTTGCAACATACTTCTTAACGCTTTCTCTCGCGTGTAAGTTGAATCTGGACTCTTTGATCCGTGCTCTAGTACCATATGGGACAGATCATTTTCTCAAAAATTTAGGCTATTGGAAAGAAAGGCAAGAAAGCTTACGATTGTTGAACAAGCATCGACTAATATCACTTGATCAAAGGTTGCGATATCACGCGAGTTATTGCATAATACAAACATTGCATGAAAGACTTAAGATTCAATCTGCTTCAACATTATTAGAAAACAACATCTCAATGCAGCGACATAGATCGCTCAGTCATGTTTTCCTATGATTCACGAACATAACTCGAAAACAAACATCGTTTGATTAGGCTCATGACAACTCGCGTTAGAGGTTACACAGCACAACCGTCACTCAAAAGAGTAAACCTCCATTCTACGCGCGGAATTCTCCTTAAAAACAAGCTAATCACCTCCCTAATCACCAGGATGTTTTGGGCGATACATAATCATCAGACAATTCTTACGCGTATAGTAAAAGGGGAAATTTATTTTTATGTTAATCAACATTTTCTTTATGACAATTGGTATAAGAATTGCTTGAATGACAGATAAATATACATCGGCAACCCCACCATAAATTTCGATGATGCGACCAACGTAAATCTTCACCTAGTACCAAATTTAATATTCAACATTTTTTTTCACGTTCACCAACTTAAATTATCTTCGCAAAATATATAATTCTATATTTGGGCGGAACACGCAAAATAAAACTCGAAAATGACTTGACAAAAAGAAATAAAGATGACACGTCAGCCCATGTGCTTGGATTCTATAAAGGAAAGAAGTATCGTTTTTATTTTAATTATTCCTTCTAATAATAATAAAAATTGGAAAATATAGGCATAGCTACATACATCCAATTTGGACCACTACCGATGATTAAATCTTGACAAATTCGATAAATCCATTGTCCCCAACTCCTTCGCAACATGAACAACCGCATTAACGATCAAAGCATCCGCAGACTCTAAACTTTACAAGTTGATTACTTTTTCATCCGTAAATTTTTTTTTTTTTTTTTTTATCGTGGAACCGTCTCACAGCCGACAGTGCTTAGCATAAACCACACGAGGCACCCACCTCCCACAACTTTTTCCATAGATGTGAGAAAGAAAACGATTGAAGCACTAGAATTGAACGTTCAAAAAAGTTCGGAACCATAAATGCATTTTAACCCCAAGTTCCGGGAAGAGCCACATTCAGGATCTGTTTATTCTGCGCAAGATAATTTGATGCGGAAAACGTTTTTTTTTTTTTAATGAAATATTCGTTTGACCAAAGGGATTTTAAAAAACCCGAAAAAAGTCAACAAGCTTATCACATAGCTTATCATCGTCTGTTTAGTTGCGGTTCTTGTCTGCATATGCGTACGGCAGTCGCCCTCCATGAAAGGTGAGGTAGGGCTGTCGTACGGAAAAGTCCGAAAATTGCCAGGAATTCCGTCACGATTCCACCTCCAAGTCCTGATCACACGTTCCTTAACAAATCCTCGCGGACGGGCCTCAAAATATTAGGAAAAATGGCCATCGAAGCAGCACGAAGTCAAAAGGTCCTGCGGACGTGAGGTAGGCTTTGGGGATTTGGTACTGAGAAATGATCAGAATATTGTCGTCGCAGGTGGCGCGTCTCTATCTTTCACATGGAAACATACATATGCGTTAGTTAAAAAATTAAAAATTAAAAATTAAAAAAATAAAAATTAAAAATTGATCAATACAAGGTCAATGCCGTACACCTTCCGGTTAAACTCCGTACCGAGCTCCTATTCTCTTTTTCAATTGATTTTATCATGACATGACAAGGTAAGGGTGCTAAAAATCGAACCAAAAACCAAATCGAACCAAACCGAAAAATTTGGTTTTTTTCGGTTCGATTTTCATTCGGTTCAGTTCTCATTAAAAATTGAAATTTTTTTATCGGTTCGGTTTTTGTCGGTTAACCGAATCGAACCGAACTAAAAATCCGATAAAAGCTTATTTCTTGAAAATACAACAGAAAAAAAAAATAAATGCAAAAACGGAAAACTAAATTTGAAAACTAGAAATCAAAAAACCGAACCGAACCGAACTGAATCGAAATTGGGTTCGGTTTGTATTTGGTTGGGTCTCATTTAGTTTGATTTGGAAGTTTTTATTAACGATTCAATTCGATTCGGTTTTTCAAAAAATCCAAACCCAACCAAACCGTTGACATCCCTAACGAAGAGGTGACCAAGCCTGCTTGAGCCACATCGCTTGAAGACCGATTTGAGTGAGCTTGGATAAGGCTATGTAGTTAAAAAGCCCAATTCAGTTCAATTCGGCGAATTTCAACATGATCTCTCTTTTTGAGTTATGGATAGACTTGAGCAACAAATGAGACATAATCTAAGGATTATAAATTATTCAAACTCATCTACAGATTGCCTCTAGTCTTACGTAATACCTAAGACTTTCCTTGAGTGAAGGAGGGGAACGAACTGAATGTTGAAATAACATTTGGGGATTACATTTTGAATTTCCATGAAGTTTCAAATTTGGCTCTATATTTTTTTGACTCATGTACTCTAATTAGAAGTCCAAAGACAAATTACATGTTATGTCAAAGTTCAAAAATACTTCGTGTCATTTTTCCTCTCAAGTTCATCAATTAGGGCGAAAAATACTAAAAAGAGACAGAACCGCAAACTCTATATATGTAATTGACTATTCGGTAACCACCTACCGACAATGTTCCATCTTTTGCAATTCCATCGGCCTGAATCTAGAGGTTGAAATGGACGTGGTCCTACCTTGATTCAACCAATTCACGCTGAACGAACGATTGTACTTAAACGGTTGATTTACCCAAAAATAAGAACAAAGCTGTGTAGTATCACGTTGGATTATGGTAAATAGTTAGCTTAGCTTAGCAGCTTATTTTCATGGGCTTTTCTTTTGTGGGTCGGATTTCATGGGCTTAAACATCTTCAAAATTCGATCGAAATGAAGGGTGGAAAAAAACCAAACTTGGCCCATTTTCCATATGATTCCAGGCCCACAAGCCCATCTCTCATCTCTAATCCGCAGAAGCCCTAAAACCCTCCCTTCCTCCATTGCCTAGCTTACGATCACAGCCATAAACCCTACAGAGCTCTTGCTTTCCTCACCACCAAGCCAAAGGTACAAACGAGTTCGTACGTTGCGTCTCGTCATTCTGCTCAATTTGTCAATTCCCGTCGTCGTGGTCGTCGTTGAAATTTTCTGAAAGTGAGTTCGGTTGTGTTTACTGTTTAGACCCACGTAGCAAATTTGAGGGATTTTGGGGTCTCCTGAATTGAGTTGCAAGTTGGTTATTTTCTAGCGGAATCTTTTTTTCCAAGCGTTGTTTCAATTTGGTCTTTCGTTTACTCGGTGGCCACGGTAATAGCATGTGCTGTTGGTGGCATTCCTTTCCTGACCGTTCCCTTTTCTTTTCTTTTTTTATTCGCGGGGTTGATCAATGTGCGTTGGAATTTCTCTGTATATCGTAACCCCATGGAAGGTATAATGGATGTGAGCAAGATAAGTCATGTCATGTCATGTTATGTTATGTTCTGTGTTACGTCATGTTGTTGGTTCGGCAAGTTCGTACATCCTAGGCTCATGTACTCTAAGGCTGCGTTTAGTCGATCGGATAAAAATCAGGATAATATATGTTTTATCATATCAGTGTTATCACTTGATAGCTATCTAGGATAGGAAAAAGTCATATATAGAAAGGATATAAACCAGATAAAAAATCCGAGGGGAGTGGGATAAGGTTGGATAGGATTTCTTTTATCCAAAATATAAAACTCGGGGAGTGGGATAAGGTTGGATAGGATTTCTTTTATCCGAAATATAAAACCCTACGCTTTTTTTCTTTCTCCATCATTCACCCAAACAAGTTTCTGTTTTCAAAGTATTGACGTTGAAGCCTTCTCCTCAATAGCTCTTCGATTCTCATCGAAATTTTAGGAAAGCGACAAATTTTTAAAGGTAAATAATCATTCTCTCTCTAATGTTGATTTCTATAGTAGTTGTGCTTGTGTTATTCTGCTTATATCGGTGCTTGATTTTGATCTGTTGTGATTCTGTTGCTCTTTTTTTGAAAGTCCAAGTGAGTCCCGACGAGTGGAAGAATTATTGAGTCTTTTGGTATGGAAGAAGCATGATTCTTTAAGGGATGTGGAGAGTGGATGGGGTTTGGTTTCTGGGTCCAATTTTAGTTGAAAGGTTTCATTTTTGTCATCAGTGCAATCCGAATCTTTTCTCCACTTGTCTTTGTTACTTAAGTCTAATCGTTTTTCAACTTGTCTTTGGTTGTGATTTTGTTTCTTGTTTTTCCCTCCATGCCCAAGTGAGTCCCAATAAGTGGTAGAATTTTGAGTCTTTTGGTATGGAAGTAATGTGATTCTTTAAGGGATATGGAGAGTGGCTGGGGTTTTGGTTTACGGGTTCAATTTTGGTTGAAAGGCTTCATCTTTGCTGTCACGGGATTATGCTAAATTAGTGCAATCTGAATCTTTTCTCAACTTCTCTTTGTTCAATAGATCTAATCCTAGCAAATTGGTGTCATAGTAGTGTAAGTTAAGGCTACGCATCCTCTGTTGTGTGATGTGGAGACCAATGCTAGTTTGATTGATGTGTGGTGTGAGTTTGGTTTTCAGCACAAATTGTTACCTATGTATATATAATCAGTTCCTATTTTTAATGGGTCGTGATCCGTTGGGAGCATATTGTATGTAGGCAATAGGATTATTATTTGTTTATTACCAAAGAGATATCTGGATCTGAGCCAATTTCATAGGCAGATGGGAGCATCTCATTTTACTTAGTTGATTCGATATAATCCTGATTGGAAATCTAGTCAGGAAATGGGCAAATACCCAAAATATAAGAAGCTTAATATATTTCTTAATCTAACCTGTAAGAGAGAAAAAGAATTCATGTTTCAAAGTGAATTTATTGAAATTGAGGTTATTTTAAAAACGTTTGATTTTGAATGGGATATCCAAAAGATTATTTCAAAGGAACGGAAAATATTATTTCTAAAAACGTTTGATGTTGAAGGGGTATCCAAAAGATTATTTCAAAAGAACGGAAAAATTATTATGATGTGTAATTATGAAATCCGATGAGAATCTGTTAATTTGAAAAAGATATATTGTTTTGGATATTTTTGTGAATATTAAACTTGCATCAAAATTTAAATCCGTAATTCACCAAATGATAAATTGGATAAGATATAAGGATATCTGACTTTAAATTCGTAGGATATCTGACTTTAAATCCATGATTCACCAAATAGTTGATGAGATATGAAGAAATCCATGATTTCTTATCTTATCCTATCCAATTCTTTTCTGTTTAGAAATCCAGACGACCAAACACACTTTAAGGAGATCACTTCTCAGTACTCTAATGTCAGTACTTTAAGGAGATCACTTCTCCGTACATTTAGAGTTGCTGCTATACCATGTACAGAAGGTACAGAATTCACATCCAACTTTGACGTCAGCGATCGAATCCAGTGAACTGATCAGAGACGCCTCCTTTGGTTGTCAGAGTACAATCTCCGGTCTGCTTTAAGTGTCCCGAGTCTTTCCAGCTCCTGGCAAAGGAGATCTCCCCATTGTAAACAACCCTCTTGCTTATGATCACTGGACTTTCTTCCTCACTAATTTCATGTGTCGATGAGTTGAACATCGACGCACTAGAGATGCGGTGATATTGCAGTGCGTCTTCAGCTACATTGGCAGGGCTAGAAGGAGGGCTTGTGGCGGTTTCTGAGGTAAGTTCATTGGCCTGGTTTTGCAGGTATTTATCTGAAATCGAAGGGTTCGAAGAGTTTATGGTTGAAATCGATCTGCTCTTTGAAAGCCTGTGTCTTGCATCCTTGTGCCATTTCCTGAGACCTTCCACTACGCGGTCTGAAAACACAGCCTTTGTCATCCCGGAGCCCATCTGCTTAGACACAACATCACAAACGATTATGCAAGCACCTTGCAGACCATATCTCTACTCTACCAAAACCAGTCTCGCCGTTTCTCCAGGCTGGATCTTAGAATGAACCATAAGTGACATGAATGAACCTCTAGGATTTGTGAAATTGTACCTGTGAGAGAAGCGCATAACGGGGCATTGTCACATAACCACACAGGATCTGCACTGCCACACCTATAGAAATCCTTATGGCAACGTCTTGTGTTTCTTGGTTGAAGCAAGATGTAAGGCCAAACTCATACTGTTATTGCAAACAGGATCAGTTAACAATCGAAACAAACAAACGTTTCAATTGACCTTGCTCGAAGAGACTTACCCATGTCCATGCAAAGAACGCCAGCTGAAAGGAGTTCTGCAACCAAATCAAAGAAGAGAAAATGTAATGCCTGAAGTTGTCTTATTTGTTTCTAGTTGTTGTCCATTGATGTCAGCAGCTAGACTCATGGAGGCACTCATTCTTTTAGCCCATTTTACTTTACATGGGAGTTAAATTGCTTGCTTTGTTCATTATATTTTTTCATTGAAGTAATGAGACAACAGCAATACAAACCTGGATCATGACGAACTGGACGAGATGGAGGAGCCATTTAGGTTGTCTGAACCAGAACAAGTCGTCATTGGGCTTCACAAGACAGGTCCCTCGAGTGACAGAATTTTCAGAGCAACTCTGCGCGCACATTTGTGTTATTATCACTTGGAGCTTTGTACTGACAGCTAGAACAATCTGCAAAAGATGAATGAGGTCTAAGCAACAGGAAAGTGGTTCTCTTGATCAGATCAGCTCGTCACAGACAAAGCGACATGACAAACCACAGGTCCTACCACGAGAGGGATGAAAGGAAGCCAGTAGTAGTTGTAGAATTCTGCATTCAAATCAGGTTGAAAGAGTCAAGCAAATGGATAGCTTTGCTTCTGGCTTAGAGTAGAGTTCTATAAATTGAATACCATTTTACTTGTACATTTAAAAGGAGTTGTATCATATTCATAAGCTTTGTGCACATTGCAAGGTATTGTCTTACCGTGCGCACTGAAAAATATGAAGAATATGGAGAAGATCCAAATCCAAAATCTGCAAGAATGGTCATTATTACTTCGCCATTTCGGTAAAAGGATAAAAAATCTCATTCATTTTTTCAGTCAAGATGCAGAATCTAGTCTGAAGCCGGACATATAATTGGGGGGAATATTTCACCTGGTTTCAACCACTTTCTTGAAATCATCATCAAAAGCTCTGTTAATCAGCCTCTGAAAGTTGAAATTGCTACCTCCAGAGATATTAGCCTAGGAGCAAGTAAAAACAAAGAATACAGTTAGTCATTGAATATGGAGGTGATGACTCACAACTACCTATTTCATTTTTTCATTATCTCTTGAACTATGAAGTAAAAGGACTTTTGTGCAGTAGTGCTTCATCAACGAACTCTTCAAGCCCAGAAATCATTGCTACATCCATGAGTAGATCTCCAACCCAGAGTTGCCAATACAAGGTAGAAGAAGACATCCTCTTACCACGATGAATCCATGACGGAGAGTGAAGTAATCAGCTTTTGATATTGACCCTCTGAACTGTCGGATAAAACAGACCTTGAACAATGGTAATAAAGAATAATTTCAGTCAGGAATTCGAAACAAAACTTGATGACGATACCATAAATCAATGGCCAGACTGAGTTTGGCTCTGTTGGGCAACATGATCATAAACTTTAATGTGTAATTCCTAGGTTATACATCGTTCTGTATGCCTGCTGTAACAAATAGTAAGAATGCAAGTTCAGTTCATGTATCTATGGGACGATGGCAGCCTTTCCAACATGTTCTAAAGAATAATCCATTCAACGAGAGTGATGGTTGTCTCTGCAACTTATATAGGTATCATGACGTGTGAATGAAATTGCTAATTTCAATTATTGATAGGGCTGAAGTGCATGCACAGGTTGTTAACGAGGTACTCAATTCTTAGCTCATGATTACGGCAAACTCACTGGCCAAAGTAAAAGAGAATGGCGATTCCAGAATTTCATATGCCGCTGCCCAAATGACGTTTGATCCGTAAACTGAAATCTCCTTGGATCTGCAAGAAAATATAGTAATGCCGAGAGTATATCAAAATCATTTATGGGAATCATTGCTTCCCAGCTCAGCTCCAGTTTCATTACTGTAAGAGCAACAAATTTCTCAAAATAATCACATTTGATCAGAACATGAATATCTGCATCTTAAAATTGCAACTCTATGGGGTGAGATCAGGAAGACAAGGACGAGTAGAGGAGGTTGAAGCTTACCATGAACAATCCGATGCTCAAGGGTTCGAGTCTCTTCTTCCCACGCCTTCCATTTTGCCATCTGTTGACAAAACCAAACACATCAATCACTCCATCGAAACCGTTCGACTCTGTCGCTAGTAAATGATTGGTCAAGATGGTGGCTAGTTCGGATCGTGCTTGAGCTCCACATTATTGGAGTCCATGAATGTGAGGACACAAGTTCATAATTTAATATGCAATGATCTTCTAATCATTTGCCAGGACGTTTATTACCTTGGCAATTCCCAGGTACATGGTAACGAGGCAGTAAGAAACATGAAAAACGGCCAACACCGAGATGAAGATGTTGAGCTGCATCGCCCCATCCCTCGAAATTAAGGGAACCAAACCCTGAAAATTTGTCAACCCAAAGGAAGAGCATGCAATCAGTACAAAAAGAAAAAGATGGTTTATCTCCAACGAAATCTAGGGCTGGCAATGCTTCTGAGCATCAGTATTCAGGTTGCTCATTTATTGAAGTATATGTTATATGAAGTTCACAAATTATTCAGTCAAAAATTACTGGCATTAGAAGGTGCTTGAATGTTGTAAGATGAAAAACGTTAAATTATTCATGAGACCAGATGAGGTCGTTTTAACATGACTACACGAGTCCCGAGAAACTGCAGTAAGGCTTATAGACAATTCTCAATAAACTATGCGCGGTATTCTCCAAGGATGATGACAACCCAAATGGATGACTAGTTTCTAGAGATGTATCCTATTTTCTCCACCTTTGCCGTGCAAAACGATCCGTCATCTGCAGTTTCAAGTGAGGTGTTGAAGTCTTGCTTCAAGCCTGATGCTGCTGACAATTGAGTTGCAGAAGAAACAGCCGGTTCGGCAAACTCCACTGCATCCTTGCATGGAAGAAACGAGCTTGCCACGGCCTCCGTCACGCATATTTGCGAGATAGGTATCTCTGAAATTGTCAGAAGCAGCGATATGAACCCCATTTTCATCATTTCTGCACATCCACATCGAACGTTACAATTAGTTGTTCGCCGTATAAATTACGCATGGATGCTAACAAATTTGTAAGAATTGGTGCTTTGAGATGAACTACTGAATGTACTCGGTGAACAAATGCAAGCCATCTCTTTTAAATGTCATAAAAACCAAAGTACATAGTCCTACAACAACGTTGTTGCATGTACAACTCTATTTTGTGGAAAAAGGCTACTGTTACTGTTAGATTCATTTTCGACTGACCTGTTTTAATTTTTGCCAGAGCTTTATTGAGAGATTTTCTCCTCCTCTTCTTGAGAAACTAAGACAATCAGCAGAACCACCAATTCAATAACGTCAGAACATGAAGTTATCAACAAAGGAGAGACAGTACACAATATGTAAACTTAGATATGCTGTAAATTAGCACAGAAAACAATCTGTAAGTTTACTGATCTCCTACAGCAGTTGAACAAAGTACCTCAGCTAAGTGGTGAAGACCAGAATCGATAACCAAGGAGACGACGAAGAAGAAGAGGCAAACGATGGAGACTGCCCATGTTGGCGTCTCTTCAAGCCCACTGTTCCCTCCCTTCATCCTCTCTCTCTCTCTCTCTCTCTCTCTCTCTCTCTCTCTCTCTCTCTCCGGAGTTGATTCTGCTGGGATCCTGCTTTAACTTGGTTGAGAATGGAAGCCAGAAAGCCCTATATATATATGCTCGTACGAACATAAAATATGCATGGGTAGAGGTTATTGGCAAATCACTTTATTTTTCAGACATGACTAGTCAGATCAGACCACCATCACCATGTTTTTCTTCGCCGTATGCACCGTTGGACATTGAATCAGAGGACGGATCAAACGTTCAAATCCTGACATTACGTGCCAAACGTTGTATTTACAACATACTTCTTAACGTTTTCTCTCGCGTGTAAGTTGAATCTGCACTCTTTGATCCGTGGTCTAGTACCATATGGGACAGATCGTTTTCTAAAAAATTTAAGCTATTGGAAAGAAAGGCAAGAATGCTTAGGGTTGTTGAACCAAGCATCAACTAGTATCACTTGATCAAGGGTGTGATGTCACGCGAGTTATTGCATAATACAAACATTGCATGAAAGACTTAAGACTCAATCTGCTTCAATATTACTAGAAAACAACATCTCAATACGGCGACATAGATCGCTCATTCATGTTTTCCTATGATTCATGAACATGACTCAAAAATGAATATCATTTGATTAGGTTCATGACGACTTGCGTTAGAGGTCACACGGCACAACCGTCACTCAAAAGAGTTAACCTCCATTCTACATTCGGAATTCTCCTTAAAAACAAGCTAATCACCTCCCTAATCACCAGGATGTCTTGGGCGATACATAATCATCGTACAATTCTTACATACACATAATATAGTAAAAGGGGAAATTTGTTTTTATGTTAATCAACATTTTCTTTATGACATTTGGTATAAGAATCGCTTGAATGACATATAGATATACATCGCAGCTCCGTTATAAATTTCGATGACTCGACCAATGTAAATCTTCACCTATTACCAAATTTAATATTATCAACATTTTCATCATGTTCACCAACTTAAATTATTTTTGCAAAATATATAATTCTATATTTGGGCAGCACACGGAAAATAAAACTCGAAAATGACTTGACAAGAAGAAATAAAGATGACGCGTCAGCTCATGTGCTCGGATTCTATATAGGAAAGAAATACCGTTTTTATTTTAATTATTCCCTATAATAATAATAAAAAATTGGAAAATATAGGCATAGCTACATACATCCAATCTGGACCACTACCGATTATTAAATCTTGACAAATTGATTTGCTTCAATAAATCCATTATCCCAACTCGTTCGCAACATGAACAATCGCATTAGCGATCAAAAAGCATTTGCATTCTCTAAACTTTATGATTCGATTACTTTTCCATCCTTAAACTTTAATTTTGCAATTATACAACTTTTTCTATAGATGTGGGGGAAAAAAACGATTGGAGCACTAAAAGCGAACGTTCAAAAAAGTTCGTAACCATAGATGCATTTAACCCAAATTCCGTGAAGAATCGTATTCAGGGTCTGTTTATTCTGCGCAAGACAAATTGATTCGGAAAATGTTTTTTTTAATGAAATATTCATTTGACCAAAGGGATTTTTAAAAAACCCAAAAAAAGTCAACGAGCTTATCACATAGCTTATCATCGTCTGTTTTGGTTGCGGTACTTGTCTGCATATGCGTACGGTCGCCCTCCCATGAAAGGTGAGGTGCGGCTGCCGTACGGAAAAAGTTTGAAAATTGCCAGGAATTTCGTCACGATTCCACGTCGAAGTCCCGATCACACGTTCCTTACCAAAGCCTCGCGGTGTCGTGATGGATTCGATTCGACGGACCTTAAATATTTAGGAAAAATGGCCGTCGAAGCAGCACAAGTCAAAAGGTCCTGCGGAGGTGAGGTCGGCTTTGGGGATTTGGTACCCAGAAATGATTAGGATATTGTCGTAGTAGGTGGTGCGTCTTAGTCTTCCACCTGAAAATACACATGCGTTAATCGAAAAAAAAAAAAAAATTGATCAGTACAAGGTCAATGGCGTACCCAATTGAATTCCGTACCGAGCTCCTATTCTTTCTTTAAATCGACTTTGTCGTGGCATGATAAGGAGGTGACCAAGTCTGCTTGAGGCCACATCGCTTGAAGACCTATTTGCGTGAGCTTGTATAAGACTATGTAGTTAAAAAGCCCGATTTGATTCAATTCAGCAAATTTCAATATGATTTCTCTTTTCGAGTTATGGATAGACTTGAGCAACAAATGAGACATAATGTAAAGGTTAGAGATTATTTGAACTCATCAATTGATTGCCTCTAGTCTCGAGTAATACCTAAGACTTGCTTTCAGTGAAGGAGGGGAGGGGGAGCAAAACGAATTGAATCTTGAAATAACATTTGGGGATTAAATTTTGAATTTTGTGAAGTTTCAAATTTGGCTTTATATTTTTTTGACTCATGTCCCCTAATTAGAACTTCAATGAAAAAATTGCATATTATGTCAAAGTTCAAGAATCATTCATGTGAATTTTTCCTCTCAAGTTCATCAATTAGGGCGAAAAATACTAAAAAGAGACAAAACCTCAAACTCTATATATGCAATTTGACTATTCAAGAACCGCCTATCGACAATGTTCCATCTTTTGCAATTTCATCAGCCCGAATCTAGAGGTTGAAATCAACGTGATCCTACCTTGATTCAACCAATTCACGCTGAACGAAAGATTGTACTTAAACGGTTAATTTACCCAAAAATAAGAACAAAGCTGTTTGTGGGTCGGATTTCATGGGCTTAAACATCTTCAAAATTTGATCGAAATGAAGGGTGGAAAAGAACTAAACTTGGCCCATTTTCCATACGAATCCAGGCCCACAAGCCCATCTCTCATCTCTAATCCGCAGAAGCCCTAAAACCCTCCCTTCCTCCATTGCCTAGCTTACGATCACAGCCATAAACCCTACAGAGCTCTTGCTTTTCTCACCACCAAGCCGAAGGTACAAACGAGTCCGTGCGTTGCGTCTCGTCATTCTGCTCAATTTGTTAATTCCCGTTTTCGTGGTCGTCGTTGAAATTTGCTGAAAGTGAGTTCGGTTGTGTTTATTTAAACCCACGTAGCAAATTTGAGGGTCGTGCGATTTTGGGGTCTCCGGAATTGAGTCGCAAGTTGGTTATTTTCTAGTGGAATCTTTTTTTCAAGCGTTGTTTCAATTTGGTCTTTCGGTTACTCGGTGGACACGGTAATAGCATGTGCTGTTGGTGGCATTTCTTTGCTGACCGTTCCCTTTTTTTTTTCTCGCCGGGTCGATCAATGTGCGTCGGAATTTCTCTCTATATCGTATAATGGATGTGGGCAAGATACGTCGTGTCATGTTATGTTATGTTCTGTGTTATGTCATGGTTGTCGGTTCGGCAAGTTCGTACATCTTAGGCTCATGATGCTGTTCGCCGAATCGGTTGAAAGGGGGTGCTGGCAATATGCCGTTTACGGTTGTTGGTGCGTGGAACGTTTGGGCATTTGAGAATGTAGTCGAAGAGGATACTTTTAGGAAGTGGTCTGGGTATTCTGGATTAGCTTAGGGTCAGAATTTTGACCTGTTGCCTGGAAAGATCTTTGGCTTCACTATATTAGAGTGCATTGGGGTGTTGTCATTTGGCTTCCTTTCGTGCCGGGATCTATGATCGAAAGACATTGTGTAATCATCGCGTCTGCTACTGATTACAAATGGGATTTATTTTGGCCCTAAGTGGACTTTTCTTTTAATTGCACCGTCTAATCTATTTGTTCCTTACATGAGAAAAGTAAATGGATATGAGGTTTGTCATCTTTGCAGGAATTTATGGTTGACTTTTTCGTGCTTATAGGAAGATGAATTTCAATAACATGAAAGTTCCAAAAGTGCCAGGAGGTGGAGCAACATCTGCATTGCTCAAGCTGGGAGTGATCGGTGGTCTTGGCTTGTATGGAGCCACTAACAGTCTTTACAATGTCGAGGGAGGGCATAGAGCCATTATGTTCAACCGCCTAAGTGGTGTTAAAGACAAGGTTACTTATTTACCTTCACTACTGCTTATAATTCTCTTTAATCTAACAGGATTCATGTTATAGTTTTATGAGAGTAGTTTTGTGCTAAACTCTCTCTCATTCTCTCTCTCTCTTACATACATATGTATATCAATGGGAACCTGTAGATAGAAAACTGGTCATGCCTTTAGCATATGCTAATGTGCTTACTCTCTTTCCCTACCTTCGACTTGCATTCAAAAATGTTTCTTCATATAGTTTGTTTTCTCAACTTTTTTTTTTCTATTGCATTAAGGGTGCTTGTCGTATTTTGTTGCGCATGCACGTGGTTCTTACTAGGAAGTTGTTCTGGTCATTCTCAGGAATTCTTGGTACTCATTTGATGAAATGTGATACCTTACTGCTTGATCATGAAATGGATGATGGATTATATAGTCTTCAAATAGGGAGATATATCATTCAAAATTGACTCTTTTTTTTCTAGTGCTTCTACTGCTGTTCTTGATAAAAAAAATTGTTCCAGGAAGGTAACATGCATGGGATCAGGAGATGGTGCTAAAGCTAGTGAATTACAAATTTATGACTAATTTAGAGGAGAGGAGTATAAATGATAGACCTATGGTTTTCTAAATGGAGGTTTGTTTGGATAATTCATCATGCTGAACTCACTGGTAATTTTACAGGTTTATCCTGAAGGGACGCATCTAATGATACCATGGTTCGAGAGACCAATTATCTACGATGTACGAGCACGACCTCATTTGATCGAGAGTACTTCAGGAAGTCGGGACCTTCAGATGGTAATTGTTGTTGCTTTATAATTGGTAATACACTGTCACTATTAGGCAGAGTAGGTATTTACGTTAGTTTTTCCTTTCAACTCATTTATGTAAGGCCACCTTGTGATCTGAGAAAAGAGAACCTGTCTGACTATGAGGATATTAGATCTTTATGAAAAGTCTGGCAGGCCTTTCCTAATCATTATGCGTGCATCAGGGACTGTCGGAATCTTCTACATGGGCATCTTTTAGTTGGTGATAGCAGTAGAAGTATTAACTTCTATTGCATTATAGATATGAATTGATTAACTACCAGCCACAATTATCAATGCATATGTCGT
The DNA here is from genome assembly GCA_016097595.1 of Eucalyptus pumila. Lineage (NCBI taxonomy): Eukaryota > Viridiplantae > Streptophyta > Magnoliopsida > Myrtales > Myrtaceae > Eucalyptus > Eucalyptus pumila. The sequence goes on along the minus strand of CM027856.1, from coordinate 9,580,735 downwards.
GATTGCGGAGATACATTGGTTTTCATGTGACATTCACCTCTTTTGACCATATTCTTCTTTTTCGTGTCGTTGACGATAGTAGATGGTCGAATCTGGTCTATCACTCTACCATCTTATACATGATTGTTCTTCTGGGAGATAACTCTCATCTTCCCCAATCAAATAAGGAAAGGCAACCAATTGTTGTCCTGAGGGCATGTAGAACCTTTTCTCACTCATTGTAGCTGAGGTAGAAAATTAGTCGTGATTAATGCCAGAAATGAATATCACAGATCATTTTTGCTTGACTTGTGCTGATTAAGTTCCCACAAGATTACTGACGCACACAATTGTGGGAGCTTCTGCAGCAATGTTCAATTGCATGTGACTGTCAGATTTATTATATTGTTCTATGTTTGTTTGGCAACCAGTAGCTGTTGTTGCATCAGATTGGTTGTTCACCCAAATCATTACCCTTTGTTAGAATCATTTTGAATGTTAAAGCTTATGCCCATTGAAATTGAGCATCTCTTTTCATGTAGGTCAAAATTGGACTTCGAGTCCTAACTCGTCCTGTACCTGACCAATTGCCTACAATTTATCGTACGCTGGGAGAAAACTACAATGAGAGGGTTTTGCCATCGATAATTCATGAAACTTTGAAAGCAGTGGTTGCGCAGTACAATGCAAGCCAACTTATTACCCAAAGAGAGGTAACAAGCTGTTTTGGTTCTCTTCGGTTCAGCATGTCGATTTTCAATGTGGCATCTACATGCCAGAAAAAGTGAGAAATTGATGGTGATTTGAATCATCAGCTGCTGCTGCTTCTCTTACTGAAAGTGTGATTTATGCCCCTTTTCTACTTTCTATCCGCTTCGCCCTTTTTTCGGTGATCCTGGATTTGGTATGTACCTAGGATAGTAGCAGTGCCTGGTGTTTAAAATCAAGTTCTGGATTTCAGAATCTTAGATCATAAGATCTCATACCTCGGAGCAGATTCTATTTCCTTATGAAACTAATTTATTTAAGTTTAGAAATTTGTACATTTTGTGATCTTTTATTATCTATGTATAGACTTTATTTTAATTCTAGTTTTTGAGATGATACGGGCCCTTAAAGTAAGGCTTCTGTGGAGTTCCATTAACACAAAATCACTGTTTAATGTGTCCAGGGTCTGTTATTTCTCCCTTTGTTAAGGTCCATTCTTATCAATATATTTCTGTAACATATTTGCTAAGAATTTGGTTATCCTGTCTCAGGCTGTCAGTAGGGAAATACGGAAGGTATTGACAGAGAGAGCAGCTAATTTCAATATTGCGTTGGATGATGTGTCCATTACTACTCTAACTTTTGGAAGGGAGTTCACCGCTGCCATTGAGGCCAAACAAGTGGCTGCACAAGAAGCTGAAAGGGCTAAATTTGTTGTGGAGAAAGCTGAACAAGACAAGAAGAGTGCCGTCATCAGAGCACAGGTATGAATCCAGATTCAGCTTGGACTATTTTGGCCTGCTGAAATAACCTAGGCATGCAACTTCAGTTACCTCTATTCTCGGATGGTTCTTTTATTTCGGCCTTTGATTGATCTATTTCCTCTCTTGGTATGTCACAGGGTGAGGCCACGAGTGCTCAGTTGATAGGTCAAGCTATAGCCAATAATCCTGCATTTATCACTCTGAGGAGGATCGAAGCTTCAAGAGAAATCGCCCATACAATTTCAAATTCGAACAACAAGGTTTTCCTGAATTCAGACGATCTGTTGCTTAATCTCCAGGCTATGGAATTAGTAAGCACAACCAGTAAGAAGAAATGAGGGGAAACGGGTAATTTTCAATATGGTTAGTTTTAATCCTCCATTCGTCCAATAACAAGAGTACTTCCAACTGTGCATGCCAAGTAAATTTTCTTGATCTTCTGAACTCTGGAAAAGCAATGCTCTCGGTAGGGATATATATTAACTGCTCAGACAAGATTCAAACGGGATACCTCTATCTCTTTGTTTGTCCTTTTGTTTCCATAATTTCAATAAGGTAGGGAATTCTTTCTCACCATGACCAAAGAAGGTGGCGCTTTGATTAATCTGGTTGTAATCGTCACTTTGACGAGGTGATTGTACATCGGCAAGTCATTTATTTAAGAGGTGGAAGAATTAACAAATCACTTGCTTTGTCATAGTGAGGCAACAGATTCGGCACATTGAGCGCTTCTCTCAATGATTGATTTTGGTTCAACTTGCATAAATTGAAACAGTAAGAGGCTCACTTATGGAGCTGTAGATTGGCAAATGGAGTGACTTTAATCGTTGCTCTTTTGGGGAGCAAGTCAGCTGTGAAATATCCTGCGCTAGTTGGGCGCTGTATCCTGTGACGTCCGATTGCCCGGCTTGTAATCCTGGTTTTCGATATGGTCAGGGATATTCGAGCAGCTGATTTCCCTATGAACAGGGGAGATCCATACTTCTATGCAGTAGAGACCCAGATCATCTTCGATGCGGACATCCTTCAATGTACGTTCACATTCTGCAACAGTCAGCTCAAACCAATTACAAAATGAAGTCAACATTGTTGAATTAGGATCAGTTTGCTTGTTCTAGATGCTAGCTTAGAGATTTGAGCGTCAATGCTGACGTTTCCACAATATATGTGGCTGTGAGGAGACAAGTTGGGTAAAGCTGTCTTGCCAATGTCTGACGGGGGAAACTTTGTCCTAAATCTATGACTAGACGTAATCATAGAAGCTAGCTATTGCGGGAATCATATAGGACCCACATGGGCACTGTAATATTCAGCGGTTGCGATTGACTCGGTCAACGCAAAACCAGGGCCGAGGCCGGACTGTCCGGGGAGGAATCATGCAGGGCCCGCAAGAGAATCCCGCACGAGCTCTTGGACATTCTTGCCAGTGACGGTCGACTCGGTCTCGTTCCTAACAGGGGCCGAGGCCAGATTTCTCCGGGTGGGTTGGAAAGGTCGTCGACACGATGTCACGAGAAAGTTAGGAAAGCATTCGATCCGAATTCGTGGCAGCAGGCTGAACCGTTTGATCGAAAGGGTAAGAGGGAGTCGGGTAGAACAGGGCAGGGAGAGTGAGAGAGAGAGAGAGAGAGAGAGAGAGAGAGAGCTTTAGGAAAATTGTGGCATGCGTTGGACCGCAGAATGATATCCCAGCAGCAATCATGGTCATGAGTAGTAGTCAGCAGTCGTACGATGATCCTGCTTCCATTGCAGTCCACGCCCCAAATTTGGTCGGTTGCTAGCTGGTTCCCACCTTCCCCATGCCCGCCCGCTCGCGCACGCATTTTGCATCTGCTGCTTCTCTTGACATCATTCTGTCGCCCGCAATCTCTCTTCTTCGCTCTCCACTGCCTGCTCTGCACTTTGATTGGTTCCTAGCTGCTGCGGCATGCCCGACGATATACCCAAGCGTCCAAATTCGTCACCTCGTACACCTAAAACTTCAACTTCACGGGTGTCGTGCATGAAAAACAAACCATCTGTTTTATGTCACCTTGGCTCTTGAATCCAATCTGAATAGTATATGTACATATATGTACGTGCATATTTTGCAAGTTGCACTTCCAAATTTTGGGTGGGGACGAAAAATCTGATGGACGGTCCAATCCAAGAACTTAATCAAGAGACGAAGAGATAACGAGTTATGAGATGAATGCGTGATTTAATATTTAAATATTCTACAAAAGCCAACATGGTATTGAAGTATTAAGTCTTGAATTCAAATTTTTAAGAACTCTTTTCTACCTCCCCAACAAAATATTTTCACGCTTAGTATTGGGTAAAAAATCAGACTAAACATGGAGGGAAGTTATAGAATATTTAAATATCAAGCCATTTCATTTAAAATCTTAAGCTTTTAGAAAAGTTGTTAGTGGTCTCACAGAAGATACCACGTGCATATAAATAGCATATAAATACACATGGAATTCGACGAACGAGGAGGCTGCACATACAAAATCAACCAGGGCAAAACCTACATCACTTAAAATGTCCGGTAGATGAAAAGATGTCCTATATATTTATATATATATATATATATAATATATATATATATATATATATATATATATATATATATATATATATAAAGGGCATATGAATCACACATTAAGCAACGCGAGATGCTCTAACAAGATAAAAATGCCTCCGCATTCATGGGTTCTTCGAATCGGGACAAGAAATGGGTGCGGAATCACCATAAAAAAGAAAGAAATAGCGGAAAGAAAAGTGAAAGGCGAGTGAAAGCAAAAGAGTATATTCCCCAGTGATGATCATCCAATCGGATGGGCGCCATACGTACGTTAAAAGAGGTGCGGAAAAATACTGGTGGCTCTGAGTCCACCGTTTTCCCATTCCATGACAAAATAAGTGGGGGTTCAGTGCGGTGCACGAGTCGGTCCAAGCGAAGTCGTCTTTCCACGGCTGAGCAGGAATTGGAGGACGACGCCCCCCGCCCTTCTTTTCTTCCGCGGCAAACGCAATTCGTCAAACATCGGTATGCGTTGGATTCGTTGTCCACCTCTCGTTTCGATTGGAAATGTCATCGGGCATTGCTTTTCTTTATGCAAAAGGACACCAAAAGCAAAGTAGGAGATGACCATATGTATCTTCTCGACGTTCAATAGTGATGCACCATACAAATATTGCGGCGGTCTGGTCCTCGCCCCCACCGTCCCACGTGACATATTGCCATGCCGACAATTTCAAGCGAAGATTGATCGGAATGACTAAAATGAATTTTCACGTAAAGATCCATAATCAAATTGGTAGAAATGAAAGGTTTTGAATTGGACTAGGATCCGAACAATAAGATTAAGAATGATTGGATAATGTCTCCTATGATTGGATAATGTCTCCTAGAATTATTATACACAATGTACACTGTGTAAACTCGGACTTTGGCGCTCTAGCCTTTTCCTTGAGATGAAAATAAAGCATATAGAAACAGTTATTTACTCTTTTTTATTATTTTATTTTATTTAGTTTTGGTAAAGTCTTTTGAATTATTAATGGGACCACGCCCATAAAGAAGGTGCGACCTTTCTGATTAGACCAGCAAAGGAAAAGGAAAAAAAAAAAAAAAAGAAGTAGTTTTTGTTTGGGGCCCAAGAAAAGAGACAGACATGTTCATCATTTAGAGATGTGGCCGAACTACGTCATGATGTTGTCAGCACGCGGATGGTCAAAAGTAGGATTCTATCATCTAATATCGATGTGACTGCATCATAGAAAAATAATTAGTCAAAAATATCGGAAAGATGTGAGTCGGCATCCGTATTAAAATCCAATCAAACGACGGGAATTTCCAGACATTTTTTGAATTATTATATAGTTACGTCAGATAATTTTTCCCATATAATGCCGTTAAGGAGAAATACCTAGAGCATACCTCATTTTAACTTCAATGACTACTTATGTACGCCTACTTTTGCAAAATATCATTGGCTCACATCTAAGCAAAATCCCGTTTTTACAGAGACCGAATTGCGTTCCTTTGCGCACCTCAGAGTTTTAGTGATTTGATTTTTAGTTGATTCTTTAGTGTTTATATTGGTGTGAATTTAAGGATTGGCATATCTCAAAAGAAAATGGCATTTTTTTTTTTTTAATACATGGACCGGATGATAGTAATTGTGAATGCACAAAGTGGTCTTCAAAGATTAATCTCGTACATGAATTCGGTACTTTTAAAAGTAGGAATATATCCGCTGGTTGACAAGCAAGGTATGTTTTTGATAACTTTTCCTATATAAATTCATGTGGTTTAGGTGAAACACAGGCAGATTTTCCTAACCAAGTATCCAACATCTCTTAAAATCAATAAGTCCATAAATATAAACACATAAAATCATATGTTAAAATTGTAATTTTTTTTTACTATCTTTCAATTTATTTTAACAAAAAAAAAAAAGATCATGATGGAGATTGCATTACATGTGGATTGGATTTTACATCTATTAGAAACCCATATTTTATTGGACTTTATTACTCAAATCTATATCGACTCATTTAGCAAAGTCTAGCTAATCCATAAACAATCCAACTCATCATATGTAGGTTAACAAATGAGTCTTCAATTAACTTTGACACATTTAGTGTATATTTGGTAATTGGTTAAATAGTAACTATTTATGTTATCTTGTTATTTAGAATAAAAAAAAAAAATCCATTAAGTAAAATTTTTATTCTTAGAAACAAATTAGTTTTCAGAAATGGATTTGGAATAGAATCGAGAAATAGTAAAAAGTTATTTTTTAATGGAAACAACTTGAGAAATAAGCCTAGACCATTTTCTTTTTTTCTCTTTTCTTTTCTTATTTTTCTTTTTCTCTTTCTCTTATTATCCCGCTTTGGCCAATGACCGGCTAGACAAGTCCAACGACCTCTCGTAGTTGGGCAAGATTTGGCCTATTCTAGCCACCATCAGGTAGGGCCAACCTCGCTAGCGAGTCAAGCCTCGTCCAACCACGACAAGGCTCCCCCGAGATGAGTGAGGTTGTCAACTAGAGAAAGAAGAAGAAAAAAAAAAAAAAAATGTAATAAAATTTCTTAAAATTTTGACATCGTACCAAATGTATTATATTTTTTTTAGAATAAAAATTTTTTGTGTAATTTTTAAACGTATTTGACTACTCAAAAACTCGTTTAAGGAATAAAAATAAAATTATGAATAGAAATATTTTCGAAAATAAAATGGTTACCAAACGTTTTTTTAGTGATATAAATAATCAGTCTCAAAAAATTGTTATATATATATATGTGTGTGTGTGTGTATGTATATGTAAATGAAAGGGAGGGAGAAGGTAAAAAGCAAAGTGACATCAGGCACGTTACCCAGGATGGCGTGGGAACAGGTAGCGTTGGAGCCAATGATCAAGTCACGACAATCATGCAGTCGGGAGAAACAGAATTCCCCGCGGTGCACGTGGCGGACAAGGAGAGGCCCGCCGCTGTCCCGTTGGCGGTGGTGCGGTGCGGTACGAGATTGCGTAATATCCGCGCCACGTCAGATTTGACCCCTTCCCCTTCTCCTCCTCCTCCTCCGCTGCTGTCGAAAGGGGCCGCTTCTGCTGGCGCTCTCGCTGACGTCACGCCTCCTATTCCCCGGTCAAAAGCTGAGAGCCAGCTTGGCAAAATCTCGCGCCAAACCCTCTTCATTATAATCCTGCGCTCCCCAAAGTCAAATGTCTTTCCAATGAGTAGACCCGGATTCGAAAATCGTCAAATCAAATAAAATTTTCTCATATATCTATCTTTTCATATGAGAATGATCTCAACCAGCTAAATGTGACCCACGTGCTGGTAGATTTTTTTAGAGTCGTGGAAAAATGAAGAGTGTCGGCTTGACCGGCGATTCTCGATTTGAGTAATCTTAAGAAAGTTCAAAGGGTAAAAATTTGAATGTTGTCATACGATATAGAAAAGTGTATCCTTAAATTCAACCATGAGATGCCAATTGGTCAAATTTCGCTAATTCATCCTTAATATATCTCTCTATCCTCATGGAAATGTGTGTTTTCTTATTTATGAATATCCGTTTAAATTGAGTGGGAGAGAACTCTCCAATTTGATGCCATTGGTTGGAACACGGAAAATTTCCAACATAACAACTATAGATCATACGTTCAAATTGTACAAATTGCATATAAGTTGGTATTGGTCAAAATCACTTGCACGTACTAAAGGTTTGAATTTAACCTGTTCATTGGACTTGTACGGTGTTCCATACACCACACTCATGCCCCCTAGTTATTTGAAAAAAGATTGAGTTGACGATTCATGTTAGTTTATGGAATCCATCACTAGGTACTAATTTGGCAACACATATTACCAAATATAGTACAACACAATTCACATTTATAAGCTCAAGTTTTTCAATCAATTGATCATGATCCTATAAAATCTCATATCATATTTGAATAGAAATCCTTATTCTTGAGTTTGAATCTTGCTAGGTCCTTTTTTTTGCATCTTTCATTATATATTCATAATCCTTAATCTTAAACCAAACTTTGGTTTATAAGCAAAGAGAAGCGTTGTAATATTTAAATATTAAATCACGTATTCATCTATTAATTTAATATCTATAGGAAAATTGTTGAAAATGTCCTAGACCTATTGCATTTGAGTTGATACAATTTTTTTATCTTTCAATTTGATTAATTTAGTTCTAAACATTTCGAAAATTTGACAACATAGTCCACCCGACCAATTATGACTAAAAATCGCCGACTACAGTGAGCATGGTTCAGGTGGGCGATTCCCACCTTGGGACCGAAGACTGCCCCACTAGAGATTAGTTCCAAAAATTGGAACCGAGATCCATCTATTGGTTTAATGGATTCACCCGATAATCGGACTGTTGGTCCGATTAGTGAGTGGGTCCATGAAACCGATCTCCAATCCTATAAAATTGCATTCAATAAATAATTTTCACAATGAACATAATTTCTATTTAGAGCACCAAAGTCAAAAACAAAAGCTTGTTCGGCCTTATATTTGGGTTGAATTGTGAGTTATTTATTTTGATTAAGGATTGAAAACTATATAGCGGAATGAATAAATAGTACTTGTTAGCTAAAAATTTAATTTCTTCGAAAATCATGGTACAATCCTCTTAAGGTTTCCCAACACCGGATATATGTGGAGAATTAGATTCCATGTCAAAAGTCCTAACATCCACAAAATTTAAAACATTAATATCCAATTGGTTATCTCATTCCTCTATGTTTGTTTATTTTGTTTTGGTTAAAAAAGTAAGTAAATGGATTATTAGAATGAAAAGAAAACAAAAGTAGAGGGTTAATCCTATTACGTCAATAATGTCCAATAACTACAAATATACATATATTTACATATATTTAGTTAAAAACTACAAAATAATTATAAGTAATTGAGATGACCTTTTTTTTTTAATATATTATTGGTGGAAGAGTAGGCGGTTCCACACCTAAAATTGATAATTAGACCGATACTTAGAACAAAAAATTTTACGTTCCAGAAATGATTTTTCCGATAATTTCTTAAACTTGTTTCGATAACGCTAAATCGGAATTTCCTAATGAACCCATTCGGAAATGGAATCATGGGAAATAGAAATTTTCTATTTCGATTTCTTCCGTAAATCAATTTCTGATTTCTCCCAACCCTAATTTCACTCCTCTCCCTCGTACGCGTCTTCTTTGCCTCCTCCTCCGCCTCTTCTCTCGCCTTCTCCTCCTCCTCCGCCTCTTCTCCGCCTCGCTCCGCCTCTCCTCCGCCTCCGCCTCGCTCCGCGTCTCCTCCACCTCTCTGCTCCGCCTCCGCCTCCGCCTCCGCCTCCGCCTCCGCTCCGCCTCTCCGCTCCCGCCTCCCGCCTCCGCCTCCGCCTCCGCCTCTCCTCCGCCGCCTCTCCGCTCTCCGCCTCCGCCTCCGCCTCGCCTCTGCTCCACCTCCACCTCCGCCTCCGCCTCGCTCTCGCTCCGACTCTTCTCTCGCTCTCTCTTGCTCATCAAACGAATTTCTATTTTTGAAATAGAAATTTTATTAATTTATCAAACATATTTTTTTCCTCGAACTCATTCGAAATAGAAATAGAAAAATTCATTTATGTTCCGTAAACTATTTCAATGTAAATGTTCTCATGCACCCCCATCCAATTAAAACGGTTCCACTAAATCGGAATCGAAACCCAACCGTATTCATGGGAATTGTGATATAAAGGACATTGACGTGAACAAATCATATTAATTTTAATTTCATTAATGCCTTTTCAATTTATTATTACTTTATATATATATATATATTTTTTTTTTTTTCTTTTCTTTTTTTTTCATTTTTCCTCGGCCGACCTAGCCTTGGTGATCTACCAGTGAGGGTTGCCCTCATTGGCCTAAGATGAGGCTAATCTTCTCCGGCCTTTGGACACGGTGAACCTTACTGATTGGCATGGAAAAGATGAAAAAAGAAAACAAAACAATAACATAAAAAAAAAATCAATTAAAAAATACGATTAAAAAAATAATAGAATTTGTCCACAACCGTTCTATCCCATTCTTTTTTTTTTTTTTTTTTTTGGGAAATCCCCTTTCCCGTACGCGTTATATACGCAGCGTGGAAGCGGCTGCCCATGATCGGCAAAAACCCTAACTGGTCTTCTTGTCTCGAGCCAAGAAACGTGCACACGTTGTCGCACACGTCATCGCGTATGCATGTGGTGTCGATAGGAGCTTCTGTTCAAAAGGCTCCAGCTTCTTGTCGGTCAACCCATCTTCCCCCCCCCACCCTTCTCTTCTTTTCTGACGTGCGTGGAAAAAACCGCCGCCCACCGCGTGAGCCCACATTACGCATGCCATAACGTGTTCCCCCCTGCCCTAAAAAAACACCCGATGACAACTTCTTTTTGGCTAATTCGACTTTACACTAAACTTAATGTAATGGAATTTTACGTAATTAATTGCACGAGATAAATTATTTTATAGGGTTTTGATTGATTCACGTAATTTCTCGCCAAATTTTACTTTTTTCTTATCGATGAGTTTCGTCTTTATTTTGACACGTCAGCTTGCGTTTTTTCATCTGAGTCAAAGTCATTACACACCTTTTAAAGCCGAAGGATGCCCGCATCTGCTATATTTGTACAGTATCCGACTCGATTTGGTATCTTATCATCGGGCCGATGTGTCTGTGAATATTGGATTCGGCTTTGAGTTGATTGCCAAATTTATCTGATTTAATCTGGACTTGTGTCGCCCAGGATAATATGCCCAACGTGGAATTATCTTAACGGTCTTTCCTCACATAATCTGTGAAAGTAAGATGCCATATATAGCAATGCGACCGCCCATCATGGAGGCACATGATTAGATGCCGTTTAGTAATTCACGATTTCGACACCGTTTCATGCATGCGTCCCTTTTTTTTCTTAAAAATAAAAATAAAAATAAAAATAAAAATATAGAAACTATCCATCTGAAACTAAAGCGAAATTTAAAATAAAGAAAATCACTTCCGCCGCGAATTTCGCTTAATTGGAATAAAATCAGCCGCATTACCGATTGTAGTTTCATTAAAATGCACTTTGACCACATCCATATCACAAGAAAAGAAAAAATCTTTTTTTTTTTTTTATTATTACGGGGAGAAAAATCCGAATTTTTGAGCGACACCAGTGCAAACGTCATGGACACGACCGAAGAGAAAAAGGCGAAAGCCTAACCATCCGTTGACGCACTCCTGCTTCTGGTCGCGTGACGTCATCCCTCACCCACTCCTCTCTTCTCTCTCTACTTTCTCTCTCCTCCGTCCCACCATTTATATGCTCCCCCCGGCTTCGTCCTCTTCGCACACAACGCAAAACGCGAGTTCCTTCACTCCATCCTTCGATAAGCCTCACGCAATCGATCCCATCGATCTCACAAACCCAACAGAGAGACCCGACATCATGCAGCAAGCGATCCCTTACGAGCCGTCGCTCTTCCCCGTCCGCGCCGGCGGCGGCCCGCCGAGGAGCCGCCGCCGCCGCGCGCTCCTGCTGAACCCGAGCGTCGTGGCCGGCGGCGAGCAGCAGCGGCCGGCGCGGCGAGCGGAAGACGCGGAGGAGGAGGAGGAGGAGGAGGAGGCGGAGCAGGAGGAGCTGGCGGCGGGCGTCCGCGAGAGTACGCGCCGGGCGGTGGCGGAGAGCGCGGTGGTGGTGTTCGGGAAGCGGGGCTGCTGCATGAGCCACGTGGTGAACCGGCTGCTGCAGGGGCACGGGGCGAACCCGGCGGTCCGGGAGTTCGGCGACGAGGAGGAGGCCGCGGTCGTGGGGGAGCTGGAGAGGATCTCCGGCGGCGGGAGTGGGGTCGTTCAGTTCCCGGCGGTGTTCGTCGGGGGGAAGCTGTTCGGGGGGCTGGACCGGGTGATGACGGCGCACATCACGGGCGAGCTGGTGCCGGCCCTGAAGGATGCCGGAGCTCTTTGGCTCTGATGGGGTCCCCTGCCCGACGGAAAAGAATTTAATTGCTTCATTTTTTCCATTTCTTTTTCTGCTTCTTTTTGCTTATATAGAAGGGAAAAATTTGTGTTCCTCCTGGTTCAGGAGCAGTTGCATAGAAGGAAAGTCAATTCAGGATCTTCATCTTCTTCTCCTCCTCCTCCTCCTCCTCTTCTTGAATTTAGAATTACTGTGGAAAGCAAATCAGTCAGGAACAAGGTAGTTTCAGACATCATGGTGGTGGCGATCTTCTTCCTTCTTCTTCTTCCTTCTTCTTCTTCTTTCCTCGCGGTACGATGTTCGGGCCACTTTCGTTACCATCAAGTCCTTTGTGTTGTCGATTTTTGATTCGCTGCAATCGAATTCTTCCGTCACAAGCGGTGATGATGATATTGTTGACGTGACATGCACCATCTTCGACAGTAGCGAAAGAAAAAATGAAAATTAATAGGGGGAGAGGAAGCGGCCCCCTCCTACCACTAGCCAATGATGATGAAACAGCACTCGACCACGGCTGGCCGGCCGTGCCCCAGCAATAAAGGATTAGTAAAAATCCTCTCCACCCTTATCGACGAGGGCCGCGTAGCACTCGTCGGCCACTAGCGAGGGTCTCGTTATCGAGAGCCCCCCACCACTGTCTCTCGCAGTGGTGGCCGGGGCCAGCAACGTCCCGCCGCTTCCTCTCATCCGATCACTTCATCTAATTTTATCTTCTTCTTTTTTCAAATTTTGTTATGACATGTATTGTAGCAACGACCCTTCGATGAATAATTTGTCGTGCCAGCAATTTGATAATATATTCATATAGACGGGCGAAAAAGAGAATCAATTGCGTTAATAGAAAAATCGCCTCGACATCAAGCGAAGCCAGGCCTATGCTGTCCTCAGCGCCCATGATTTCATTATCGGAAGTTGCCATGATGGATGTTCTTATCAGCCAGTACAGTGGATGATGAAACCGCCTGTCCTGTCCCTCATGTGCGTCTGTCCGTGATGTGATATCCGTGCTGTAAAAAGGCACGCTGCGTTTGCTCGTGCAGGCCGACCAGGCCATTCGAAAATGTTTTAAATGTTCTCACAGGTGGGGCAAAGATCACGATACACGGTTGGTACGAAGTCGAATCGGGCCAAAGCTTTACTGGCCTCTTGCACGCTGTTGAGATCGGGTCGAATGCGTCTAAGACGAGCTCGGTTCATTGAATTTGGCCACATTGCCTACCAAGAAAAATCAGAATCGACAGTTGTACCCGCGGTTTTCATGACGCGGTACGTTATTTCTGCTTTGCATGGGACTTTCGTGATCAGCAGGATGGCGCGATGGGTCTGTAAGGTAAGAAGTACTGGAAGAATTATCACGGTTCAGGAATCCGTCCCTCCGCGAATGAGACCAACTTGCTTAAACCATAAACATGACCTGTCCAAAAAGTCCTATTGCCGACAGACAAATAAAAATCTGAGTTGTCGAACAGACTAAACGAAACTGACGCCCTGATCGATCATCTCGTCAGTCTTTAAGTCTTAGGACTTGGCTAGGATGCTGCCCCGAAATGAAGGTGAATACTCAGGACTCCCAACTGTGCACTACAAAGCATTTGCTTGAAAAGAGAAGGATGATCATCCTTGTATAACAATTGAGGGGGATTATAGTACATACATTGAAGAGCTCAGGCTAAATAACTGCTAAATGGTGTCTAACCATGACTCAAAATCGTCCAATTCTTTTGATTTAGTGACAGAATTTACCTGCTGGGTTTGCAGTACACTCTGATGAGTGTTTTGTTGGGCAAAGTTTGAGGTTTCTTCAAGTAAATCATCGAGAAGAACATTGATCTTAGCAGAATCAGGCGCAGGAGCAGCCACAGAGGAAATAAAGCCTCGCCCAGAGGCCTGTGGCATAGATGTCGGAGTTTGATCTTGAAAAGCAGGGGTGGACTTAGTGAAGCCAAAACCAGATGGTTCAGTCGACTTGGTTTCACTCAAAGAGTTGAGAAGCGCATCAAGCTCAGCTTCTGCAGCTGCTGCCTCAAATGTGGAGTTTCTCTTCTCTGGGTCTATATCAGATTTCTCGATTGACTGGTCTGTGCACTCTATCACTATAGTTTGTCCTAAGCTAGAAACTTCGCTAGTATCCACAGAAATATTATCATCCGGAAAGTTTAATACTGAATCTGATTTACTTCTGCCCGTTCCAGCCTCTTTACATTCCTCTTCTTTTCTTTCTTCCCTATCAAAATCATCCAGAGCTAGTCCCTCTAACTGACTCTGAGCTGCTTCAGTTTTGTGTGTCTGCATTTGGTCAGAGGCCTTTTCACTGCTCGCAATGTATGGGCCGGTATGCTGTCAAATCAATCACATGAAATCAGATCCTACTTTGAGATATAGCAGAGCAAAACTTGCAACCAGTGAAAGAGATGATATTAGCAAGTATTAGATATTTGTTGCTCGAGGTGCCACCATACACTTCTCAGGGAAAAAAGTAATCAAACATTTAGTAGACCCCAGACAGACAAAAATTCCTTTATGACTACCATGTGACTTCTGCAGTTCATGAACCCATATCAACTTTCAGAAAGCAAGTTAAGATCAAAGAACCGGAAAGATAATCACCCCGTCCTGATAAATTTAGATTAACGATACAAAGGCACCATATCTAGAGCAGGTAGATTTTTCTTAAATCCAAACAGAGACAGTACTTTTTGCCACCAAGCACACGTGGGCAGAGAATCTCAGAGGTACATGTATCGACATTGGATACTAGGACATGCCTTAAATTTGCATAAGTCATTCTTATCTCATGATAAAAATATTTAGGGCCTGCATGGAAACACTCCTTGTTTCTGTTTCTGAACAATTTTTTTTATTTTTTTGTTCCTGGAACAAAATTGAAATAAAAAAAAAGAAACAAAAATAACTTACTTCTTGTTCATTTTGAAGAAACATTTCTTCTTCTCTCTCTTCTCTTTTCTTCTTCTTTTTTTTGGCTGGTCGCCGGCCTCAGCCATGGCCGGCGACCGGCCGTCGAGGGTCGGTGACCTCGCCGGAACGTCGCCGGCCCTCGGCGAGGCCGAGCGCCGCCCTCGGCGAGGCTCGGCCTCGCCGGATCTGGCCGAGCCCGAGCTCGCCCAACCAAGGCGAGGCGAGGCCTCACCCGCGCCGACGACGCTGAGCCTCGCCTTGGTTGGGCGAGCTCGGGCTCGCCCAGATCCGGCGAGGCCGAGCCTCGCCATGATCGGGCAAGCTCGAGCCTCGCCGGGGCCGGCGAGCCTCGCCGTGGCTGGGTGAGGCTGTCGGCCCCGTCGGCTGGTCCCGGAGGCCGGGATCGGCCGAAAGAAGAAAAAATAAAAAATAAAGGAAAAAATGAAAAAAAAATAAAAATATTAAAAAATTAAAAGAAAAAAAAGAATAAAATTTACCAAACGTGTTTCTATTCATTTTTTATTCCCGGAACAAATTTACCAAACGCATTTTTCTGGTAAAAAATTGTTCCCCGGAACAGAAACACTTTTTTTTATTTCTGTTCCTGGAACAAAAAAAGAGCAGAAACATTACCATGCAGCCCCTTAGAAGCCCAGTGTCAAGTATCTCAATAATTCTCCCACAAACCTTCCTTCTGCGAGAAGTAGTTACTTGTGGTGACTATCCAGAAAACATGTCATCGTTAAAATCTCACTCCTCAGCGAAACCATTGTAACTAAAGAAGCCTTACTGTAACTTTCAAATCATCCATTAAGTTGTTCCCCAAGAAATTCGAACTTCTAACCATAAAACAGGATAGCTGAATCTTTTCTTTGCCAAGTGATTACCAAACAAAAATATGGAATGGCTAAAGTACAAATCCCATTTGTACCCAAAGATTTTGCCACATGACACTCACCATTCAATTTGAATAAATTCTTATATAACTTCTGCAGATAGATGAGTTGAGAAAGGAGACGTACCATTTCAGGCGGCAACAGATCTGGCTCAATGAAGAGCAGTTTAGCTAAGTCCACCTTTGCTAGTTGTTCTGCAAGTGCATTCAAGTTCAGGGAAAGAAATGGCGCCTGCATAATACATCATACAGCAGAAGCAACAAACTAAGTGGAGGCAATTTGAAAGAAGTGAGACAGATCTCATATTTGAAATGTAACAACAACAAAAATGAAAGTGGCTGGCACAAAGCCATGAGAATTCATTGAAATGGGGTGGAGTTTGTAGATGACATCACACTGAAAAACTAGAATCAAAGACAAAGCGTTAAGTTTATGGACCAGAAAAGTAGACAAAACATTAGTTTATCTCATTTTACAGACGCTAAAAGCTTGAACAATGCCTCCCCAAAATATCACGATTATAAAAAATCCAGCCTAAGATAACTTTAGGCAGAAATGTACTCTAGCTCCAAGCAAATCAGCTTACTTTAAAAGACAGTGTTAAGATTTGCACATTAAAGTAGATGAAACATCAGATTATCTCATTTTACAGAAGCTAAAAGCTTAAAATATGCCTCCCCAGAATATCATGATTATAACAACATCCGGCAGAAACGTATTCTAGCTCCAGACACATCAGCTTGCATCATACAAAATTATTGCCTGTGCTCCACTTCCCTCCCTCCCTCCGTCTCTCTTGCTCTTTCTCTTAAAATGTACAGTCATACATCTTTAAAAAAATTACTTTGCACTTTGATAGAGACTATTAGTTAGGCAACGATGAGATCTAATTTGTCCACTGCTATGAAAAAGCAATCAAAATGATCCTAACACACAACATCAAGATCATGTTTACTGTGAAGAGTGAGGCTGCTCAAATCACACAATGACCACACATTTCTCAGAAGTCATAGGGGGTTGAGAACTTGAGATAGAAAACAATTTAATCTACATGATCCCACCAAAGTAATAAGCAGAGCCATCCTTCCCCATACAACTCATTTCGAACTAACAAATTCTTTTAACAAAGACAGAGCCGCGTGCAATGCAACTAAAATCCTCAAAGAAAGAACCTGTCAAACTAAGCAAGTGGTGAAAGCAAATAAGGTCATGTACCTCATGACCTGAAGTTGCCCCATCGTCATCCACGACGAAAGTGTCCTCATTGGCCCACGACAAGGCCGCCTCACCCCTAACTGAAAGCAAAGTACTTGCTCCTCCACCAAAAAATTCTGCCAAAACCCGAGAGAAAGTTACACATCGAAACATAAGCCAAGATTTCGATGAGGGCCACGGCAGAAGTATCAATGCAATTAGCAACAAAACCAGCCTCCCCAAAATGGTATAAATCAGTAATCTTTCCATGAAATACCACAATCATTCATAGATACATCCATCCACCGATGAAATGACTACACTTCCTTCACACCACCCCTCCTGTCTACAAAACAGTACCAACGACTGACAAGAATCGCCGAAAACATCAAATTCAGTAGTTGCTCCTGATGCAGCAGGTAACAAGTAACTACCCAAATCAACTTTTCAACTCCGAGTCAACACGGAGCCAGATCAAATGCCGAAACGAGCAAATGCGCACGAAACAGAAAATCAAGCACGGAACTTTACCGGGAAGAACATCACCCAAGGACACGAAACTATCCAGAGCAGGGTCATCGGAAACGGACTGAGATTGAGATTGCGATTGAGCCTCGGCAATCAAGTACCCGTAATCCGCCCCTTTACTCTTCGGCGCCGGCACATCGGAGCCCTGAACCCCGCCACCCTCGGCGACGCCCGAACCGATCTCTTCTTCCTCCTCCTCGTAGCGGTCCCAATTCGAGGGCAGCTTCGGCTTTGGCTTCGGCCGCGGCTGGGTTTTCTCGGGAGCATGCTTCCCCGGCGCCGCGCTCGCGCTCGCCGCCGCGCCGCTCGGAGTCCCCGGCGGCGGCTTGGGCTTCGGGCTGGGATGGTGCTTCTTGCTGTGGTGCAGGGAGTGAGCTCTCTTCGATCTGGCCAGAGACTTCGTGTCCATTTCCGGCGAGAAAGATGCTTCGCAACCGCTCGGAATTTTCCCGAGAAACTTTGCAGGCGACGGAAAGTGAGAGAAAAGTGAGA
Organism: Eucalyptus pumila; assembly: GCA_016097595.1. Taxonomy (NCBI): domain Eukaryota; kingdom Viridiplantae; phylum Streptophyta; class Magnoliopsida; order Myrtales; family Myrtaceae; genus Eucalyptus; species Eucalyptus pumila. Next base: position 9,562,766 of record CM027856.1, on the reverse strand, counting down.
GAAACCGACAATAGACCCGACCCGAGTGCCGATTTCGCTTTGACCCGACTTGGAACCGGATAGTGCCAAGGCCCGCCGCCCATCAAGAAAACAGAAATGCGGGCTTGCCTCTGGCCCAATCCGATCTGTCTGGACCCGCCCAAAGTGATTCTGGGCTTCGTTGGCCTGGGCCAGCCCATGGCACTCGGGCCATGATCAAAGTCTGCTATCTTCAAGGCTACAATCCATCTAAAATGCACATCCACTTAGGGTAATAATCCTAAGAGAGTTTCCTTAATTAGGTAAAAATAAAATAAAATTGAGGCCTTATTGCTCCACTTGCCGATTAGAACTTGTTACCTCTACCTCAAGTTCAAAATTAACACAAGGGAGAAGCAAATACAATCATTTGATCAAAGGTCGATCAGGGCTGTGGGAGCATGTAAATAGTCAAAATTTTTTTTTTTTTTTGACAAATTTTTAGAGGATATGGCGATTTGCATCTATCTATCTATCTATACCATATAGAAAGTCCAGTCTATTTTAAGTAATGTTCATGAGCTCGAGCTTAAGGCCGGTCACATTAAAATAATGTGAATATCTCTTGAATAATGCGCAAATTGTATAGAAGAAAGAGGAGTTAAAGACATATCATTGCTCAGTAGCCTTGAGATTAAAATATTGATATAAATTTATATGTGTCTAGAATTGCTGTCCTCCAAAATCATAAATATTAAATAAGTCACAAGATTACTCACACTTGTGCGATAAACTAATAACAAAGCAAGATCACAAAGTAAAGCCGAATCCATCTGGGGGCACCGAAGAGATAGGTTATATGTAGGAGTCCTCTTTCCCCCAAAAGAGCACTTCGAAAGTATTAATTCATATAATTCCTATAACTAAGATCACAAAAATGACCAGGTGGCAGGTGTGTACGCTAATGCATCTTGCAACAATAATAAGATGAACAACAGTTGCACAATGCACTAGGCTTAAGTGGTCAGCTATAAGCCACTTGTCTTATGTTGGCAAATTAGAGAGAGCTTTTAATGGCTTTAAGCAAGCACCAAAAGCATGACTTCTTTTGCAGCATTGCGGATCCTTAGTTATTCATTTAAAATTCATATTATGACATTTTAACTATACTTATATATGTAGGGAAAAGTACATTAGAAGTGCCAAAAGTTGTATACGTCGCTTACTTTAGTGCTAAAAGTTTTCGTCGAATCATTTAAATGTTAAATCGGAGAAAAAATGATCACTTTGGTGCCACCGGCGAGAGATTCTGACCACATTAATTACATGACTTTTATACTTAAAAAAATGAGAAGTTACGGTGACTTTTAAACGACGTCGTTTTCCATCCTCCTTAAGAAATGACGTCGTTTTGCCGTCATATGTGGACAACCTCATAAAAACGACGCCGTATAGATCATATGGGGACTAAAATTAGGGTTTCTTTGTCGTTCGCCCGCCATCGCTCGGCCATCATCGTTCGCCCGCCGTCGTTCACCTGCCGTCGCTTAGCTACCGTCATTCGCCCGCCATCGCTCGGCCACCATTATAGTTGCTCGACCAAGTGAGCGAGGAGAGGCTAAGGTTGTTGCTCAAGCAAGAAGTGGCGAAAAGAATAGGAGGTGAGGGTGGCGGAGGAGGAGGGAGATGGGGGGTCGAAGGTACCACTGCGAGTGTCGCTGCTGGTGCTGCTACTGGTGTCGTTGCTGGTGCCATTGCTAGTGTTGTTTATGAGGAGAATCCCTCTCTCTCTCTCTCTCTCTACTTTTGGCACCAAAATAAGCGCCGTATACAACTTTTGACACTTTTAATGTGCTTACTCCTATATATGTGGATGATATGATTGTCACTGGTGAGTTCACCTCTACGTTGATTAGTGAATTCTTGATAAAGGATATGGGCCCTAACACCAATTTCGAGGTGTGATTGTTAAAATATTCTCTTGTGGTCTTTATTTGTGCCAACAACAATATGTTTTGTCAAATCTTAACCATGCCCAAATGGAGAGCGACAAGCCAATTTCTACACCTATGCCCGCTTTTCATGTTATCAGAAAGAAAAACACGGCCTTTTGATTTTGTTTCAAATTTATCCCGCAGATAATTTTCCTTCCAAAGAACCGCCGAAAACTTGGTGACGTAGCGCCCACATGCTGCCATTATGGCAATGTTGCATAATCTTAAAATATAATGACTAATTTCTATGATTTAGATATTGCTCCCGACAATTTTCTCTTACCTCAGTTGTGTTTTTTTCTTGAATCTTTTTTTTAATAAAAATTTTATTGGGTTCTTATCTGTTAGCAATTTTTTAATAAAACCATATGTCGGTCTATGTCCAGGTGCCTGCCATCAATGTAATTTTCTTTTCCTCTTCTTGCTCCACAAGTATTTGGTATTCCTTTTTCCTTTTTGTAAAGCATTTTCAAATCTTTGGTTTGCTGGTTATCGAAATATATCCATATTGGCTACACGAAAGTACCATGGACGGAAGATTAACGGTGGGATAGATTTGAAAATAAAATAAAGATCAGGCACTTTTGTGATAATTTGATAATGTTGGGATAAATTTGAAAGTCGATTCGTGATTGGGCTATTCTCCTGCAATTTGGCCATAGATAAATTACTCATTACAACTGGCTTGTTTAAAAGGGCAATAAAGCATTTGTCTTATATCCAATTCATGCGAAAGGCTATAGACGCACGAAGAACTTCATCCGTTGCCCTAGCTAGATACACCCTCAATGATGAAACTTTTTACAAGCTTTTTCGAAGATCATGCAATCTTTCTTAATAGATATATTTCTTATCAACATTCGGGTTTACCGCTCAATCTCGCATCCAAATAAAAAAATGAAGAAATAGATTTATAAAAACTGAAAAGGAAGCAATCATCGCATAATTAAGAAAGACTTTCTCTAGTCAGTGTGCACAAGTCATGTACATAGTGATCATAAATATCTTTCTCCAGCTAGTTGCCTTGCAACAATGTCCTCTTTGAGACCCACCTTGACTGGGCACTAAGAAGACAAAGGTCACTTTTTAATTTATATCACGGTATCTTTTGTGTGTGCAATTTTGGTCTAGCTACAAATTGCCCTTTTAACCTTTACATCAATGGTGGGGAATGTATGGCCCTTAAATGTTTAATGTTTCAAAACCCCATTTTTGAACACAAATTTGTCTCTTGCTGTGCCAAGAAATTAATCATCTGAGAGGATAGACAATCACCAACCATGCATGTCTCGATCTTATAGTATAATAGGTTTTCTTAGCTCTTTTATTGATCTTCTCTAGTGGAGCTTTAGTGCTTATATGATAGGCCCTGTTTTGTGCTTTTGCTATGTGTCTTTGCTTTTCTCTATGGTTAATTGCATACTTTTATGGAAAGAGGTAGGGACCATCCTTTCCATGTAGAAGGAAAAGGAGAGAGTCTTGTGCTTTTAACTTTGCTTTCAAGCCTAAAAGATAATCTCTAATCTTTTTATAAGAAAATGTATGGAATTGTTGATTGATCTTCATGTAGTGGCGGTCTATTCAATATTCTAAAGAGAAGGTGCTCCCATCATCCTAGCTACGAATTTAGTACAAAGTAATGTCCCATAAAAATCAAGAAAACAAAAAGGAGATTAGTTTTTAGTAGATAATTTTAGCCAATCATCATAAAGCAAATCATTATGACGAGAAAATTCGCCTTAAGCTAATAATTCTAGATCCGTAGAGTATCCAACTGATAATTGGTCAATAGATAAGACGCGAATCCAAATTTGGACATATGTTCATAATTTGCGTATTGATTACTAATAAGAAACACTTTCATCAAAAGAAAGGAAATTAAAGCAAAAGAGAAGCAATTTGGGGACCTTTTCTTTTTTCTTCTTTTTATTGAAAGAAAATTTCATTCGTTTATCAAAATCACATATGAGATTAACATAACTTCTAAGCAAAGCAAATCTCAAAGAGCTATAAAACAAAACGAAACCCAAAAAACAAAAAAATATAACCTAGTATGTTATAAGCATACTCTCATTCCAAAAGACTAAATCCGGTCACAACAATAAATTACTAGAGCCGTCTGTGATGGGCATATGTCGAGATCTTCCCCTTCAGAAGTTATGCCTAAACAATCTTCTCATTTATGATCAACATCTTCTAGTGCGCGCTTAGTTTCAGCGTCCTCGACATCATTGCCATATGGAGACAACAAAAACAATATATTTAATCACTGTAGATCTAATCCTTCTAAGGAAATTCTAGATCTAGATTTAGATCGGAGAGAAAAATTCTTGGACTTAAATCCAGATGTAAATTGAGAAATGAGAGCTTATGTCGAATCTCGAAAGAGTCATAGAATCATGTCCTGGGCATCCTATTAGTTGAACTAATGTGAAGTTCTCACAAAGATTTTTGCTCCAAGCAGAATTATTCACCATGACGAGCAAAGAAAAGCAACGACAACGAGCGAAAGAAGATGCCCAACCAGGCAAAAAAGAGACTCCCAAATTAGAACAGAAAAAAAAAAAAGAAGGGAAAATCAACACCTAGAAAAGAAAAGCGGGCTCTTAGCTTCAGAAACTAAAGCTGAGAGCCTGCAAATGAAGTTGTTTTGAGGGAGTGTTTTTGGGAGTGGGAGGGTTGCCAAGGGAGTATTAAGGGTTTTTAAGTTGATTTTTGAAATGGCACCTTTCTTTGATAGGATATATTTGCAGGCTTAACAATTTTCACTTGCATTTCGGAAATCTACGTTTTTTTTTTTAATGTTAGTGTTGCCATCTCGATCATCAAAAGGAAAATAGACTCTACTTAAACTATTACTTCCTTTATGATCGGTGTTCATGTCCATTTGACCAGAGCCTTTTTCTGTGTGAGGAAAAAGAACCATCTTGCGATGACTAGTGCTCTAGTCAATGCACAAAAATCTAAGTGGAATTCAATCTTCTTTCACTAAGTGACGCACAATTACTTTAGTCTCATCATTCATAGTATGAAACTTTCCGCGATGTTAGAAGGCTGAATGCAAAAGTATATGTGTTTAGCATAAGATTAGAGAAGATAAAAAGGTATTCAAACCCCGAATCCAATGGTTGAACCTGCGATTCGGGCACCCCGACCGGAATTGAGGCGTCAACGGCCTGGACCCAAGCCCTAGCGCTAGACTAGAGTCCCCAGTGGCTTGGTACGTGACCCAGGCTCCCAAACTCGAGTTCTCGACTCCCAAACCCTGGACACCAATGTTCGGCCCTAAGATGCAGGCACCCTAACCTGGATCCCCAGCTGCTCAAACCTAGGACATAGAACATGCTTCCAAGACCTCAACCGCCACAACTCAAGTCCAGCTAGTGCCCAAACCTAGGTCCTAACTATCGACCCCGAGATGGGAACTCACATCAGGTCGCAAGACTATTTTCTCAAAAGTGTATTTCGCCAGTAAATATCAGAAAATGACTTCCGTCTGTTTTGCAAATGAAACCGGATACAAGTAAATCATACCAAGGTTCTTTAGAATAACTTCCTTTATAACTGGTTTTTGAACAAGTTCCTTTTTTCGTGTAACAAACAAACCTTTAGTATTGCCACTTACAAAAATTGGCTTGAGATTGGAGGAAATTAAAAACAGGATCGATCCCTTTGAAATTGATCAAAATATTGGCACTTACGTTTTTACTCCCAATCAACTAAATCATTTTTTTCTCTGGACAAAAAGAAAATTTTAGTTTCCTTATATTTGGCACAAACGGAAAATAGAATAATGAGATGTCCTTTTTTCTTATTCATGGCCATACTTTTTAGTTTCTTCACCTTTTCTCTATGCAATGTTCTTGCTCCCTGAACACACGTTCGATGACATAGCATATACCACCACGAAGGTCGACACATCACTTGATGAGGGTTCTTACTAATCTTTTTAGTACATGTAGCATTACTTGTCTCTCTTTCCTCCAGGAGTCCTCCCTTTGCTACAAGAGTCACCTACAATTGCCGCTCGCCTACAGGGCCACCGCCATCTTCAGCAACACCATCGCAACTATGAAGCATGGCGACCGCCGCCATGCTCGCCTCTATCTCTCCCTCCAGGTCTCTCTCTCTCTCTCTTAGACATGCACAAAATGCTAAGAGTTCGTCCGAAATAACTTTTGCTTTTGACTTTTCACTATATTAGCATCTTATTATGCGCGCGTTTTGACTCTTTGTAATTTTGACATTTTAAAACTTTCACATTATATAAAGGTTCACATATAATCTACATATAATATTTCCACGGCTTTTTTTTTTTTTAAGTCCGTGTACATTTAAATCTCGGCGGTAAAATGACCCTTTCCTTAGTCCATTTATCTACGTATGATGGAAAACCAAATTCTGAGATTTTGAGTCGTGGAAATCTCAAAAGTTTTCCTTGTGCTGATCCAATACGCAAACGGCATACTTTCTCCCTCCCATCTCCCCTCTTTCTATCTGTTTCCCTCCCTCTTTCATTGAACCTGGCTTTGGTATATACTTTGAGAAAGAAACGATTAATTCGCATCAACACAATCTTCAACAGCGACCCTAACACACCCCAAAAGCTATAAAGCAAAAGATCATCCCAAGTATATTCACATCCAGAATTTTATAGTGCTTATAATAAAGGTTTTGGCCTACTTTAGTTCAACAAGCAAAGAACTGCTTGCTTAAGTTAGTCAAAGATAATGAGTATAAAAGTAATAAAGCAAACGAGAAAATAAAAAAATAAAAAAACTCAAAAAGGAAGGAAAACTAAAGCATAAATAGATAATTGGTCTGGGAAAGGGCACATATTCCTTGCCACTTTTTTTAATATGCTAAAGTATGTGGGCTTCTACAGACGTGGATTCCTCGACCTAAATCTGCTCTCCTTTCAGGGTAAATTTTCAAAAGCAAAGAAAGATCCTTTTCCCAGCAATTATACTTCAATTGCCGATATTTGCGTAACTCCGATTTTTGCATTGACTAGTTATTATAAAGCAAAATAACAATGGGTAACATAAGAATTGATTTACAAAATGGCATAATAAATTACCAGTGGACACTTGAATAATTGGATCATGTTCGGCATCCTAATACTGCTATATTACTGTGCAAATGGATTTTACAATGGGATAGACTTTTGAAGAATAGGGGATTACCTTTTTTGTGGAAAGAAAAAATCAAAATAGCTTTTGCAGACTTTATGAAGATTTTACACGGGATTTTACTAAAGTTTCTTTTCACGATTCCTGAATATCTTGGTCAGAACTAGATCTCATATTTAACATATGAGCTTGTACTCTCACAAAGTCACAATTTAACATCTTAATTAAGAGAACCTTATGTAATTAATTATACAGTCGATCCACAATTCCAAGATGGTCCAAGTCCTATCACGCTTAACGCAGCTACATATCTCCTTAGAATTAAAATATTTATATAGGTTGCTGATAAAACCCTAATTCGCGCTATACTTTCTTGGAATTCCACACAGAAGAACACATGCTACAAGACAAACCCTAAAATCTCCTTACCAGTATAAACTCTTCCAAAAGGGAATAAAAGGAACAGTGCAACTTCACATGACTTGGACTCATCTCCTTGTAAGCTAATTCCATGTAAAGCCCGGGTCACATCCATGCCTAGGTAGTTGGTCCTGGGAAAAAAATCAGTATCTTTTGAACTCTCTCCGTTCGAATTGCTCAAGTGAATATATACAATAGACACGCATCTAGAGACACACTTAGAGAGAGAGAGAGAGCATAGCCCTTCCTTCATTTTAACCAGAAGAAGACAACCAAAGAACAAACAGACCCGTGGTGACAACGTTTTGCTTTTCCCCAAAGACTGTTCATTTTGAAATTCCACAAAAGAAAATCAATTCTTTGAATTGCCCCGACAGACAGAGAGAAAGAGAGATGGAGAGAGAGAGAGAGAGAGTTTGTGTAGGAATCTTGATTTTGTGAGGGCCTTGAAAGTTGTAAGAGTGTGAGGGGGGGTTGTTGTTGGGAGGAGGAGAGAATATTCTCAAGTCGCCAAAGTTCAACAGCATAAGTCCAAGGAAACTATCGTAAAGAATTGGGGAATGATTAGATTATGATTAAGGGGGCTGTCAGCAAAAGTCAGCCCACAAGCAGACGCTCTTCTCACGCTTCGAAAAATTCACTGCCTTTGTCAGCTCGCTGTCTTTTAACCTCTTCCCACCTTTCCTCATTTTCGTCTTCAATTTCACAACAGATTCAAAAATCCCTGCATCTATCTATATACATGAATGAGTCCCCATTTTTACCTGATGGGTATAATAGAATAATATTTCCAAGTATTAGAAAAATGGAGGAATAGGTGGCTTTGATGTACATTGTACACGATTTTCTCTATTTAACTAATGCGAATATACAAAGAAAGCTTTTGGCTCACGGGTCCTTGTTCATTGCATGGTTTGCTTTAGTTTGCTTTAGGTAGAAGCAATTTCTCAGTATTTTCGAGTAGGTTAATTAATTACTTACCACTAAATAAAAATAAATAAATAAATAAATAAAATGAAAAAAACGCGTGTCTTTTCGCAATTCAAGACCTACCACTCCCACTGTTGTGCCACATGATGGTGGGTTACAAGCAGTATTCAAAGTACAACCGAAAGTTTTATTTTCTTTCCTTAAAGAAAAGCATGTACTAGTGCTTGTGCTGGCAAAAAGGGAAGGAACAAAATATCAATCATTCAGTTTACTATCTACCGATCAATAATTGACCAACCACTCAAACTTAAAGATTGACTCGACGGCCTACATGCACGCACAGGCTCCTACGTATAATAATATGTATGACATCCACATTATTACCTATTCTACTTAGTATGATGTTATATAAGGAACTGGGATCCTTTAAATTCATAGAGTAAATTTATTATAAACTTACCCTATTGAGAGATCGACATGTCATTAAATAGTCCATGATTCTTTTTCCATTTTCTTTCCTCTCCAGTTTTTTCCCCTTCACCTAACTCCGATTTTGCCTCTAGTGGTAGACAGTACGGTACTACTTACTAGAGCTGATGGTTTGGCTGGATCTAGAACACAACGGCGGGGATGGGAGGCGAAGGCGGCAACAAGACGAGAGTGCGACAGCATCGGTACGGGGGAATGGCCGGTGCCACTGAGGTGACGGCGACCTACCAAGATTTGTTGCGGTGGAGGTGGGGAAGGAGAAAGTCGGAGAGGAGGGGATGCATAGGATTTCCAGTTTTCTAAGTAATTTCTCCTGAATCACGAGAGTATTTTGGTTCAAAAGTAACTTTTCCGATTGAATTTACATCTATCTAAATTTAAAGGATCTCAATCCTTACTTAATTTACTAGGTTCACTTCAAAATTCACAAGTCCATGGTGCTTCAACCAAAAAATTGTGGTTTTCATAACCAAATTACATGTATTTTTTTTGCAAGATCAATAATCTTAGGTCATAAAATGGATTAATATGACCAAGTGGATTTGAGATCTTGACAAGGAGATCCATGGTCTCACAAAGAACTGCCATCCGGACGATTATTCCTTTCAATGTCTTTGTTTCGTCGTTTGCATTGGATTTTACCTTGCTTGCCAGGTGGACACGTGCTTGTCGCCACGTGCATGGGAGATTTAAAAGATCCTCATGTCCCAAGAACCCTATGAAAAAAACAAACACTCTTCTTAATCCAAACCCATGAAATTTAGAAAAATAAAGAGTAACTGATGAGCCAGAAACTTAGGGGGAATTTTATTTTAAGCTTTTTGGGAAAAAAGGATAATAAGGGGCGTGATTGGATATGTATGCCTTGCCGACCAAACTCACTCGGTCTCCATCACATGTAAATTTCCTTTCTCATTTTTGCATCTTTTTGACCAGGAAAAAAAGCAAGTCCACCATTCTTGGCACGACAAGTACATTTGAAATTGAACTTCAAATGATAGATGTATGAAACAGGGAAGAATAACTTATGCATTGTGTACATGCTTCACATATAGAATTGAGATTTTTTGTAATTTTAAGAAAAAGTATTTTTCTCCTACTTCTCACGACATATAATCACGTTATTGAAAAGGGTGCAACTCACGTTATCATGTCATAATGGTTGCATAAAATTTCAGATGAGGTTTTTTGTATTTACACGTAATGGGCCTTACTATGTGAGGCAAGTCTGAAAATCTGAAATGTATATCACAATTCTTTTATAATACTTAGAATTTCTAGAAACTTTTTTTCTCAAGAAATCAACTTGAAAAATTACAAACTAAGTTTTTACAAGTACACACGAATGTATAATCACAAATGCAGAGATTTTCAAAACTCCTCAGGAGCTCTTATATATTCTCGAAAAAAATCTTATTTGATCGGGTCCCAACTGTCAATATTTTGTACAGTTTTTTTTTTTAAATGGAAATAAGTGAATTCGTGAAGGGCTATTGAAAGAGAGAATACAAATAGACAAATGGGAAAAATACAAAAGGCTAAGGAGAATTATTGGATAATCATTCCAACCTGCGCGCAAAAGGCAAAGAGACAACCTATTCCCCCGAACCTCATCATAAGTGTCATCATTCACCTTTTCTCCTCTCTGCCTTGCCCGCAACTTCTCTTCCCCCCCTCTCATTTCAACTTTTCACCACCTCCCACAAGTGTATACTTTCAACATTACTTTACTTAACAACACCATACGAACAACTTTAACTAAAATATTTATATCAGAGAGAGAGAGAGAGACCCTGTTGTTAGGGTTAAGAGCATAAATATATACCAGCTCTCTTGGGTTTTGTCTGGAATTTCCATCTAAGGTTGCTGTTGAACTCGTGTGTGTGTTGATGAGCTTTTCTTAATAGACATAAGAGCCAACTGTGTTCGAGAGAGAAAGGGATGTTAGAGAACATGGCCACACAAGAAGTGATCGCAAATGGCTTTGCTCATCAGAACCCAAGTATTCCTGGATCCAATCCACCACCACCTTCCGCCACCAAGAAGAAGAGAAATCTCCCAGGAACTCCAGGCAAGTTTTCTTGTTATATTTTTCTTCTTCTTCTTCGTCTTCCTCTCCTCCTCCTCTTCCTCCTCCTCCTTGTCCTTCTTCTCTTCTAGCTTTGTATAGTGAAGATTCAGGGGCTATAATTGGGTTTATGCAGAAGTAAAAAATGTTTACTTTGCACCAAACAAATTCTAGGCATGTAATCTTTTTGTTAATTAGAAGATGTTTTTTTTTTCCCTACAGATCCAGAAGCCGAAGTCATAGCTCTCTCTCCGAAGACCCTAATGGCGACGAACCGGTTTTTGTGTGAAATATGCGGAAAGGGGTTTCAGAGGGACCAGAACCTGCAGCTCCACCGGCGAGGGCACAACCTGCCATGGAAGCTGAAGCAGCGGAGCAGCAAGGAGCCCAGAAAGCGCGTGTACGTCTGCCCTGAGAAGACGTGTGTCCACAACCACCCGTCGAGGGCGCTCGGGGACCTGACCGGGATCAAGAAGCACTTTTGCAGGAAGCACGGAGAGAAGAAGTGGAAGTGCGAGAAGTGCTCCAAGCGGTACGCGGTTCAGTCGGACTGGAAGGCGCACTCCAAGACCTGTGGCACCAGAGAGTATCGATGTGACTGCGGTACTCTTTTTTCGAGGTAAACTACTAGTTCTTCGCTCTTTTTCATATGTTTGCCTTTCTATGATCCAATGACGGCCGAGATGAAACTGGGTAGTTTTAACGCAAAGCAAGAAGAACGTTGATAAGTAGTTGGGAAAATTATCTAACCACACAGAAAAAGTTACCACTGATGTTGCAGATTTTGCTGTTTGACTTAGACATTTTTTGTGGACTTCCTTTCCAAAGTAATACCGATAAGATTTTTGGTTGAGAAGACTATATTGGAGGTGAGCGAGAAGCTATTAAAAGCAAGAAAGTGGAATCTAGTGTGGTAACTGTGGTTGCGAACTTGACCCTTGATGTGTGCATGGCAGGAGAGATACATGACAAGCTACGAAAATAGGGTCTTATAATTAGATGTTTGTTTTCTTGTTCCAACACATCCAAGAAAAACCTAAGAAAAGCACTAGTGATCTCTTTTGGAGGCAAGTTCTGGTAAATTTCATGGGGATGTGGTCACCGATGATCGACCCGAAAAAAGGTGAGGGAGGATGAGGACAAAGGAGACTAGGCTAGTGTCCTTTTGTTGACTTGGGGTAACCCAAATCTCTATATGTCCCGAAGTTCTTTAATTTCTTGGAAACGTTGGTCACTTCACATCTGGACAATGGCCGGCTTCTTTTATCTCTTGTCCTCTCCCTTCATTATGTACTAGCCAGCATGAGTTTATATGATAAACACAAATAAAAGTTTGAGTTTTCAAAAAGCCTAGAGAAAGCATCATATGGAGTTTGCTTAAAAGCTCCTTCACCATTAATGCGAAAAACAACAATCAAAAGCTTAAGCTTTTGCTGCTTGCCTCTCCTTATATTAAGTAAAACCTTCTTGACCATGTAAGAGCCCGTTTTGGCATGTTCCATGCACCGGCAATTTCTCTCACCTTGCAAATTTCGTTTCCACTTCTCAAGTCATTGACTTTCGAAAAGAGAGCGACTATATTTCTCTGTCAGTACCATGGTAGACCCGGTTACAGTCATGGAATCCTAGCTTTCTTGTGCTACATGCAATCCTTTTTGTTTATTTAGCGACCACTTGTCGCCTTATTGCCAGATCTCAGGCAATGTAAGACTGATTGTATCTGTCAAATAACGTCATCTCGCAGGCGAGACAGCTTCATAACTCACAGAGCGTTCTGCGACGCATTGGCGGAGGAGACGGCGAGAGTCAATGCGGCCTCCACCATTCACCCAACGGCCGCCTACCACTTCATGGGCACCTCGCTCCTGCCTCCAAACCTCCCACCGAACTTATCTTCCATCTTCAAGCCAATCTCAAGCAACCTGAGCACCGAGCCCATGATCAATCACCAACCGAGAAATGGTGGGGGGCTTTCTCTATGGATGGGTCAAACCTCTCAACCCCAAGAATCATCGCTCGGCATCAATTTGCAAGAGATTCACCAACTTGGGTCTCTAAATGATCCCTCAGCAACGCATTTGTATGCCGACAACACATGCCCAACCAACAACCCTCCGCCGTCGGATCACAACCTGAGCGGCTGGGTCTTCGGAAGCAGGTTTTCATCAAGCACTGCCTGTGAGGACATCAGCATAAACACCCCTTCACTTCACCACATGAAGGAAGGTCAAAATCACCATCATCATCAGAACAACATCCTAAGCGTCCCTTCACTTTACAGCACTCAGCATCAGCAACCAGCTTCATCTCCCGCGAACATGTCCGCGACAGCTCTCTTACAGAAGGCGGCGCAGATGGGCGCGGCCACCGAGCCATCTTTCCTGGGGAGCTTTGGGTTGAAGCCCAGCGATAATAACGGTCAACAACCTCAGGATCAAGATAATAAGTTTTGTGGGCTTTTTGGGTCAAGCCAAATGCCAAGCTCTGACACTGCAGAGAACATAACACTAAGCACAATGCAAGCATACCCACCACCTGCGAAGCGCAGGAACATCACTCAGAGCGATGATAACAATGCTTCTTCTGGAGGTGGGCAAACTAGGGATTTCTTGGGTGTGGGCGTGCACACCATGTGTAACCCTCCATCCATCAATGGTTGGATCTGACGATGATGATGATGGTGATGGGTGATGGTGATGGTGATGGTGACGGTGATCATGAACAGTGTTCTTTCTCTTTTACATGTGCTCATACAAGCCAATTTGATAAAAAAGTTGAGAGTTTCTGGAGGGAAAGTTGGAAACTTTACAATGGGGGGAAGAGAGAGAAAGATAGAGAGAGGGGCAAGAAAAAAAAGTTGGCATATTTGAGTGCTGATGAATTTGCCCTTAAAAGTTTGGTGTGTTCAGACAGGGACCTTATGGAGGGTCGAAGGAGATATCCATGCATATTCTCTCTCACCTCTTCAAAAGTCGATCATTTCATTTTAAAAACAAGTTTTTTAAAAAGTGGTGGCTTTAAATAGCGTTGTTTTGAGGGAGGTGGGGAAATTAGTGGGAGACCAAAGAGGAGCATCACTTTTTAGCTCCATTATTGCAATATAGTTTCATCTCCTTGTTTGTCTCGTCAAAGGGAAAAAAAAAATGTGAGAGTGAGACGAATCTAAAGAATGTTTCAGTGGAAACAAAGGCTTGATCCTAGTACAAAGCATAGGGCCCGAAGCCAACTGGTGGTACTAATTATAGCCTTTTTCATATCACTAAAACCATGCATGCAAGCTTAATTTATGTTTATGTGAGTAAAGGATTAGATGGAGTTGGTACATGCAAGCACTTGCAGGCGGGGACAGTTCATCTGTGCTGCTTTTTTTCTGTATATAAACGTGTTAATCTGCTGCTCTTTTTTTTCCTTTAGTTCTTCACTACATTCTTGTCTAATTCTCTGCCTGTAATGAAGTTATGATGCAAATGTTTAAGGTTATCGGTGCTAAAGAGTACTTTCTTGCATATATATGTTATTGTGAATTGCTTATTAATTGCAACTGATTACAGTAATTTATAGGGTACAGTGCCACACATATAATTTTTTATTGTTTAAATGAATGATCTTCCTAAAAAGAATTATGACATATATAGTTCTAAGGGTTGCATGATAACGTTCCTATTTCTCCCGATTTCTGTTCTTTTATTTCTCGAAACAAAAAAAGAGTAGAAATCCGTTTAGTAACGCAAACTTATTTTTCTATTTCCCAAAATATAAAAGTAATCGAGAAATAGATTTAGAACAGAAACAAGAGACAAACAAAAGTAGTTTTTGTTCCCCAAACAATTTCTAGAAATAAGCCATTTTTTTTCTTTTCTATTTTTATTTTGTTCTTCTTCCTTGCCACAGCTGCCGCCACTCGCCCGCTAACTGCTAGCTACCTCCAGCCGCCCGTGGCCACCGCCGGCCAACCACTGACAATCGCCAACGACCACTACCACCGCTCGACTATCGCGATCATACAACAATCGACAATCGTAGCGTATGGTCGATGGTTAGTGTTTGGCGGTCTGTGAACAAGAAAAAAAATGAATAAATAGAAAAATTTATAAATCGTAATAAATACATTTCTACTTATTTTTCTATTTTGAAAATAAAATTTTTGTATAATTACCAAACGCATTATTTTACTCAAAAAAATTTTCGGGGAGTAAAAATAAAAAAGAATTATTTCTAAAAAGAAATTATTCTCTCGAGTAGAACGTTACAATACACGCCCCAAATGTCCAAGTGATCCTTGCCAAAAGCAGATACATACCTACAAAATATAGTTCTAAGTATACGAGTGAATACTAACCATTTGACAGATCGTATGCGTGTGCTTAAAACGACAAAGCCCAATTGAATCATCACAAGTGTCGGATATCCAGCGCTCTAATAGCGTATTTCCTTTTACTACATAAGCAAGAAACCCTATGACATGATAAAGGCATAAGCGTGTCAAAACAGTCGCCCTCTTTCCTTTTCATGGATGTCAATCTCTTACAGGTTATCTTGAGCCGACCAAACACCATCATTTTCAAGTGCGCTTGAGCACACGTCTTAGACAGCGAGTGCACTTTCACTTTAATTTTTACACTATAGAGAGCTTTTAATCGTGAGTCTATGTATGTGCAATGGCTTTTCTCTGACCCCCAACAGGATTTTACTTTGCCTTTTGCTGATGAAACATGCAGTACAGACATGAAAAAGACCTCAAGAAATCAAAAGAAAAAGATGAAGAGGGTGAAAGAGAAAAGAGAAGCTAGCGTTGTCCCTACAAAAGAAAGTCCCCTTAGGTTTTGAGATGTTGAGAGGAGCAAAGTGGTCGCGTGGAGTTTGGTACAAGTTAACAGGGCAAGGTAGACACGCAAAACTATGTTGGAGAGTTTAGTACAACTGAAATTCAAAGCTCCAGCTTCGGCTTTTGAGTCTCTTGAGAGCTACGATTGGTAGAAGCGATTGCAAGGGGAAAAGAGCGATGTTGTTTGCACCTGCGTTGTGCTTATATTAAGAGAAGGAGAAAAAGAAGTGCGAAAAAACACATGGGTTTCCTCAGGATATGGAATAGTTAAAAGGGGTTTTTCTTGATGAGAAGTTCAGGACTTAAGACAATGAAAAGTGACAGCGGATGACGTGATCAGAAAAAGAGTTCGACTAAGGAAAGCTTGCACGTCAAGAATTCATAGGGTGCGAAGTGTCGGGTCTTGAAATCGTAAGTGGTGATAATAACACCGTAAGTTCAGGGGAAAAGGTACTAAAAAAATCTTAAACTTTTTATATTTATATCAATTTAATCCTAAACTCTTTTCTGGTGTCAATTAAATCTTAATTATTTTTACGTTATGTCAATTCAATCATTTCTAACCAATTTTAGCCAAATTTTGTTGATTGGACACTGATTGACTAACGTGACATGATTAGTGCTGACGTGGACAACTTTTAATAATATTTTAAATTTTTTGAATTTTTCCTTTTTTATTTTTTATTTTTTCTTTCTCCTCCTTTTTCCTCCAGCCGGTTGCCGGACTCGAGGCCTGGGCGGCGAGGCTCGCTTGGCGAGGGTCGAGCCTTACCCATGGCCGGTGAGAGCAAGCCCCGCCAACTCGGCGCAAGGCCACCCAAGCCGCAAGGGCAGCCTCGCGTCAGGGGCAAGCCTTACTGCCTAGGCCTCACACCAAGCAAGCCTCACCGCCCGGCACGAGATGGTGAGGTGGCCAGCGAGGTCGACCTCGACCTCGCCAGTTGGAGGAAGAAGGAGGAGAAGGAAAAAATTAAAAGAAAATAAAAAAAAAAATTAAAATATTATTAAATATTATTAAAAATTGTTCACGCTAACGCCGATCGGTCATGTTAGCCAGCCGGCGTCTAGTCAGCAAAATCCGGCCAAAATTGATCGGAAATGACTAAATTGGTACAACGTAAAAATGTTTAGGACTTAATTGGCACCAAAAAAAATGTTTAGAACTAAATTGACACAAATGCAAAAGATTTAGGACTTTTTAAACACTTTTCCCTAAGTTCCGGCAAAGTATAGATTTCAAAAGTAGATTATGCCAAGTGTTATTGAAAATAAACTTAGAACATGAATCTTATTTAATTTTTTAATAACCCATGGATAGGAGCGTAGAGGTTCGGCAATCTAAAGGATTATAGGAATCTTGCAAGTAGAAGTGATTAATACGCAGATGAGCCCGAAAGGTAAATGAATAAGTTTGGGTAATATTCTTATATGAGAAAGTCCGACCCACCTAATTTCGGCTAGGGTCCTACCCTACCCAAAGATTTGTGTATAAACTTTATAATATAGGTGGGCTTGGACTTGAACTGGGCTCATCTAATGATTACCTCTACCTAAATTCATATGAATTGATTAAGCTTAGTCGTTTGGCCAGTGTTGGTAGCCCTTACTCAAAGCTGTTTGCACTAATAGATGGAATTTGGGAGAATTACCAAAAAAGTTCTAAACCTATTGCGATTGTGCCAATTTAGTCCTAAACTTTTTTTTTTTTGCCAACTTAGTCCTAAACTTTTTACAATTGTCCAAATTCAGTCCATCCGACCAAAATTGGCCGGCCGGTGCTAACATGGACGCCGGCCGGCCGACGAACGATTTTTTAATAATTTTTTTTTTATTTTTTTAATTTTTTTTCTTTTTTTTTCTTCCTATCTTCTTCTTCCTCTAGCCGGCGTTGGCTGGCCGGCCAGAGGTGAGGACCTCGCCGGCCACCGGCGAGGCTCGCCCCCGCCGACCACCGAGCCTCGCCCGCCGATGGCGGACCGCCGTCAGCCAAGGCGAGGCTCCGCCGCCGATGGCGAGACCGCCGTCGGCCGGGCGAGGCTCGCCTTTGCCGCCAAGGCGAGCCTCACCCGACGGCAAGGCCGCCGTCGCCCGGCCAAGGCGAGGCTCGGCCTCGCCCGGCCATGGCGAGGTCGAGCCTCGCCGGATCCGGCGACGGCGGCCTCGCCGGCGACCGGCGAGGTCGACCCTCGCCGGCCGCCGTCGCCGATCCGGCGAGGCTCGACCGCCATGGCCGGACGAGACCGAGCCTCGCCTTGGCCGGGCGACGGCGGCCTTGCCGTCGCTGGGCAAGGCTCGCCTTCACAATGGCCAACGGGGGCGAGCCTCGCCAGTGGCCAGCGAAGCTGACCTCGCCGGCCAGAGGAAGAAGAAGATAGGAAGAAAAAAAAAATTAAAAAAATTAAAAAAATTAAAAAAATCGAAAAAAATAAAAATTATTAAAAAATCGTTCGCCGGCCGGCCAACGTCCACATTAGCGCCGGCCGGCCAATTTTGGCTGGATGGACTGAATTGGAACAATTGTAAAAGATTTAGGACTAAATTGGCCAAAAAAAAAAGTTTATGACTGAATTGGCACAATTGCAATAAGTTTTGGTAATTCTCCCGATGGAATTTGAGTAGGTGGCCTTCAAATTCCAAGATGGAAATCGGCTAATGTCTCAATCAAGAACGTCAACTCTGAGTTTGCATGATTTGTGCAGAATTTCCTATCTACTCATGAAGTCCATCATTATGATGCTTTTGTCGAACGACGAGGAGAGATGATTTCAGGAGTTCTCTAAAGGACGTGTTAATAAGATACTATCCCGAACCTCAATAGTTATGCATTTCCAACGAGCACTGATGCAATGTGACACCATATGAAACCCTAGTCTCTTTTTTCCTAGAAATCATGTAAATACATAGTACATTGGAACTACATATGATTACCATGCAATATCCTATTGTCATGTGATCACGCCACCGGCCAAGACCTCTCAAGATTAACAATTGAAAGAAATTTTGTCATACATTATAAGTCATAAATATATCACATGTGTATATTTGTAATAACTAAGTCATAAATATATCGCATGTGTATATTTGTAATAACTGCTTATTGGCATGCTTTTGACGATAGAAGGAACTGCAATAGTCACTTGGACAACCACCGATCGAGGTGGCGTGGATAGTAGATCCTTGGCCCTCCCTGGTGGAGGCCAAGGTTCGAAGCCCCTACAAAGTAGGGAGGCAGTCTTAGCTACATGGTGACTTAAGCGTGACGTCGGGGTGATGGTTTCCCCGCTAGCGTCACCGGGGGGTTTACGGCGCACTATCGATGCAGTTCTGCCTCCCCCGCACCAAAAAAAAAAAAAAAAAAAAAAAAATAGTCACCTGGACAAATCAAACTCCAGTTTCATAGTAATGACCGATAGGAAATACTTACTAGGCAAAAAACATTTTATTTAAGGTCCGTTCATTTCGCGGAAAATATCATATTTCCTAAAACATTTTTTTCTGTAAGTCATTTTCCAAGAAAATGACTCTATTTTCCTGTGTCACCAAAACCTAAAATTTAAAATTTAAGTGGAAAATATTTTCCACCGTTCGTTAAAATTAGCTCATTTAATTGTTTGGGAAAAATTATCAAATATTGAATTTTAATATTTTTAATTGACCAAAAAATTATTTTTATTTTTATATTTTTTTAAAAATGATTTTTTTAATTATTTATATTTTTAAAAAATTAAAATTATTATTTTTTTTTCTTTTTTCTTTCTTTTTCTTTTTCTTTTTTTCTTTTTATTTTCCTTCTTCCTTCCTCCTTCCTCCTCCTTCCTCCACCGTCGCCTCCTTCCTCCTCCTTCTTCCTCCTCCTTCGCCGCCACCGCTCCTTCCTGCCTGATGATGGCCAGCTGCGTGGCGGCCGACCAAGACCCAGTGGCCATATCCGACGAGCTCGAGGCTCGGCCGATCTCACCCGAGCTCGCCGAATCTAGCGTGGGCGAGGTCGCCGGCATTGCTTGCTTGCGGCCGGCCGCGGACGCCACCGACCACACCAAAGAATAAGATGAAAAGGAAAGAAAGAAAAGAAAAGAAATTAAAAAATCAATTTTAAAAAAGAAAAAAGAAGAAAAAAAGAAAGCATAAAAATAAAACGAAAATGTATTAATAAAAAGAAGTAAGAGGGAAGAAGTTAGGGAAAACGTTTTCCACTTTTCAAAAGTGGAAAACGTTTTCCACACTTTAAAGGTTGTTTTTTCCAATGATGGAAAACATTTTCTCGACTAGTTTATTTTCCGCAACACCGAAAAATCCGAAAAACATTTTTCCGGAAATCATTTTTCGCGAAACAAACGGACCCTAAGTAACAAAACAAGTTACATGATTTTATTGATCATAAGTCCAAAAAAAAAAAAAAAAAAAAACTACATAACTTACGCAAATAATCTATAATGATTAATGAAGAATTTAATGGAGTGAGCAGAACACTTGTTTGAACTTGCATAGTCTTCTTTTTCTTTACTGATTTGAGATGTAAATTGATTAGAGAATTAAAACTATACTTGTCGAATGAAATCGTCATTGCTATGACCTCCAAGTCCTCTTATTGAAATTAATCTAAAGTATTTTCAGCATTTTTAAGTTTGTTTCGAATGTTTTTGTGCTCTTCATAAAGAGGAAAACCAGAAAAAAATAATTATGAAATAATAAGGTTGAGAGTATCAATATCCAAAACTAGTTAAAAGACCAGTATGCATTAATGTTTCGAAATATGAAGAACATACGGGGCTCTGTAGCAGTAGATTTGTAAATTAGGGGTATCCGCAATTAACCTTAGTTTTGTCTGCCCCCCCCCCCTTTTTAAATATCGTCTTAATTCCAAAATAAAAATAAAAATTTAGGTCCAATCCAAATTTGCCCAAATTTTTTCTCGTCCCAAAAAATTTCATCAACTCGAAATTGCTACTAGTTTCTTCAAAATTCTCAACATCAAGGCCAGTTAGGAATTAGAAGTTCATTATTAGAATTTGCATCTTTACCAACACCCTCATCTACGTATAGAACAACAACAGTCTTATGATGTTGATCATTTTGAGAAAAATAGCAATAATTTTTTGACACAATGTAAATTTAGAGTTAGAGTGAAAGTTTGTGATTTTTTTAGGAAAAAAAAAAGTTAGGACGGAATTGATCTCGAACCTAAAGCTGAGGGTTTTTAAGGGAATATGGCTCAAGTACAGTAGCCCTCCTTGCCAAAAAGGCGGCCACACACGTGTGGCGCGCAAGTGGGCCGAATGGGCCTTTCATTACTTGGCCCAACTGAGAACGCTTCCTTATTGTAAGATTGGCGGGCCTGATTCAGTCCAACTCAAGCCTGGGTGGACTTTGTAACTAAACGGCCCTCCTTAGACCCGCCCAGATTGGTCCTTAGGCTCAAGATCTACAGGGCCCATGAGATAGTGGGCCCGTGAGATAGTAGGCCCATCACACTGAGCAATCAAGGGTCTAAGCAGGGGACACGCTTTACCTTTCACGCTATGTGTTATTCATGTGGCAGATTAATATAATACAAAGGATTCGAGGGACGTATTGCAAGCTACCAAACAAGACAAGGTATCCAAGGTTCATATTCATATGTGGACTTTTAGATTTATGGAAACTATAAACCATGGCGGTGACCTAGATCCTTTGAATACAGGGGCAGATCAAGATAATTAAAGCGTCATTTTTCTTGGGATTCAATGATCCTATGCGTAGAGAGTATTGCTATGGTCAAATATTGGTCAAATAAATTTCAGATTCATGGATTTTATTCAATCTTGTTCATATGACCTTCTTAGTGTTATACGGTGTCCTTCAAAGAGGTAAAGTGAAATTGTTAACTTACCCTCTATATTTTGGTGATTCGAATCCAACTTTTAGCCAATAAATTGAGAAATGGTTTATACCACATAAATAATGTACACAACTGTGTCCCCCATTGGAAGTATAATCAGTAGTACAGATATGTCGCAACATCAATTTACCTAGTTAAGACTGCTTAGATCAAATCCATGGCGTCCTCAAAATGATCAGATGCTAGTTTCATTTCTCCTTGGTTCGTCTTCAGCTTGCAATACACTTAGTTGACAACGTTTGCTCAGATGTCCTTTGTTCTTTTCCTGCGTCCTTCATGCATGAAGTGAGACCTTTTAGGCATAAAGAAAAGAGTGCTAAAGGACAGGTACATTACTTATTATGAGGGTTCAGCACATTCTCTCGCGGAAAAGGCCATACTCATGATGCACGTTGTGGTGAGAGAGAGAGAGAGAGAGAGAAGAGAGAATCCTTAGAAGAAAAATGAAGCTAGTTATCAATTTGATTCATTTGAGGGGAGAAGAGCAGTTGGTGGAGCAAAAAGATACCTGGGGTCAGATTGATTGTGGGGAGTACTTTTGAGAAAATATTGCACCTAATTATGGATTCGTTGCTCGATTAGGGTGGACAAACCTTTTGGATCTTGTTAAACTAGGATATTAGTCCTTTTGCAAAAGATAAGCTCAATTACTCTTATATATAATATACTTTTCTAAGTTGGTAGATCTTTAGTGGATACATATTGAAGGAATACCCCTTATCTACTTTCTCAGCTTTGGCAGCACAGTTTATAGGGCACGGGCGAACCATAAATTATGATCTATCTTTTCTTGAAGCCTTGTCCCGTATGGTGTCATTTTCTAATGGTTTCTCTTCTGTAGAATTCAAGCGAGGTCCTATATGTATATATATTTCTCATTTATAAATGCAGATACTTGTAGTAACACAAAATTCAATGGCAAACGATCGATCATTTGAGTTTTCGAGTTTTTTTTTTTCCTTCACGAGAAGCAGTTTTCAAGTAAGTTAGGGAGGGCAAGAAAAAAAAAATAGAGGATATCGAGCGTTAGGAAATGCGAAAATCAGAACCAAACTATAAATGGCAAATTGAAATTCGAAGAAACTAATAAAAAAAAGAAAAACCTTACACCTAATAACGATAGAAAAGTTAAAAGACAAGTCATTGGTTTTTTTTCCTGCAGATTTTTGTCATTTACAGAAAAATGGTTTACCAAAGTGCGGGGAGAAAGAGATTGGAGGGAGACACCGTCGATTTTGTTATATCGGGTGAGGTTTCTTGCTTTGCATGAGAAGTCTACGTGAAGAAATAGAATTATGGTTGGCACTTCATGATAGGGCCTCTCCCTCTCTCTCTCTCTCTCTCTCTCCTCCTGCTGTCTTATGTGTATTTCTCTATTTTAGCTTTTTGTACACTCTAGGGCGACATTGGAACTGCAACTGCATCTCTCTCTCTCTCTCTCTATCTCTCTCTCTGTGAGTGCGAGTGCCTGTGTGTGGGTGGGTTGAAAGGTCTCCTGTAAATAAGGTTGCCCCATCTCTACTCAACCCTATTTAATCTTTGGTTGTTTCTTTTAAGCCTAGACAACAGTTTTTTTCTTCATTTTCATAAGTGAAAGCTTTCTGTACACAGAAGTTGGTAAA
This sequence comes from Eucalyptus pumila, assembly GCA_016097595.1. NCBI lineage: Eukaryota > Viridiplantae > Streptophyta > Magnoliopsida > Myrtales > Myrtaceae > Eucalyptus > Eucalyptus pumila. Next base: position 9,539,450 of record CM027856.1, on the reverse strand, counting down.
GGACCCAAATTTACAATTATTCTCCTTCAAGTGTTTCAATTGGTATCGTATGGATCGGCCATACTTAGGCATCGATCGGTGGCTATTCGGCTAACTTCAGATCCAAGCAACGTCTCTTTTCTGTCTCTGCAGATCATACACAACCAGAAACTCCATTTTTCCCCATTTCCATTATTTAATTATTCATCTCTCTCTCTCTCTGGGAAGCAAGAGCAAGAAAGGGAGGTTTACAAGCGGGATGGCTTCTATTCTATAAGATTGCAAAGGACGTAAAAAGTGAATGAGAGAGAGAGAATTTAATTCCTTCCCAACCCACAAGAAGAAACTCACATGAATTAAAACAAGCTTTAAGAAGGAGACAAGTTGCTTTTTAACTTCATTCCTTCTTCTTCTTTTTTTTTTTTCCCTTTTCTTTTCTCTCCCACATCTGTCACTTTCTCTCTCTTCCCAAGAGAGATATCGTTGTAGTTGGAGTGCATATAGTTTAGGTGACAGGAGAAAGATATAGATCTCGTGTCGAGTGGTATATGGGAAGTGTGAGGAAAAGCGAGACGGAGGAAAAAAAAGCGAAGAACAGGAAATCATGACTTGGTGCAATAATGACAATAAGAGTGACGAGCAGAGAAATGAGAGCGCAACCTCACCACCGCCATCCAACAATAAGGCCGGCGTTGTTGCCAAGAGGCCTCCAGTGTTCAGGACTTGTCCTTCCTGCGGGCATGAATTTGAAATCCAGGACCAGGTTTTATACCAATCTCAGTTCCATGAAGAATCTTCGTTATTTCTTCTAGCATAGTCGTCTTGGTTAATAACTCGCCAATAAACTCTTCTGATGATTCTTTCTTTGATGAACAGACTGGGATTCAGGAATTGCCAGGGCTGCCGGCTGGAGTCAAGTTTGATCCAACCGATCAAGAGCTGCTCGAGCATTTGGAAGGGAAGGTGCGGCCTGATGCTCGGAAGCTTCACCGCTTGATCGATCAGTTCATCCCTACCCTTCAGGGAGAGAACGGGATTTGCTACACCCATCCAGAGAAATTACCAGGTACTGGATAGAGAGTGCCTTTCAGGCTTTATGGCCTTCTTCTTTCTTCTTAGATATCTTGAACCTCTCACTGGATTTGAAACATAGTTATTAAATCATCTGAAAAAATGTTAAGAATTGAATTTTACACTAAACATTCTCTGCGAGACGTGCGGTTCATTTGTTTTGGGTTTCTCTCTCTTGAAGCTTTTCGTTGTTCTCTTGGTCCTTTTCATTGCATCAAACTAAGAACGTAGATGGGTCATCTAATAAGAAAGTAATTCAAGATTGTTTACTGCATACAAGTTATTTGAAATTTCAGTTTTATTAGACCCACAGTTGCTAGATTTCATTGCATGAATGGTACAAGAATCTTCACAGAGACTCTCTCTCTCTCTCTCTCTCTCTCTCTCACATAGGAAGAGGAAAATATAGAAACAGGTATCACATTATTGTCCCTCTTCTTTTCAATTATTGAGCCGACAGATTTTAACTTTAACTCCTGGTACATCTACAATACGTACTCAATCGACTATAATTACCTTTGAAAGGAAATCTATTCAAGTGCTTGATTTATTTGCTTTTATGAGATCGTCACTTGTGTTGCATGTAAATTTTATCTCATCCATGGCCATAATTCCTTCTCTAGCCAAAAGATCCATCTATTTTTCATGCATTTGTTAATGTTTTAGTAGTAACTCAATCATATTTACCTCAGACCATACCTATTCATTGTCTCTGGGAATATACTACATCCAAATCTAAGTAACGTCCACTGGCAATATAAGGCATTGACTAGTCTTCCGATTGAATTGCCAAGCAGCAATCATTGATCTTTATAAACATTTTTGCGTTGCATAAAAATATGAGATACCCGATTATGTTTATCATGTCTACTAGTATGTACGTGTGATTGTCCAAGTTATGTAACCTGTATGTATGTTTCTAATGATGATGAAGGCGTGAGCAAAAATGGCATGATCCGCCACTTCTTTCACCGACCCTCCAAAGCGTACACGACCGGCAACAGGAAGAGAAGGAAGGTCCACACGGACGAGGAAGGCGGTGAGACAAGGTGGCACAAGACGGGCAAGACCCGCCCGGTCTTCATGAAAGGAGAGCTCAAGGGCTACAAGAAGATACTTGTGCTCTACACCAACTATGGGAAGCAAAGGAAGCCAGAGAAGACCAATTGGGTGATGCATCAGTACCACCTTGGCAACAATGAAGAAGAGAAGGAAGGTGAGCTGGTGGTATCAAAGGTCTTCTACCAAACACAGCCAAGGCAATGTGGCTCACTCATGAAAGACTCATCATCACTTAAGCTGACTGGACAGAGCGGGCACGAGAATGCTAATCTCAAGAACAATCCTGCCCTGGTGGAGTACTATAACTCTTCTTACATATCTTTTGACCAAGGAAGCCAAAATAGGGCAAGCTCTCAACATCAGATGATCCCTCGCCATTTTGCAGTCCATGGTGGGTCTTCTTTTGTCTCTTGAACATACATTTGAGGAAACCCAGAAAACGAAGAGTATATTATGCAATGCTTTTAACTTAAAGTGACATACTGACGTAATATTATCAATCCAACCGAGTGATGATATTTCATGAGCATGACACTTGGTTGTAAGCATTGTATTGATATATTCTTCTTCTTTTATTTGAAAGTAAGGGGACTATTGTTGAATGCATTATGGAATGGCTAAAGTAGAATGCTAGAACCAATCATTGAAGAATTGATGGAATAAGTTAATAGGCATTATGTGACTCCAAATTCTGGTGGAAAAGGTAGGGGAGGAATAAGGAAGGTCTGTCAGATGAAGGCTACAAGAGGTAGATTCTTCTATGTGGTCATACATATATACATCTGATGATTCTTAGGGCTGCTTTTACATTTTATATATTTTTTGCGAACTTTATGCTTAGGCGTATGCTTTGTACAGTGTCCAGGTGTGAGTTTCATGTGGTCCATGACCCTTTTTGAGGGACAGAACTATTAATGTTATGTAACTGTACAAAGCTTATTCTTGCCTCAAAGTAATTGGAAACTTCTACCTCTTTTTTTTCCCTTTATTCTTCCTTTTATTATGTTATGATGTGTTGCTATTATTATTACGATCTCACCATATTATGAGATGTTAGTCTCTATTTAAAGGCACGTCTTTTAGGACTCGCAACATCCAAGTATTCCAGTTTGGTTAATCTGCATCGGTGCATGCATGTCATTCTTTCCCCGTGCATTGGGTAAGGCTCTATTAATGATACAATCTGAAAGTTACTTTGAGAACAAGACATTATAATTGAACATGGAATTGTTTGGTAATGTATTCCAATCAACCTTTCAGCCAGCCCCAAGTGTAAATGCATGAAAAATGTGAACTAGGTGATTGCCCATAAATAGTAAATATAGATCAATAATTATATATATAGCGTCAGCTGTCTACTGATGATAAGTTGGACGGCGAATATGTAATAATTTCTCTCATCTAACATATTCTATGAATGAAGACAAACAATTGCTAAATAGATGAGCAAGTGACATCCTCCAAGAGAGACATTGCAACCTCCGATCAGATCAAACCTGCCGAAATTCATTCTTGGCTTTGAATAGAAGGAAGCTTATAATATTTCAGATGAAAAGTTATGGTGACTTTTCTGTAGGGCTAGCCCAGCTTCAAGAGCACATTAGGCCCACTGTCGAAGGCCTAATTTGACGAGGCTATATTCAATCAGTGGCCCAATCCTCAAATCTTTCATGTATACTGAAAAATAATATGAGAATTGTAGGAAAAATTCTCCAGAAAATTACTTTACCTATTGTACAATGGTCAATTCAATTATAAACCTTTCAATAATCAATTCAATCATAAATCTTTTGACAATTTGCCAAATCAAGCTGAAGTCAATTCATTATCCCAATTTAGTCCTAAACCATTTAAAAATTTGTCAATTTAATCGTAAAATTTTTAATAAATTGTCAATGTAGTCATTCAAGTTAGTTTTGACCCAAAATTGCTAACGTGATCTAGTGAGTATTGGCCGTGCATGTAAGAAAACATCCTGCTAATATCACGGGGTGACATTGGAACTCCCCGTTGAGCCATGCCTCATGTTGGAGGTAGGGGTTAGTGTGTTGCACCAAAAATAATAAAAAATTAAGCAAAAAAATTGCTCAAGAAAATGTTAAGTCACTCACATCACAAATATAAGTCAAATAAATCATTTTGAATTTCAAATTCACAAAGGATCGGTTTCTCCAAACATGACATTAATTGCATGCTCCTAATAACAATCAAATCTTAAACTTCACACTTTTTTAAGACACAAAATCCTTGTCCTTTGGTTATCCGAAATCTCGATCCTCAAGCCTAGGCAAGCATGCCATCCCCAATGTCTTGATCAAATGCATGCAACGAATTCAACATTTGTCGACACATGAAAAGTATCAATGTCTGACGAAGGGCGGCGCACGAGTGTCGACTAAAATTAACTCGGGGAGGACAATTGTGCCATACCTTAATGATATCCTAACCGACGGAAGCGACGCCTGTCTAAATAAACGAATTTATATGAAATGTTAATTAAGCACTTTAATCTCTGTCGTGGTAAACTTTGGCAGAATGTGACTTGCACTTACTAAATTGCCAAGAAAACCCTAGTCTCTACTTCAAGCTACTCTCGGCCAAACCCATCGCATGACGAGGGAACAGTGAGAAAAGAAGAGATGGCACGTCAATTAGCATTTGTTTGCAGGCGTGACATTAGAATTTAGGTGAGCCGACCTGCACATCAAGACCTTATCTGCTTGGATTCCCCCTTTCCATCATCATCATAATTGGTAATTATAATTGATGCCAACATCATAGCATTGAAAGACCAGAAGTCCCGTCCTTGATGCTCTCCCGGAACATGACAAATTTCAATTCAAACCCTCCCTTTGTATGGACTCAAACTCTCATGTTTAATGAGAAACTGTCCAATCAATTCTAGATTCGTTATATGGATGCCAATTTAGTCATAAATTTCTTAATCTTACCAAAGTTTTAATGACAGTCTTTCCAACCAATTCTTGACATAACTCCCTAAGGCGGTGTACCACATAGGATGGCTTGCATCGCGATTGACAAGAAATATGATTGAAAGACATAAAACTATTGTACATATTTCAATTCAATTTTAAACATCTCAATCTTGTGGAAATTTTAATGTCAGTTCTTCCAATTAATTCTCACCACATATCCCTAACGTGATGGTGTGCCGAAGTTTCAATTCTCACACAAATCCCTAATGTGGCGATATATCGCATAGGAAGACATGCATCGTAATTTTTGAAAAATCCGATTAAAAAGCATAATATATGTCAATTTAGTTTTACACTTTTTAATTTTTCCGAAGTTTCAATGCCAATTCTTCCAATTAATGTTCACCACAGATCTCGGACGTGGCGGTAGATGGCCTATGTCGTGATTTGTAGGACATTGAAAGGACTAAATTGGTGGAATTTAGTGCGACCGAAACACATGTGAATCGACAGCACGAGGGTGGTGCACGCCCGTGGACTATTGGAACCTCTTTTGGGGGCCTTTTTTGCTTGGACCGGTCAAAGGAAGAGCAGCAGCAGCAGCAGCAGCTCAGCAGCAACCACTACATTGAAATTTGTGGTCGTCCCGCATGAGGACAATTAATAATCACTCGTAGGAATATGCTCACGAAAGTCTTGGGGTGAACAGCGCGTGCGAGGTTCCGCTATGGACAAATGGTCAATATTCACGTCGTAAAAATGAAGACTTACTTTTTCTATTTTCTTTCTTTCTTTAAAATGTATTTTGTTTTGTTAAAAAAAAAAATCAATGAGAATGGAGATATTGGAAACGATATTTGTTTTAGGCTAAAAAAGGAATGGAAACAAAAAGAAAAAAGAAAACTACATTTTGTGAGATTTATTGGAAGCTCGCTTCTCTTATTTTCATTCACAAATTGCTTCCCATCGTCTCCTTACTTTTCATCGGTTGTTTTCTTTTTCTTGGACGGGAGTAAAGATGGAAATTTGGACGATTCTTACGAAGTAAATATATTAATGCTTGATGTCAGTTTCGATAAATAGAGTTTCCTCTAGACGAGTATTTATTGATTACATGAGATAAGCTCTACGTCTACACGTTTTGCGAAAGTAATGGACACTTTTGCTATATTGTCGGATAATTCACGGCAAAGTTGTTGAACTCAATCAAACGGCTATCAATGAATGATACTGTTTGTCAATGAACAATTGACAAGCATCATCGATCATTCAACAGCTTGTGAAGAGTTCAATAATTTTAAAAATCTAACTTTTCTAATTTCTGCTTTTCACATTGACTTTAAAGACGCAGAGAGTTAGAAAGTAGGCCTTGATATGTAACACACCATGATTACTTTTGCCCATAGTTGAAATTGTTTTGAATTGTCTCATTTTGTTTATCAGTTGTTTTCTTTTTCTTTTAAGGCAACGAAGATGAAAATTTGGACAGTTCATAAAAATTAAATATATCAATGCTTGATGTCGGCTTCGATGTACACATTTCCATTTGGATGAATATTTATTGATTACATAAGATTAGCTCTATATCTACATGTTTTGCGAAAATAAAATTTATGGACACTTCTGCCATGTTGTCGGATAATTTACGGCAAAGTCGACGAACTCAATCGAACGGCTAATTACCAATGACCATTGACACAATAACCCGTAAAGATTGCCAATCATTCAATCGCTAGTTATTCAATAGCTCATAAAGAGCTCAATAATTTTAAAAAATCTAACTTTTCTAATTTCTCCTTTTCACATTGACTTTAAAGACTTAGAAAGTTAGAAAGTAGACCTTGATTTGTAACACATTATGATCACTTTTTCTAGTATACACCCTAAAGTAGCCCATAATCTATTAATTAAAATAGTGATTTAAAACTAAGTGAATATTTAGTTCGTAATTTCGCAAGTGTTGCACTATATTCGATGTTTCTATAAATAAATAAAAAGTGAAGGTCTAATTTTGTTTTTTGTTTTTTGTTTTTTGTTTTTTGTTTTTTTGTTTTTTTTTTTTTTTTACGTTTCTTGGGTATAATTGGTGTGTGAAAAAGAAAAATATTTCAATGAGCATGGAAATATCGGAAAACATATTTTCATTTTAGGCTAAAAAAGAATGATTTTTTTTTTAATTACATTTCTTGAGCTTCAGTGAAAGCTCACTTTTCTTATTTTATTTCAAAAATTGTTTGTGGTCCTCTCTCTTTTTATCAGTTGTGTTTTTTTTTTTTTTCCTTTGAACGGCAATCAAGGAAGAAATTTCGACAATTCTCACGAACTATATATATATACCGAATTCCGCTTGGATGAATTCTAAATTAGTTATTGAAGACTTAGCTCTCTACATCTGAATGTTTTGTGAAATTAAAGTGTCCCCACGCTGACAACTCTAAGTATTTTTCTTTCGAATTTAATATTTAGCTTTTCTAATTTCTCCTTTTCACATTGATTTTAGAGATTTGGAAAGTTACAAAGTAGACCCTGGTGTGCGGCACACCATCATCCTTTTCTTTTCTTTTTCTTTTTTAAAAAATGGCATGCGTCCAAAGTAGCCCATAATTTATGAAATTTATAATTTAATATCAAGTGACTATTTGTATATATTTCTGCAAAGTGTTGCACTATATTCTGCAAAGTGTTGCAAGAAAAGAATAGATGCATTTCACACTACTCTTTTGGAATAATGCTTGTGTTTCTTGCACTTTGGGAATGCCCGATTCCCTAAGTCTCAGTCAAAAGAAGCTCTAGAACCGAAATATATATATATATAGATTCACGCACGAGGGTATTCTCTCTTTCTTTCTTTCTGGTTTCAATTTATTTTTCTAGACCTAACTTCTGCGTTAGGTTTAGGTTTGGTTTGAGCTTAGAAAAAATTATTTTTTTTTTATCGAGAGCATTAAATTAATTTTGTCTCCTTCGTTTCAATTTTCAAACCTCTACACTGCTAGAGTTTGTGTGTAGGCATGGCTGGATCGCAACTATATGCTTGCCTGTCATCCTTCATCAATGGCTAAACATCCTGCCTGAATTACTTTCAATACTTGTACACGAAGAAATAAGATATAATAAAAAAAGAAAGAAAACGGCGTGAGTATGGATTCTCGATCGCATCAAGTATAAACATTTAAAATTCGGGCACTTCACCTGGGTTTTGGATAGCATATTACCTCATCTATAAGATCAGTGAAGTATTTTATGTGCTCGGACTTCATCCCATGCTTTATCCGATCACCAATAAATACGGCGCTTGGCCCAAAAAAAAGAGAGAGAAAAGGTTATGCTATTGGACAATTTATGCTTGGAAGGTTTCGAGATCGCCCCTAGGATTTATCAACTTTTATATGCACAATATGGTGAATAATTATGTCATATATAGCAGAATTTTGTTGAAGTTTTCTTGACGGCATCAAATTCTAGGAAAAATACAAAAGGAGGAGAGACGACATTTTGACCATAGTTTCTTTAACAGAATTTTGGTCCCCCATAGAAGATTTATAGATGACGAATGGGCATTGGAAATCATTGATTTTTCTGTGTACTCCTACACAAAATGGAATTCGGGGAGTGGGCATGTCGTGGGGACCCAAAAAAAGAAAAAAAAAATTCTCGAGATGTAAATTCCGCAATCGTCGTCCTCATTTAGAAACTTAGGATTGTCGCAGAAAAAGGTGCAAAATAAATTTTACATGCTATAGTTCTCCCTCACGTGTGGACGAAATAATTGAAAAAGCCAGTCACCAAAAAAAAAAAAAAAAAAAAAGACCTAAAATGGTTAAGATGGTAACGTCAAGAGTCAAATTTTAGATTTATGGATTGTTAAACGAGACAAAAAAAAATTATATGCGGAACATATAATATATTTTTATAGAACATCGCTCTAAGGATTTTTCATTTTCTTTTTAACTAGTGCTTCTCAAAGATGTTTTCTTTCGATCTTTTCCTTTGTATTATTGCTTTTAGGGTTTCAAATGTGACTAATTCTTTTTAAAATAAGTGTCAACACCTAAAATCACATTAGATCATGTGAAATCTTTTCAGTGCATAAAGATTGAAAAGATTTCAACTTATTGTACAAATATTATTTCAGTCATAATTTTTTTTTTAATTTTATCAATTTAGTCACAATTCTTTACTTAAAATTTCAATGTAGTTATTTCCGGTCAATTTTTCCTTGAAACCACTACGTGACAGATCAATAATCTAGTTATTATACAAGACATGCTACCATATTAGTAATTTCTGATGAAAATTGACTAAAAGTACTACATTGAAATATCATGTAAATATTTAAAAACTTTATGATTAAATTCGGATATGCACAATCTATTTAAGACCAATGGGACAATTTTCTCTATGGTCATGACAACTGTTCTCCTATGTCCAACTGCCAGCATTTTTTTAGGAAATTAATAATGGAATTCCAAACATAGCAGTCCCCCCCACCGGGAAAAAGGTAGATGGTCTTCATTTTACTACCGTCCGCAATTGAGGGGGATGCACTTGCAATCAATTCTTGGATTCGTCCCTTAAATGTTAAATCCCAATCAAATCGCTCACCCGTCCCTCACTGATCTTCTTTGACTTGGGAAGCCCCCTGTCGTTGAAATCTCGAATCGTTGGAGGACCGAAAGGGCAAAAAATTCAATTTTTATTAGGCCTTTTGCTGCAAAGTTTTCCTCTCCAGAAATGTCCTTATTCGATCGGCCCCACTTCCACTCACCAAAATTAAATCACGTTTGATACTGTACTCACGTTTCGTATGCCATTAGTCAAGGGATAACGCTCCTTGATGTGATCTCTCTCTCTCTCTCTCTCTCTCTCACCCTCAAACAGTACTTTTTAAAAATTATTTTTGGTTATTTTAGTAAGAGATATAAAAAGGATAAAATGTAAGAAATTGGAATCTAAGTGAAGGACAAAATTTGGAACGTACTTTTCTCTTATATATCTTTCTTTTATACTACAAAGCTCGATTATGTATAGTTTCCTGCATTACCTTTTATGAAACTCAACTATTCACATGAAACGTGACACTCCACAACTGTTAAGGAAATTGAATAAGAGTGAGTACTACTTCACGTGATTTTCCATCCATACACACTTTATTCCCATATTCTCTTCTTTTCTCCTCCACTCTCCTTTTCTGGCATATAACTTTCTTGTATATTGAAGAGCTAGATTAACCTTTATAGAATTCGGCTCTTCACATGGAATATGTCACAATAATATGATCCAAGTGACTACTTCACATCAATTTTTTGATCTATCGTCACATGTTCCCATGATGCTATAAGAATCATATGAGAGTGACCATGTCAAATGACTCATGCGCCTATTATATGCTTCTAGTTATTAGAGAATATAAAATGTGAGAATAGCGAAAAATAAGATTTCCTTTTCTTTTTTGCTAAACATAATTCCCTTGTTCTTAGACTTATTTCCATTAATTTCATCCAGTTGCATCCAATCTATTTTTTTTTTCCAAAAAAAGGAAGAAGAGAATCTCATCGCTTATCTCCACCAAATATTTGCAACTAAAGAAGCAAATCTCCGTCATCTATTCCAAGGCTTTCAAAGCCCTCTAAAAACAGTCAAACTCAAACGGTAATACCGAGGAAGAAAACTTGGGGAAATGGAGAGCACATCCTTTTCCCTCACGCTTTTGCTGACTCTTTTTGACCGAAGCTTCTCTTTGTCTGGACCACATTCTTAAATTCACTCAACGCCCAGAATGGTTTTTCTTTTCTTAATTTTCCGACAATAACACAAAAAGTTGACTGAAGTCTTTATTTTTTTATTTAATTATTTATATATCCTCGAGCACAAGTACGGAGACTCCGCTGCCTAAGGATCAAGGAACGACTTGTGAGTCTTATAAATCGATTTAAGTCAAGCACCTGCGGCTTATACAAATCCGATTGCCGATCTATAAATCCCGTAACTTCTCTTGCCACCCAGAAGATTGACTTACCGTTGTTTTAATGCATTGAATTTGTAAGACCATGAATACTAAAAATATTTTTGCATAATAATATCATAAGTTACTGTTGTGTATCCAATATAATCAAACTGCACATGCTTTGCGAGTATGAAAAAATGTGGCATTGAAAAGATTTTGTAAAATTATTCAAATACAAAACATTTAACTTTTCAGTTGATGTAAGGAAATTGTTGACACGGTACGAAGAAATTGAAGATATATGTGCAAAAAAAAAAAAAGACAATGTCTCCACTTCTTTTGATATGTTTGTGATGCAGACGGAGAAACACTTGGAAAGGGATCCACGGAGATAGTGTTAATTAAATGATGAAGTGCCGGTTACAATATCTTAGGCGCCTATTTATATAAGTAGGTCTTAGTTTATGAGATAATCAAATAATTAAAATCAAATAACATAATCAAGGAAAAGATATTGATTAAGGGAAAAGTTTTCAAACTGCTACTAGAAAAATCTATAAAACGCGTCCGAAATTTTTGACGTCTTGAAAATAAAAAATAAAAACGTGTGAGTTTGAGATCAAATATCATAACTCATGTATAATTTAGAAGATCCTGCAATATTTTTTTATTTGTGGGATTGTATGCTCTTTCGACGTTCAAAGATTTCCATATAAGTATTTGACAGTTCTTCTACATCAATTTGTTCACGAGATTAAAATAAAAATTGAAGTACATGAGAGATAAAAAAAAGAAAAACACAATTATTAACCATTCGTCCATTTATGGTAACACTTATAGAATAACAAAAAATGCTCCGAGTTGAAGAAAATAATTATGATCCCATCAAAAGTAGTGGTTTCCCAATGCTTCTTTACGTTATAATACAGATACATCACATTTCAAAAATCATCACGCTTCAAATTTCAATTAGTTCATTAAATAATTAAGCTACATTTTAGTTTCTATTATGATGCATCTAGGATTTGCTTCACTGCAAACCATAAAACTACAAGAGAGCCAATGAGATTCTTCAGTATACATTATATTTTAACAGCTCTACGCTCCGGTTCATTTATTTCGACATATAATACGAGCTAAACCACCAACGAATCTCTGGACGTCGTTTCTCATTGAAAATGAAATAAATGAATTGTTATTTCGCAAATAATTTTTTTTTGTAATGCACTTACTGTACAAAAAATCTCTCTCCCTTTTTTTCTCTCTCTCTCTCTCTCTCTCTCTCTTAGCGTAAGGATACATACCTTAAAAATAGCAAACAGTTAAACTCAGCGTCCAAATCCATCACTGTACAAAACCCATCGAACTGGGGACCCACCACCGTCATCCCCTTCCTCCGGTCGTCTTCTTCCTTATATCAGCATCAAGCTCCTCTCCGCCATCTTCAACCTCCCTCCCTTCCTCCCTCTCTCTCTCTCTCTGTGCGCGCCTCTGTTCCGCAGAGCAGAGCAGAGCAAGAGCACGATGCGGCCGCCTTCTCTCCTCCTCCTCCTCCTCCTCCTCCCTCTGTTCCTCCTCTCGCTGCCCCTGGCCGCCCCCCTCAGCCAGGACGGCCTCTACCTCCTCCAGGCCAAGCGCGGCCTCTCCGACCCCGCCGGCGCCCTCTCCTCCTGGAACCCCCGCGACCCCAACCCCTGCAACTGGACCGGCGTCCACTGCGGCCGCCCCGACCGCCGCGTCACCTCCCTCGACCTCTCCTACTCCCAGCTCGGCGGCCCCTTCCCGCTCTTCCTCTGCCGCCTCCCCTTCCTCTCCTCCCTCAACCTCCGCTGCAACAACATCAACTCCACCCTCCCCTCCGCCGTCTCCGCCTGCCGCGCCCTCACCCGCCTCGACCTCCCCGATAACCTCCTCGAGGGCCCCATCCCCGGCTCGCTCGCCGCCATCCCGGGCCTCGCGCGGCTGAACCTCTCGTTCAACAGCTTCTCCGGCGGGCTGCCGCCGCGGTTCGGTGAGTTCGCCCAACTCGAGTCGCTCTCGCTCGTGAGCAATCTCCTCAACGGGACGATGCCCTCCTTTCTGGGAAACGTCACGAGCCTCAAGAGGCTCGAGCTCGCTTACAACCCGTGGACGCCGAGCGATCTCCCGAGTGAATTCAGTAACCTGAAGAACCTCGAGTACCTCTGGCTCAGCGGCTGCAAATTGACGGGCCCGATTCCGGAATCTCTCGGGAGGCTACCTCGGCTCTGGAACCTGGACCTGTCCGTGAACCAGCTCACCGGGCCGATCCCGAGCTCGCTTGCCTGGTTGAAGAGCGCCATCCAAATCGAGCTCTTCAACAACTCCTTGTCGGGCGAGTTGAGCCTCGCGTTCTCGAACATGACGAACTTGCGGTTGATCGACGTGTCGACGAACCAGTTGACAGGGGCGATTCCGGACGACCTGTGCAGCTTGCCGCTCCAGTCGCTCAATCTGTTTGAGAACCATTTCGAAGGGACTTTACCGGAGAGCATTGCATTGTCGGAGAATCTACAGGAGCTCATGCTGTTCAACAACAAGCTCAACGGGTCGCTGCCCAGCGATCTCGGCAAGAACTCGCGGCTACAGAGCCTGGACGTGTCGTATAACCAGTTTTCGGGACCAATACCTGAGAACTTGTGTGCGCATGGTGAATTAGAGGAACTTGTGTTGATCTATAACAACTTTTCCGGAACAATCCCGCCCAGTTTGGGAAAATGCGAGAGCTTATACAGGATCAGGTTGAAGCATAATCAGCTCTCTGGAACAGTTCCGGAAGGATTATGGGGATCACCTCGCGCGTATTTGCTCGAGTTGGCAGAAAATTCACTTGTTGGGAATGTTCCGGATGCGCTTTCCGGCGCACATAATCTCTCTGTCTTGGATATTTCTAGGAATCTGTTTTCCGGGCCGGTGCCGGATGTGTTCGTGTCGCTGACTAAATTGGTAGAGTTCCACGGTAGTCACAACAATTTCAGTGGTCAAATCCCCAGAAGTTTGGTGCAATTGAGCCGGTTGAGTACGCTCGATCTTAGTGACAATGCACTTTCCGGTGAGATTCCTGAGGGAATCAAGGGGTGGAGGATGCTGAATGAGCTTGACTTGGATAACAATAAGCTGTCCGGTGAAATTCCGGCTGAAATCGGCAGTCTGACGGTGCTTAATTATCTCGACCTATCCGGGAATTACTTTTCGGGGAAAATTCCTGATGAGCTGCAGAATTTGAAGCTCAATTTGCTCAACTTATCAAACAATCAGCTCTTCGGTGACATTCCATCAATGTATGACAAGCAAGTTTACAAAGATAGTTTCGTCGGTAACCCGGGATTGTGCGGAGATCTGCTGGGTCTCTGTCCTACAAGGAGCGATGGGAGGAAGTCGAAGTCCTTGTGGATGCTCAGTGTGATTTTTGTGCTCGCCGTCCTTGTTCTTGTCGTGGGGATTTCTTGGTTCTATTATAAGTACAAGAACATCAAGAAGGCTAGGAAAGGTGCCGCCATGTCCAAGTGGAGATCGTTCCACAAGCTTGGCTTTAGTGAGCTCGAGATCGCCGATTGCCTCAAAGAAGATAATGTCATCGGCAGCGGAGGTTCTGGAAAAGTTTATAAGGTCAAGCTGAGCAATGGCGAAGTAGTCGCCGTGAAGAAGTTAAGGGGAGCGACGAAAAAAGAGGCTTCGACCTTCGAGCCCGAGAAAGACGGGTATCAAGTCGAGGTCGAGACTCTAGGGAAGATCCGGCACAAGAACATAGTGAGGTTATGGTGTTGCTGCAACACAGGGGACTGCAAGCTTTTGGTCTATGAGTACATGCCGAATGGAAGTTTAGGGGATATGCTGCATAAAAGTAAAGGGAGCTTGCTGGATTGGAGGACGAGGTACAAGATCGCGCTCGATGCAGCAGAGGGACTCTCGTACTTGCACCACGATTGTGTCCCCGCGATCGTTCACAGGGATGTGAAGTCGAACAACATATTACTGGATGGAGAATTCGGAGCTAAAGTTGCCGATTTCGGAGTCGCAAAGATTGTCAAAGTTGGCAATGGAGAAGAACAGATGTCTGTCATAGCGGGATCCTATGGCTATATCGCACCAGGTCTGTTACTTTCATCATTTTTACGAAATCGGAATCAATTCGTTTGCGCAATCTACTGTTACATGTTCGAGATCGATTCTTCAGTTCATTGTTTGAAATTTTGTTTTGCGCATTAGGTATTGCATCAGCATCATATTACACTTTCAAATGTCTCTTCAGAAATAGCAACATATGCTGATCCAATTCTAACGTGAACTGGACTGTGTGATGCAGAATACGCCTATACTCTTCGAGTGAACGAGAAGAGCGACATATACAGCTTCGGGGTAGTCATCCTGGAATTGGTGACAGGAAGGCTCCCAATAGATCCTGCTTTCGGGGAGAAGAACCTGGTGACATGGGTCAGCGCCACCTTAAACCAGAAAGGGATCGACGACGTGATTGATCCCAAACTCGACGCCAGTCACAAGGAAGAAATAACCAAGGTCCTCGAGGTCGGCCTCCTCTGCACCCATTCACTCCCCATAAGCCGGCCCTCAATGCGAAAGGTGGTGAAGCTGCTGCAGGAAGCCGGCTCCGGCGGCACGGCCAGAATCGTCAAGAGGGATGGCAAGCTGTCGCCTTACTACTACGAAGATGCCCCCAATAAGGCAAATTACGCGTCGGAGAACCCAGTGCAGTACATGAAAGAGCAGGGGAGCAAGTAAAAGTGGGGAAAACAAGGACCCCATTGCTTCGCCCCTGTGGAGGCACGAGAAACTGGGGAGGAAACCATCGGCGCAAATGCCTAGTAACTCTAGGAATCTGTGGGTTAGGCTTGTTCAGGTGTTCCCAGAGCTAGTCCTTAGTTAGGTGACAGGAACATGCGAACAAAGGCCATGTCAACTCTAACACATGGGAAAAGATCCCATCCCAAGACAAAAAAAAAAAAAAAAAAAAAAAATCAACTACAGCGGCAGCAGCAGTACCGATTGGCTGGTCCCAGTTTGAATTTTGTGCCCCTTCCCATCGGGTGCTCTTGCGGAAACGACCGGCGTGTGAAGTCACTGATGATGGATGACCAGCCTATCGTCCATTCGGTCTAAAGGACAGCTTTCATTAATTATTGGTGTTTAGCTTGTTTAGCTTCTAGTGCATGTGGCGTAGGTGCAGTGGTGGGGGGGGACGCTTTGACTTCCATGCCGTCCTGCATTGAAGTGCTCATGGGGTAGCTGTAGCATCGTTTTTGTACTTTTGCTTCTGCATCTTCTTGGCACCTCCTTTCCATTAAGAAATTGCAGAGGAAATTGACGGGAGTTTGCATATTGCATATTGGCCCCCCTAAGGTTTTTAGGATTTGCAGCAAATTGCCCAGAAACTTTTCCAATTGCTTTAATTTGTCCCTCTAAACCGGCTTGTCGGCGTAGTGCCCTCGGTTACAGGACAGCGTGCGAATTCTAGAAGTTGGTTGTGACGTGTCCTCTAACATTGACTCTAATTAAATTTCACATTAAGAAACGCAAATTCCTGAAAGAAACATATACATATATACCGGCATGAGAATAATTCAAGAAATATATCACGGGACTGAAGTTCCAATGAAAATCTGATTAGAGTTAACGCCAAATATACATTCATATATAGTCTTGAAAAATGTTTTTGAGCAGTCACTTTTTTTTTTCTCGTGAGTATATTATTATTGTAAAGTTAAAATTTTAATCTTTTTTGTGTACCCATTTTCATCCCAACAAAATAACCTTTAAGGGTGCACATGATAATTATTATGTTTCTTTGTTTTTTTATTTTCTTATTTTTTGTAATAAGTTTGGAATGCAATCATTTAAGAACGTAATTTTTTTTTTTTTTTGAGCAAATTTTTATTTCAAAAATAGGTTTAGAACAAAAATCAAAATTTAAAATTTTTATTATTTTTATTATTTTTGGAATAAAAGTGAGGAATAAAAAAACTATTCTCATTGTTCATTCTTACTACCACCCGCCACTCACTTGTTGCTGGATGTCGAACGGCCATCACCGATCACCAGCCGCCAACCTCCCCGCTTGTTGACCACCACCTACCATCACTTGAAAGGGAGAAATCGTGTTATTATCAAATGAATTTTTATTAAAAAAAATATAAATTTTGTATAGTTATTAAACACATATTTTTCTTAGAAAATCATATTGAAAATAAAAAGTCAGAAATTGATTTCTAGATCAAAATAGTTATCACTCCCACCGTAAATAGCATCTCAATACTACCGGAAGCAGCTTTGTGGAAACTGCTGTAATTAGTGCTTCGGTTTCCAGAATACCGAGCGCGTGATTTTTACTGTCTTGAAAAGTCAAAGTGCCCTATTTCAGTTGTAGTAACTTTGGAAAAGCCATACCAAACACACAATAGATGGTTCTCCAGATGTTATAATCGGATGGCAATTATCCGATGAAAAATCGCTGTCCGAGTTATTGGTCAAAAGTGTTTCCTTTAAAAAAAAAGACTTAACGAAATTTTTTTGGGGCATTTAAATTTTAAACGCACTAGGCTCGAGCTAATATGGTGAGCAAGCCGTAAAGTCGATGGGCCTGGAAGATGAGATGTTGCAGGCTCTCATGGGTCCGAAGAACCTGCAAATCGAGATGGCGTTCTCTGCAAAGCACCGTCGCAAAGCCCATCATCGTCCGGGCTTGGAAAAGAGAAACGCGGGACGGCTAGGAAACCTGCCGACGTGCTCCCGTGTCGAAAATGTTCACGATGCATGGCGCGTTCAGAGGAGAAAACGATTCCAGAGAATCTAAAAGATGAGAATTTCCAACTCATTCTGTTCTTGGCTGATCTTGGTACTCGAACAATTTCTACACCAACAAGCTTTTGTCGTATCAGGCAGATGATCAGGCAAGACTTGCAGCAGATCTTGAAGAAATACGGTGGAAGAGGGAGACTTTCAGGTTGTATACGGTGCTCGTTCTCTGCTGCATCTTTATGATGGGTGTAACAGGAACTGATCTGTAACGTTGCACTGGTGATAACGAAGGTTGAAACGGGACTAAAGTTTCGCCAACAGAAAGTAACGAAAGACAGCTTGCAATGCCTCATTAATGGCTAAGAAAAAACAGCAGTTGAGCTCCTAAAAAACCGGACAGCTTCTGGATATAAGGCGAGAAGAGTTGCAACTACACAGAAGCCCCCCAGAAACGAACAGTTTCTCGAAGCTTTTGCTCAAAGAGAGTATTCGGTTTCGATCAAACTTCTCGCGCTCTGTATTTGACGCTAACCAACTGAGAAACCCTTTGACAAGTAACGGCGAAAAGCAACAAATCCTTTGCGTTCTGATTTATATATCGTTGTCCAAACTCCACTCGTAGTTTCCTCCATTGCAGTCACCAAGATCCTTGAAATTCGAAGCTCTTGATATTTCGGCTGGTGGTGGTGGAAGAGAGCATTTCATCAGTATTGTGATATTCCTGAACATGGAGGCTCCGGCGCAAGAACAAGGTCAATCCCTACTTCGGATAACCGGTCCGTCGCAAGATCAAGAACCCAGAAGGCAACCGAAGACGCCGGCGCAAAAGGCGGTGCGGAAGACCTTCAAGCTAACCGCGCACTTGGCGAACCTCCTCCCCACGGGGACGGTCCTTGCATTCCAAGTCGTGTCCCCGGTCTTGACCCACCAGGGCAAATGCCCCACCTCTTTAAACCACACCCTAACCCTAGCCCTCCTCGCCCTCTGTGCCGCCTCCTGCTTCTTCCTCTCCTTCACCGACAGCATCCGGGACGAGTGCGGCAAGGTCCGGCATGGGATCGCGACGTTCAAGGGCCTGTTAGTCCTCGACGGGTCGGTGCGGCTCTCGCCCGAGGAGGCAGACAGGTACAGGATAAGGCTCCTGGACTTGTTGCATGGGGTCATGTCGGTGCTGGTCTTCGCGGCGATTGCGCTGTTCGACCCCAACGTGGTCAGGTGCTTCTATCCCTCGCCGTCGGAGGAGGCCCGACGGCTCCTCATGGCGGTGCCGATTGGGGTAGGGGTGGCGTGTAGCTTGGTTTTCCTCGCGTTCCCGACCAAGCGGCATGGCATCGGATTCCCTCTCACTCGATGTTGATCATATATTGGAGGTCTTGTGAGTTTTTCAGGTTTTTCAGAATTTTGCTCACGTAGATCAACAAGATGGATGACCTACTTACATGCAATTCAAGAATTGAAAATTCTTTGCTAGTTAAGACATGTCCTTTTTGCTCTTTCATAAAGATTGGTTTGATCTTGCGAAGTGGAATTATAATTTTCCATGATACATGGCTATGATTTAATCTAGTATACACACTCCAATCTTGTAATATGTATTTCAACTTACACGATCAAATAGAGATGGATGAAAAGAGCTCACTTTTTTACTGGGCCACGGCCCAAAACCAAAGGCCCACTGGCATGGCCTGCCATTCCTTCACAAATATTCAGACAAGGTAAGTTGGTAAGTGTAGGTCTAGGACCCCAATTTTTCTCTTTAACCTCTCCCAGTCTCTCCACATATATATACACACACAAAAAGCATGAAGATCATTCTCAAAAAGGACGATGTCCGGGGGTCTCTTTCCTTGTGATTGAGAGATTTTGGACTCGATACTAGTGAGTTCCCTGATTTAGAAAAAATTTATGCATCAACAATCTTTAAGCTTGACCTTTCTCTCAAATGTTCATGATGTTATCATAAACAAAAGTTTCCTTTTTTTTTTCTTTTAATCTTATCATGAACTTGGACCTCAATTAAGAGAGGTCGAGTCAAGTAAATTTGACTAGTGAACGAGAGCGAAGATGCTGGAGTTTTTCACGTGAAAGATACCTTTCACGATTTTATCGATATTTGTCCCGATTCGCATCACATTGCACTTCCGAATTTTTCTATTTTTATATCACGCTTTGGCGTGGTCGAATGTAATTGCGCAAATTAATTTCGTGACGCCATCCTCACCACGCCACGAGAGAGAAAAAGCCCCTGACGCGACATCCACTTTTTAATTAACTCGTAATAATTTCCGAATTACCTGCTGGAAAAAACCCGGAAACGAAAAGCAAACGAGAATCTCCACTCGCGAGCCCCGCCCCCGCGCGTGAGGCACACTCGCCCCTCCCTCCGTCGGCCACGTCACCATTCGCCGCCGCTTTCGGACAAGCCCCCTCATCGTACCGAAACTCCAGGGTCGAGAGATCTCCCTCCTTCCTCAAAAAGTCCCCCAAGAAAAAAAAAACAGCACCATCTTAAATTAATCGAAAATGAAAAAGAAAAAAAATATATATATATATATATATGTGTGTGTGTGTGTGTAAAATCATGCACAGCAGAGGAGAGAGAAATTTAGGGAGAGAGAGAGAGAGGGAGACATTTTAGAGAGAGAAACTACAGGAACCCTTCCAACAAAGGAGAAAAGCGATTCGCGAATCAATCCAATCCTTCGCTTCAACTTCACTGATCCAATTTCCCGACTCGATTTTCTAGAAAAACCCAAAAAAGAAATTTTGATTTGTTTTTTCTCGCTTTTCCACACACAAATCCAAAACCCCGTTTTCTCTCTCTCTCTATCTCCTCCGTTTTTTTTTTCTCCGATGGAATTATTAGTATTGTTATTATTGCCCGTGAATTTAATTTCATGCCGACGGCAGCAAGAAAACATGCGCGCGATTAAAGAAACCGCGACCGCCGCCGCCGCCGCCGCGCGCGGTCGCGGTCGCGGTCGCCGGCGCCGTCGCGGCTGCTCTTCTTCTTCTTCTTCTTCTTCTTCTTCTTCGCGTTCATCATGGAGATCGTCCTCTCGTAATTATGGCGAGGGTGGTGCTGGTGTCTTTTATGGCTCCAGTTCTCGGGAATTATTATTATTAATATCATTATTATGGTCGCTGGTGCGATATTCCACAAATCTGACCTCACATCGCAATCGACAAAGAGAGAAAGAAAGAGAGAGAGAGAGAGAGAGAGAGGGAAGAAAAGACTCGAGGAGAAGTTATCAGTATTTTTTGAATTTTTAATTTTCCTTTTCGGTGGAGAGAGAGAGAAGTAGAGAGAGAAGGAAAGTCTATTGGGTGAATTTATATTCCTCGCTTTTTCGTCAAACCAACAGAAAGTCATTTTTTTTAAGAGCGGACGGGGGAGTTTCTCCCTGAGAGAGAAGGAAGTTCGCTTCTTGATTTCTAGGGTTTGCGTTCGTCCCCGTGCTCGATTCTGGGTCGGCAATGGAATTCGGTTTCTAGCCCTCCTTGACCACCCCGTTCCGATCCGAGTTTTTCTCTCTTTCTGAGCTTCGAGCAAAATGGAGGAGGAGGAGGCGGCTGCAGCTGCTGCCGGCGCTAGCAGTAGCGGCGGGGGGGCCGCTGCCGGCGGAGGCGGAGGTGCTGGTAGTGGTGGAGATGGAGGTGGTGGTGGTGGGGATGCTGAGAAGAAGAAGACAGCTGAAGGGGAGGGCAAGTCTAAGCGCAAGATGAAGACTGCTTCTCAGTTGGAGATTCTGGAGAAGACTTATGCTGGTGGGAATGCTAATCAGTTTATTTGCACTTCTGTTGCCCTTTTTCTGATTTGTGTTATGTGATTTATATGCGCGTATCGGTTTTTTTTTTTTTTTTACACTGAAATTGGCGTTGATTCAGTGGAGCCGTATCCGTCCGAGGCGATAAGGACTGAGCTGTCGGGGCAATTGGGGCTTTCCGATAGGCAGTTGCAAATGTGGTTCTGTCACCGGCGTTTGAAGGACAGGAAGGGACCGTCCAAACGGCAGCGTAAGGACTCCCCAGCTGCCGCTGCTCCCGAGCCAATGTCGGTTGGTGGGGAAGCGGCGAATGAGCTTCCCTATGGTGCTGTTGCTGGATCAAGTTCGTTTGTGCCAGCTGTGGATCCTTGGCGAGCTGCCCCACGAGTCGGGACGGCTGTTGCACGAATCAGCGGTGATTATCCGGTGATCAAGCGGCATTACGAGCCAGAACCATCAATGGCTGAGCGCCATGCAATTGCATTTGTGGAAGCACAGTTGGGCGAGCCTTTGAGGGAGGATGGGCCGATTCTCGGCATGGAGTTTGATCCTTTGCCGCCAGGTGCATTCGGCACACCTATTGGTGAGTTGAGTTCTTTGCCTTATGAGCATGCTCATTTGGATGCAGCTATTTTGTTTAAAATCAGGGAATTACAATTTCTTTTAGTGATTGGTAGTTATGTCTTGTGTATGCATTAATTAGCTATCACAACATTTTGCAAGGCCATTTATCTTTTAGTACTTGAATGTCGCATGGAGCTTAGATCAAATCTGTCTGTTGGGTGATTAGATGTTAATGTTTTGCAAATTCAATTAGGCGAGTAGGAGTGAAGTTCAGATCAAACTAATATAGCTCCACAATGAAGACAGACAAAGAGTAGCCGGATAAATGATTGGTGTTTTGGACATGGGAAATAGCAAACTGGAGTACTTCAGTGAGCAGAGAACTTCATCTGTATTGGAACGAGTTCATCCAGAGTATTTCATAGATGGTCGGATTAAGACTTGAGATAAAAGGTCAGAGTAGTATCTAACTGGGGGCCATATCATGCAAAAGAATTTATGCAACTCTTAGTCGAAAAGAACTTCTCTTTGAAACATCATATAGAAATTATGGCATTGCGAAGTACAATCTGGAATTAGTGAAGATGTAAGGAAGATATAGGAGAGCAAATTATTGTGCATTGGACAGTCCTTGGACCAAGGCCTCTGGCCTTGACCTTGACAATAGGGAAAAAAACTGTTGAAGGGTAAATGGGATGTGTCGCCATCTGCAGATGTTCTCCTACTTTGTGATTTGGAGGAAATTTGGAGTGAGCTACTTGAATTTTATCTTGGTTGTGCAATAAATAATTGACTGCTAAGATCATAGGGCTATTGATTTGGACTGAGACATTTTGGAGTTTACAGGTTTAACTTTGGAGTCCAAAGGCAAAGATTTGACTGACGTCTCTTTAGCTTTGGAGACGTTTCTAAGAATAGGACAGAGTGAACCTGATTGTTGTTATACTGGTTGCCATTTGTGAGATTGTTGTGAAAAAAAGGCTACGCCTTGTAAACACTAAATCACTGCTGTCAGATTTGCACTTTTTCCTTTTTATTTGAGGAGATAAATGCAGAAATATGAATTATTGATCCTTAGTCTCATACAAACAATCCAAGGAAAATTCTCAGTTGTATGCATTTTCTTTTCTTGAGAGTCTTTTGTGATAATGTTATGCCTATCGGAAACATACTCTGTTTAGAATATCTTTATATGGTCCCTAACAATTCAAAACTAACACTAAGTTACAGGAGAACCAGGAACAAAGAGAACCTTGTTTTCTGATCTGTTGTTACTCGAAGTAAAGATCAGCAACTTATGAAAGAGTTTCTCCCTTTCACATAGAATAGAACTGGCTGCTTTTTCTACAATCGCTTATGCCACTGCAATAAGAGGTTTTAGGAGTCCCTTTAGCTGAATATGGGCTAATCTGTATTATGTTGCTGTTTTTGAGAGACTAGAAAGGACTTTTTATAGTTTGCTTTTATGTGGCTGTTAGCCTGTTAGGGCGTCCAGTGACAACAAGATACTAGCTTTCAGGTGGCTGAATGAGTTCTGTCATAATTTACTGCTTAATGTGTCTAGAATTCTTTTACTTTGGGGCCAAGGATTTCGATGGTTGAGTCCTTTGAAAGATTTGAAAGTAATAAGTTGATGTATTTCTTGTCCGACCCATTTTAATCAAGTTTCTTGCGAAAGGTTGTAATGACCCATGAAGCTGCTTTATAACCTCCGGTAACAATTTTGTTTACTCTGCAGGAGGAGCAGTGATGGGGCAACATAAACAAACTGGAAGATCTTTTGAGGCCAAATATGAGCGCTCTGATGCCAAATCAATTAAGGTCAGTAGGTGTCTGCATGTAGAATAGTGCAACTATGTATATTCAGGACATTTGAATAGATAAGCATACGGGGAGTGGAAAAGAATACTAGTTTTAGATCATTCATGAAGAAGAAACTATATTTAGAGTATAGTAGCTGAGTTGCTTTTTGGTTCTATCCTCAGATGATCTGAATTTTCTCCCAGCAGAGTTGGATAATTTAGCGTAGTTTATTGGGATTGGTTAGCTGAAACGAGCCACTCATCCCCCTATTCACAAAAAAGAAAAGGAACACCCAACCTCCCTCCCCGCATGCGAGCACCTCACACAGGCACAACAAAAAAGGGTGGTGGGGAGGGTAAAAGATTTGACTAAACTGACATGAATATTCATATTTTCTGTTCTTAGGGTGTTGTGCGTCCAGTCCATGAATACCAGTTTCTTCCGGAGAAACCAACTGTTAGAGCTGAGACATATGAAAGAGTTGTTCCACCATACCATGGTGGTTCAGATGGTAGTAACCCACGGATTTCGGCTGGACCTCCGTTCTTGCATGCGAATGAGCCAATGCCCTCTGGATATGGTCTTCAAAATCGGGTGCCCACTTTGAGTCTCTTGACTCCACCAGGCAAGCAGGGGCATCTCTTGACATCAACTCCGGGAGAGTATGATTTAGATCCATCAAAAACCTCGTCTACAAACTTGGAGAATGAAAATAGGCTTGGTGCTCACTCTGCTTCAGCATTGGACAATCCGATTGTATCATCAGACAGACGGGTCATTCACAATGAGGAACTTTTACGAGCTGAGAGAAAGAGGAAGGTAATCTCATGGTTCTCCAGTATTATGAAGTGTGTATAGGTAGATATCTTGTCGACAAAATTATTATCTTGAAGAATGTTTCGGTAAGTGTTGTCTCCAAACTATTACCTGTACAGAGTGAAGAGGCTAGAATACAACGGGAGGTTGAAGCTCATGAGAAAAGGATTAGAAAAGAACTAAAAAAGCAAGATATTTTGAGGCGAAAGGTACAGGGTGCTGATTTTCAATGAAATTTATTTGTTTTAATGGATATGTTTATATGTTGTCGTTTAATACTATTGCATGTCAATACCTAGAGAGAGGAGCAAGTAAGAAAAGAAATGGAGAGGCTTGACCGTGAAAGGCGGAAGGAAGAAGAAAGATTACTGCGGGAGAAGCAGAGAGAGGTAGAGAGGTACCAGCGTGAGCAAAGGCGTGAATTGGAGAGGAGGGAGAAGTTCTTGCAGAAAGAGTCTAGAAGAGTAAGCTTGAGGAACTGTGGTTTTTCCTTTCTTCTCAATCTGTCTGTAAACATTAAGTTGTTTCAACTAGTAAATTGCTGGTGCGTTTGTAGGCTGAGAAACAGAGGAGAAAAGAGCAAGCTCGCAGAGAAAAGGAAGCTGCCAGACTTAAAGCTGCTAATGAGAGAGCAATTGCTCGCAGAATGGCAAAAGAATCAGTGGAACTCATTGAGGATGAACAATTGGAGCTAATGGAGTTTGCAGCCTCAAGCAAGGAGTTACCTTCAATTATGTCTCTGGATTTCGAAACTTTGCAAAATCTTGAGTTATATAGAGGTAGGTTGTGCAATCTCTGGTTGGACATGAGGTTCTTTGTGATTGCAGCAGCAGATTATTCTGAAGCTATTTATTGTCCTCATCAATGCATGCAAATTGATCTCTTGCTTTACTTTGGCTTCTTGACTTGAATGCAAGTAGCCAATGTGTCTTTAATAGGAATTTATGTTTTCTCCTTTTCTTTTCACAAGACCTTGTAGATGATAAACCAGCATGCTAACTTTGGCAGGATTTGATCTCCTTAGAAATCCATGCTAGCTATGTGCCAGTAAACTTCCGCAGTTGATTTTTACTGTGTATGATGGCAGTCTTCTTACTGTCCTATTGTTGGAACATAAGGAAAACTTTGCATGAACACAATTTTTGAAGCCGTGGAATTTGAAGCTCTGAAGCAATGTTATAATGAGTTGAAGAAGAAAACCTAGGTCGACTGTTGATTAGTTAGGCTGACATGTTTGGCTCCAAATTTCCAACTTTTGGGTTGTTTTTTTTTTTTTTTTTTTTAATTGATTAGTTTTTACTGAAAATTTTGCATTTGTTTTATAGCCATCCCTAGCTTAATTGAACCAACTCATGAGATACAATTTAGTAATGCTATCTATGAAGAAGATATTATCTATTATTCCAGATTCTATGACTGCATTTCCATCCATATCTGTGCAAATGAAAAGGCCGTTTGCAATTCAACCTTGGTCACATTCAGAGGAGAATATTGGGAATCTTCTCATGGTAAGCTTGAGCTTTGCTTCTTCTTTTATTTTAGTTTTATTATTGCTTTTCACATGTCCTTTTATCTTCCCTCGCTCCTTTATCCTTTTACTTTGGGAAAAAATGCCAAAAGAACTCATGATTTTTATCCTAGTTAATATGTTACCTCTTACTTTAATTTACATTTAACGCATATACTTATTAATGATATACTGTAATCATTGCTTTATTTACTATATCATCAAATATCAGGACAAATTCATTTAAATTTAATGCTGTCCCGTTAGATGTCAGATATGTAGGTTCTGGTTGATGTGAGACTATTTGTTGTACCTTTTTAAGGTAGAGGGACGAAGTAAATTCTAGTTCAATGATTAGGGTTGTTTTTCTTTTACTGTCCAATGTTATTGAGGAGAGCAGAACTTAGGTAGATCACTTCTTAAGACAGCAAACTATGCCTAGGCCTTTCCAAGAAATAGTTGGTTAAGATAATGCCAGTTTTGGAGTTTCATCACAGAAATGATACATGCGAATTCGAGTTGTCCAAGTGTAAGATCTGTTATCCTGAGTATCATTCTATTTTGCCATGCTTGATCCCCGTATAATTAGCATCAGACTATGAGGCCTCGTGGGCATCTTACATTAGCATGTTAGCTTCCTTTAGACCGTGTTCTCTCACATTCCTTCAAAGACTTTAGGTGTCCCTGTGAGTTTGTAGTTGAAAGTTCTAGCATATAACAATTCTGTTTATTATACATTGCTACTGGACAATTTTTCTCTTCATATGATGAAGTATGATATTTCTAATAATGTAGGATTTGTTCGAAATAACGTTTTCCTATTGTAGATTGCGATATTGTAGAAGTGATTGATATGATACGTGTCAACTCATTTGATAATTATTGTGTCCGTATGCCTTGCTTTCCCAGTGAAAAAAATGTCGGTTTGTGCATGAACCTTTAGAATTTGAAATATTTCACTGCCTATGTAAATCTTTTCCTGAAAATATCTTGGATTTTGTTTCTTGACTTTAGGCTTGGAGGTTCGTGATAACTTTTGCAGATGTTCTTGGTCTGTGGCCGTTCACGCTTGATGAGTTTGTTCAAGCTTTCCATGACTACGTACGTTCTGTTTTCTAACATGCATTCCATTCCTTAAGGAGTTATTATCTCTAGGCTGGGAGTGCATGAGCCTTCTTGGTTTCACGCTAAGCGTATTTACCTTGTGGCTCAGGATGCAAGGTTGTTGGGTGAGATACATGTTTCTCTGTTACGAACAATCATTAAAGATATTGAAGATGTTGCAAGGACACCTTCCACTAATGTGGGAGCGAATCTAAATAGTGTTGCTAATCCAGGCGGTGGCCATCCGCACATAGTTGAAGGGGTGAGCTACTTCTTGTTAGTTCCTACAGTTGTTTGGATTATTATTAGATTCACTGTGTGTAAAGAATCCTTTACGCATTCACTAGTAGATGGATGACATGTGTGCTTAAAGATAGTTATGTAAACAAGTTTATCCACTCAAGTTGAGAGTGTGAATTGTTTCTTACTCTGGTGGAGGTCTTAAAAAAAATCCTAATTATTTTATGAAGGACATTGTCGTGGAAATTTTTTTGTGCAGAGGAGGAGGGTTGTAGATGTGTTCACTTCTGGAAGTTTAATAATTAGTTGCCAGTGATTTTTCTGATAGAGTATCATGGTATCAGTTGGCCTTTCTTGTGTCTCTGGCATTTACCTTTATTCATTTCAAATATAAGAATCGTGGGAACATCCTTAAGCTGCTGTCAGTAAAAATAGGAACTTTCGATCCTTTTACTAATGACACTGCTTCTCAAGCTGGTCGTACATGAGCAGTTATCTTTTTCTGCTTTGCTTGTCATTCATAACCTAAGATTAAGGCATTCCTTGTAGGCATATTCTTGGGGTTTTGATATTCGGACGTGGCAGCGGCAATTGAATCCGCTTACATGGCCTGAAATACTGCGGCAGTTCGTCCTTTCTGCAGGATTTGGGCCCCAACTGAAGAAAAAGAATGTTGAAGCAGCATATATTCATGAAGATCATGAGGTGACTTCATATCCATCAAGAAAGCTACTTGTTTCTTGGATTGTCATTTCGTGTTGCTGTTTGCATTTCAGAAAGAGTACAGAAGTTTCAATACTTTGAGAGATATGCTGTTTCCTTGCATTGGTTTGTTGGTAAAGATGGTATTTCCTTCTTGTGTTATATGGCTAGAGTTCGTTCTGTATCTTGTAGTAGGACTCGGAAGGCATGTTAACCACCCTAGATCTCGCAAAAGAGTAGTTTGAAAATGACTGGGACAACTTCCACTTTTATCTAGAGATTGAAGCTAGTATCTAGTTGTAGGACTAGAACAAGTTGCCATGGATAAGGATAACCATGAGAACACTAATTGGAAAAGTTCTTGTGGTTTTTTCCTTTTTGCATTTAATTTTTAGATCTTAAGAATTGTACTGCAATGATGAGATTCTTTGTGTGCATTTGTTTCTTCTGCTTGTCTGATGGTCATTTCATTTGCATATTAGCTGTTTTGCAGCCATTTTAAGCCTTATGTTCACACGTATTGTTAAAAACCTCAATATCAGGAAATCTCTTACACATAAGCAAGGATAGTCATTCATTTCTCAATACGCCGAAACTGAAAAGTGCTGTGTGGAGTTGCCTGAGATTTGCGGCTTCTTTACCTTTTTCTGGGTATCTTGAAGTTACAAATGTAGTTGAATTTTTGTCTGGTATGTGACTGCACTGGGTGTTGTTTCTTTGAAACAAAATTCATTGCCGCCTCCTGAAGCATATGGCTTCAGGAGAACTGACCATATAATCGACTCCTTATGAAGCGGTGCTTCAGGAGTGCTGTGGTCACTCCATCTCCAGGATGCTTCGTTAGTACTTCAAAGAACAATTCCCACCACGTTAGCAGAAGAATGGAGAGAATTCATTCATTGTAATTGTCAACAGAAAGCGAGTCAGGTGTTTATTGCTGTATAAAATTCATGGTTTGAGGAATTAATCTAAGAAATCTCTAGTTGTAGTTGACTGGACCAAAGATCATCAATCTTATGAGTTTAGTAACTGTTTTGCTGTTTGGATCATTGCATCCCAATGTTGTGGCTTCTGAGTTCCAATTTAAGATTTTAGGTATATTAAGTTGTGGCTGGGGTTGCTCTTCATACTTTCAGGTGATGCTAGTTTGAGACAAACTTATCGAACATCCTTTCCATGTTATCTTTCACGTTGGTTGTATATATTTTAACTGATGCATTGGATTAAGGGTTTTTAAGCCCTTCTAATGGTCTTTTGTGTTTTTCTCCCAATGACAATAAAGTATTTTCACTTTTTGAAACTATGAATTTTATTAAATTAACTTCATATATGGAATTAAATAAAAGGCGTTTCTTAAGCTAAGAGTCAAAGGAAAGGGCTAAAGTTTGCAGCCCTCAACATCCTGAGTTACTTTACTTTGCTGTAGTGAAAAGTGAGTACTTTTCACTCAAATGAAGTTGTTTCCTCCGATGCAGGGGCAGGGTAATGATGGTCAAGATATAATTTCTATTTTGCGAAATGGTGCAGCTGCTGAAAATGCCTTTGCCAAAATGCAACAAAGGGGATTTTCTAATTTACGCAGATCGAGGCATCGTTTGACCCCTGGAACAGTCAAATTTGCAGCTTTTCATGTTCTCTCTCTGGAGGGAGATGATGGCCTATCAATACTTGAAGTCGCCGATAGGATTCAGGTGAGAGGATTTGTTGACTGAAAAATGTTTGATCATGTTGTCCTTAAAGTATTAAATATCCTTTTTTATGGTTTCTCTTGAAAGAAATGTGGACTACGAGATCTTACTACTAGCAAGACTCCAGAAGCATCGGTAGCTGCTGCTTTGTCAAGGGATACAAAGCTTTTCGAGAGAACTGCTCCATCAACTTACTGTGTCCGACCTGCTTATAGAAAGGATCCAGTTGATGCTGAGGCTATACTTTCTGCTGCTAGGGAAAGGATTAGAGAATTTAAAACTGAGCTTGTTGATGAAGAGGAAGCTGACGATGCTGAAAGAGATGAAGACTCTGAAAGCGAAAGCACCGAAGACCCTGAGGTGGATGATTTAAATGCTGAATTAAATTCTCAGGTGGAGGTCTCCCAAAGAGATGTTGATCTACTCGGTGTGAAAACTCTTTCGGGTGATGGAAAGGATGATGCTGATGAAATAGACATCTCACAGAATGGCATGGAGAGAGCGAATGGAGATTCATCATTGATGTGTCCTGAAGACTTGATCAAGGATGAAGATGCCAGTGCTCCTGTTGATAGAGGTGATGGTGGCATTCAAGATGAAGTAACTGATAATCAGCAAGACACCGATATTGATGAAAGCAATCCGGGAGAGCCATGGGTGCAAGGACTTATGGAAGGAGAGTACTCGGATCTTAGCGTTGAAGAGCGCCTCAATGCTCTTGTCGCTATTATTGGTGTTGCAATTGAAGGGAATTCAATACGTAGTGTTCTTGAGGTAAACTATTCTCATTTCACTGAGCATCGGGAAATAATTATTGTACTCCTGTTTGTGGTCTGAAATTTGAGTGACTTTCTAGGAACGCCTGGAAGCAGCAACTGCATTGAAGAAACAGATGTGGGCAGAGGCACAACTCGATAAACGCCGAACAAAAGAAGACTACCTGATGAAGATTCACCATCCACTCCAAATGGCAAGCAAAACTGAAGCTAACGTTCCAAACATACCATCAGCTGAGGGCAAGCTAAGCCCTTTGCTTGCTGTTGATGGTGGTAACAATGAGATGCCAGTGGATCCTGCTATTCAGCGAGAATCAATGATGGTTCAGCAGAATCCCAGTCCCTTAATAACTTCTGAAGGAAACGTGCACGTGCAAGATATTCCTGGCAGTTCAGAAAATTTTTCACTGCAGCAAGTAGGATATGCGGCTGAAATGTCCCGCTCACAGTTAAAATCTTATATTGGTTACAAGGCAGAAGAGTTGTATGTATATCGGTCATTGCCTCTTGGTCAGGATCGAAGGCGCAACAGATACTGGCAGTTTGTCACATCCAATTCAAGAAATGATCCTG
This sequence comes from Eucalyptus pumila, assembly GCA_016097595.1. NCBI lineage: Eukaryota > Viridiplantae > Streptophyta > Magnoliopsida > Myrtales > Myrtaceae > Eucalyptus > Eucalyptus pumila. Next base: position 9,508,144 of record CM027856.1, on the reverse strand, counting down.
GCTGTGGTAGGATCTTCGTTGAGTTGCATGATGGGCGATGGAGGCTAATTGATTCTGAAGAGGTGCTGATCCATCTTAAGTGCCCACTGTATGATTGAGTTGTTTGCCTGCATTAGCGGTTATATGTGTGTGATTTGTTATCTATCAATTGTTTCATGCGTCTCTCTGGTAAATTAGTATTTATTTTGATATTTAGATGTTGCAGCCTAACATTGTTCTTTTCCCTTGATATAACTTCCCCACAGTTCTAATCAATCTGTGCAATGCATGCAGGGTTTCAATTCTTTGTTAGCATCTTTAGATGTACGTGGGGTTAGAGAATCATATCTTCACTTCATGTTGCAAAGGATAGAGTCATCATTTAAAGAATCTGTTAGAAGAAATGCAATCTGCACTGGTGGCAAGAGAACAAGTGAAGAGAAAGTCAAGAGAGAGGCTCTTGAAGTGCCACATGGCTCTGATGCTTCCATAGGCATTGACAGCCCTAGCAGTTCTGTATGTGGAGTGGATCCTGAGACATCAGAGACCTCCACATCGTTTGAAATTGAGCTCGGAAGAAATCGACATGAGAAAGATGGTGCTCTAAAGAGATATCAGGAGTTTGAGAATTGGATATGGAAGGAATGCCTAAGTCCTTCGGTGCTATATGCCATTAAATATGGGAAGGAAAGATGTGTGCCACTTCTTAATGCTTGTGATCGATGTCATGAGATAAATTCTATGGACTATGATAACTGCCCCTCATGTTGTTGGACCTCAACAACCTTGAAAAATGACTTATATCTCTCTGAGTCTGCAGCACCTTCTGAGCACAAATTGCATATGCTGCCTGACCTTACTAAGCATGGTTCGGTGTCTTCCCCTGTGAAAACAAGACTGCTTAAAGTGTTATTGGCTTTGGTGGAGGCAAGTTTATCCTATGCTTTTAATATCTCAAGCCCTTTTCACTGTGATGTTTTGAATTGTGCTTCCCTGAAGATTCTTGCAGCTTATGGTTTTCTTAATGATGACTTGTCAGGCTTTTGTTCCTCCAGAAGCTCTTGAGTCCGTTTGGACTGACGATTATCGCAAGTCTTGGGGTATGAAGCTGCGAACTTCATCATCAGCTTCAGACCTCCTTCAGGTTTGTCTTAACTTGTGTCGTTATGCTGTTGCTATATTGGACTTCTAGCGCCGTTATCCCTTTTCCTGAGAAACAGGGAAATGCCTTTCCCTTTGACTCTATGTGCCTGGAAACTTTTTTTTTTCCTTCCCTGGATCTTAAAAGAATGGAGTATGGCTATGCACTATATTGGTGCTTTTGCATCGTCTTCTTATTGCTTGCTGTCTTATTTCATCCTTTAATTGTCTGATGGCTAGTATATGACAAGACTTTTTCTCCCTAATGGTATTCCTTGCAAAGTATTCTCTTCTCTAAACTTGTTTCTTTTTTTCTTTTTTTTCCTTCCCTCTTTATTTGTTTTCAGGCTTTGACATTATTGGAGAGTGCCATTAGGAGGGATTATTTGGCCCCTAATTTTGAGACCACTAATGAATTGTTGAGCATCTCTTCGGGATTTGCTACTGATATTTCTGTGAGTCTTGAAGCTTTGATTGTACTCCCATGGATACCCCAAACGACAGCTGCAGTTGCATTAAGGCTCATGGAATTTGATTCAGCCATCTCTTATTCGCTCCATCAAAAGGCGGAGTCTGCAGTAAATGAAGGATCTGGGGACTTTGAGGTGAGTTGCTTTGTCAATGTAATGAACTCTGATATTGTTTATGAGGTTGCATAATGATGAAGGAAGGTACATAGCAGTGGATTGTTGTATGCTGCCAACTTTCCTATAGCCAGTCAATTACCTTAGTAAATTAGTGATGATAACCATAGATGGGGATGTGATTTCGGTGGCTTTATCACAAATGCTTCATTTTACAACTGTTCTACCATTTACTGCAGGACCTCACAGGTTATTACTTCTGTATTTGATCTCAGTAAGCTGGTCCGAGTTTAACTGGAGTTGTAGGACTATGATTTGAAAATTTGAAAACCTCTTTTTCCCTTGCTTGGCTGTGATAATATCACATACAATTCAGTTTATCTTGGCGTATTAATTTATCTCAATATCAATTCACAATATAAGCAACCTATGAACATGGCCTAAGAATTTATGCATGAACTTTGTGGCATAAGCCGAATTTTTGTCCTTTAAATCCTTGCTGATTGTTTATGCAATTAATGGGTCTGCTCTTCCTTTTGCCAGAAGTTTCCATCAAGATACATGGGCACGAGGAGTTGGCACAACCATGATAGTGCAGCAACTCCTTTTCGAGGTGGACCTGTAGATGAAAACTGGGCTGACCCTGGGCCGGCACTTGCCAGGTCTGGTCGACGACGGGGCCGGGGAACTGGAAGGGGCCTTAGTCGCACAGGCGGCCGGAGATCCCAGAGAAGGATACCTGGTGGTCCTAGGTTTGACTCTGGCAAGAAAGCTAGAGTGGCAAATGGTGAGAGAGGGCGGTCCCGTGGACGAGGTGGACGTAGGCGAGGACGACGTAGCACTAGAAATCGGCAGAGAGCAGTGAAAAAGGAAGTTCCTGTCTTTGATGAAAGGGACGACACAAAAGAACTGATGATGGAGGAATCGCCAGGGGTCTTGATTGAGGATGGATGGAATGGGGATGATGGTAATAATGTGGGGCTGAATTTGGAGGAAGCCGAAAATAGCAGCAGTTCAGAGAGTTCAGAATTTGAGGATGAAGATGGGCAAGCAACTGGGTCGTACAGATATGATCTCGCTGCAGATGATTACTCTGGAGGCCTCAATGGCAAGGCCGATGAATTGTCGGAAGCAAGCGATGATAATATGGATGGCAATGAGGAAGTTGAGGAGGAGGAGGACGACGACGAGGATGAGGGAGATGATGGGGGCGGAGATTTAGATGTTCGAGAATACATTAACGGGGAATTCGATGAGGAGGAGGAGGATACAAGAGCCATTGATGGATTTGAAAATGTGGACCCTGATGAAGGTACAGGATCTACATCTTCGGAGTACAGTGACTGAAGGTCCATGTTGCCGGCAGAAAACGGTGCTCCCATCATATTGTTTCGACCGTAGGTTCTTAGCGCTAAATGTATTTAGAGAGAGAGAGAGAGAGTTGTTGAAATCACTCAATGTCAGGGCAATTCTGTCACACGCAGAAGTATATTCGCGGTGCGGTGTACTTTGATAGAGCAAATACTCTACGTACATTTGGTGATAATGAGGAAAAGAAGCTTGGATATTCACTTCTATTCCGACAGCCTAAAGAAGAATTACTTCCATTTCACTTCCATTCGTTTTTTGGCTCCTCTCACTCACTTGGATTTTTCCTGCTTGGCGCTTGATGATGTGCCCTGCGACATGCTGTGGCTACCGTGATCTGTGACGAGCATGGACGAGTCGAGTCGGGGTAACGAACCAATCATTTTGGAGCGGTTGTCGATTGCGCGACGTGGTTATTCTGTTACATGGTCGACAACCAAGGCCTCTTTTTATTCCCTGATTCTTATGGTCTCCAAATGCTTCTGCAGTTCAACTTGTGTTGTTTCTCTTTTGGCGAGACTTAATTACATTACCGTGCGATCAGACTCACAGGCCGTGATCGATCGAGTCGGAAGCGACCTTTGAGGAAAAGATGGTGGAAAGAGAGAACGTCGCGCTCCTTTCTCACACGGAGAGAGAAGCAGCGACGACTAATCCAATTGATTTTTTTTGACTTCATTACATTACCAACCCTTTTTCTTGGGCGATCTAGAAGGCGAAATCTCTCACATCAGCCCGCTGCATTCATGATTTTTTGGTTCTAGAGTGCTCCCTACAGAACATATACCCAAAGGCTACAAGAAAGAGGAGCCCGCCTTATCATCTAAACCCGCATTTTGTTGGTCAGTGTTCCACCGACATCCAATCGATGATGGCTAATTAGGATCTTTTTTGCTAATCACGAGAGAAAGCTTCACATTAACAAATCGAATCGACAAATGTTCCAAACAAGAGAGATTTCGTCGTACGTGAACTAATTGGATTTTGTTGGTCAGTGTTATACCGACATCTAATCATCGATTCGATAGCTAATCAGGATCTTTTTTGCTAATCACGAGAGAAAGCTTCATATTAACAAATCGAATTGACAAATGCTCCAAACAAGAGGAGATTTCGTGGTATGCGAACTAATCGCTCGGTCGACTCGTTCCACAATTTGCTAAGGCAGGCAGGCAGGCAGGCAGGCAGGCACTAAAATACTTTGTGTTCATACACATATTCGGAACTCCAATTCATCATCCCGAAACTGCTGTTCACCACCTCAATGAATGTGGGGGAACATCTAAAACATCAAATTACTGGAAAAAGAAGAAGAAGAAGTGTGGCCCTAAAATGAATAAACAATTTATAACAAAGAGAAGAAGAAGAAGAAGATGAACACAGAGAGATCGGAATGAATGATCAGCAAGGAATCTGGTCGGTGAACCAACTGAGCACTTTGACCGGGAGCTTCACCAGATCCACCGCCAGGTTCGCCAGCCAGGCGAAACAGATGCAGCACGGGCACAGGCAACTCAATATCGACCTGCAAATTCCAGAAAACCAAAAAAAAAAAAAAAAAAATCCATTAGAAAAAAAACAAAGAAATCAATGAAGAAGGAATCCATCCAAGGCGACGCAAAACTGTCGAACTCGGAAGCGATTTGCGAAAGGAGAAAAGAGATTGCAAAAGATCAAAGCTTGATCGCCATCGTCGCACGCGCAAACGAAAGACTTTACGCAAAAGATTCGACAATGCCGATGGATTTTCGCACGCCGCGCAAACAAAAGACTTTACGCAAAAGATTCGACAATGCCGATGGACTTTCGCGCCCCGCGCATCGAACGGAGCCGCGATCGCCGAGGGGGAAGGGACTCACCCGATGAGCCAGACGACGGCTCCGACGAGGGACAGGACCAGAGCGACCAGCGCGAAGGGAAGGCCCAGCAGGAACCCTAGCGGCCTGCACTCCATCGCCGAACCTTGCTTTCTCCGACCTGCGCGTGATTTCTCCCGGAAAAAGACCTCTCGCGGCGCGGAGAAATGGACGGGGGAAATCGGCGGACGCGGGCTGGCTGGTTTTGGAACTTGCGGAACCGGCAAAGCGGAAATACGAACTGCCCCGGTGCAATGACGGAAGAGCCCTCGGGCGGTTGGCGGCTCTCGCACAGGAGGCCAGGGGTAGTCTGGTCAAAAAGGATCTTTCGGAAGGTTCGACTCGGTTTCCGTTAGAGCCGCGGAACCGGCCTCGCCCTGCGCGGGCGTTCTCGTTTTAATTAAGTTGCCCGTTCGGTTCGGTGATCGTGAGATTCCATGGCAATCGAGGAGTGGGACCCCCATGATCTCGCTGAGGACGTGGCATTCCTTTCAAAATAATTATGATGATGATTTGGTTTTGTGATTTGAATTTCCGATTCTGGAGAATGGGCTTAAAATAGCGTCGGTCTGGCTTATTGTGGTCTACCGATTTGAGATTTGTTTTCTCTTTTGTGACAAAAATTAATTTGAAGTGAAATAGAGCACGAATATACCGGTTTGGATTAAATGCGACGAGATATTTTTTTTTTTTTTTTCTTTTGATGATCCAGGAAAATCCGTAAGCCAACAGTCAGCTTGGGGCCTACCACCCTCGTGAAGGGGGTAAATCCACATGCGACGTGTTAGGGATTCGAACTTCTCCCTTTCGTGAGGAGGAGAAAGCCCGAAGCCAGCAACGCTACTCAGTGCGATGGTATGCGACGCGATACTTCAAGAGGTTTTTATGACAAAAATAAGTTTTAGGTAAATATAGCACATGTGTATCATATTGAATTTTTTTTATGGTATTAATTCAAATAAAAATATATGGTCATTGTGTATTTTTTCGAAATTAATATTGGACGAATGACATGATTTTTATTTTTTTGGGGATAATGACAAATTATTTTTGAATTTTTAATTTTGGAGAATGGGCTTCAAAGGAAAATGCACGATTTACTGATGAGCGTCACATGTCCGTGTGGGGGCTTAACACCGGCCGTGCCCCCAGACTAGCCAAGTTCATGTGGGTGTGCTCGCCTGACTCACGATCCCGGCAGTGGTGTGCATGTGCTAGCGTCTTGGCTCTGTGCCATGGTAATGCCTACTAATGTGTAATCTATTTTGAATAAGCTAAAATTGAATAAAATAAAATAAAGGCTGCTACCACCAAAATTACTTCTGTGTCACATTTACTTTAAATTAATTTTTAGGTCAAGAAAAATTCTAAAAATTGATATACTTGTGCAACATTTACTGCAAATTGTATACCTATGTCCCATTTACCCCAAGTTGTGGTAATTTTCGAAATTCTTTAGAGATAAATGTGACACGGATGTATTGATTTGAAATTTTTCATGACATTAATTTGACATAAATGTGGCATAAGTGCATAAGTTTAGATGTTAATGCCATAAATGTGGCACAAGTGCACGAGTTTAGATGAAGTGCGGCATGGTACTTTAAGACTTCTTGTGACACAAAAGGTAGTTTGGGGTAAATGTGGTATGAGCGTACAAATTTAGAGTTTTGATAGTATTAACCCGATAAAAATTAATCGGTTATCGTTTTTTTTTTCGAAATTAATATTGAACCAATGGCACGATTTTTATTTTTTCGATTGTAATCCGCTGGGACAAATTGGGCTTAGCCTTCGACTAATGATGCCCCTCTTGGTGTTATAATTCCACTTATTCAATCTCGAATGGGTCATCTAACTTTAACTTCGCCTTCAACCTGCCGGATTAGCGGTGGCCATGGTCGTCGTTGCTAAGTGTTGAGCTTCTCAACCTGCCATGGAATATGATGAATGAAAAGCATATATGGGTTGACTCTCCCATGTATAATCCAAGCTTCTCAATTCTCCAATATCATCCTCTCTTTTTTTCCCCACTGGCTTGAGCATCGAGGGTCAACACGCCACTTGATTTCCAGACAATAACATTTTGGCTTAAAATCACTAGAAAATGGAGAATAAAAGCTAGAAAAAGAATTTGAAACACAAGATTTTATCCCGATTCATCCTTAAAATAGGGCTACGTCCATCCAGTAGATGTTTCCACTATAATTAGCACTCCATAACTCTCTACCACATCCCTTAATTGCAAGAGAAAGAGATTATATGTATCTAATAATTATTCATGAGCTCAATCCTAAATTATTAATAAAATATGGGCTCAAATTATTTAAGTTTCTAGGTGGCTCGAGGGTGCTGCCCTTGCAACCTCTGTTGGGGCTCTCCCTAGACCCCATTTGCTCATTGGGGAGCGAGATTCTCGTGCCTTCTTGTCGATAGGAAATATAAATCACATCTCAACCCAGACGTGCTAATCGGTATAACCGCGCATGCTTAGGTCGAATCCTCACCCTCGGCCCTAATCGTGCTAGGGACTAACATGGTTGCATTAAGGCATGGAATACATGACCTCTTTCCTCATGTGGTATTTCACTTCTTTGTATGGAGCAAGTGTGAGGAAAAGGGGAGCTGAAGAGAGGTGCCAAATCGATGGAGGAATATTCCCCGCATGGATACTGTAGGGAAGGTTAAAACGGTGCATGATTGTGGTCAACTCCTCCACAAAACAGCTCTGAAAAAAAACAAGAACATAAGACTGGTAGATTTCTAGGCCTACTACTGTCAATAGGTTGTTGCCTCGTTGGTCCACGATTGTTTTGTCTTCTCAGCTTTTTTCTTCTTCTTTTTTTTGGCGCAGGTCTTCTCAGCTTTTTGAGTAGTTAGTTTCTTCTTTCTGACCGACAAGTAGTGGACCATCTCAACCTGTACATTCACACATCTTGTTGAGATCGGAACTACGTTAGAAAGGGGCGATGAGATTCAAGTTATGCAAAACATGACATTTAGCAGACGAATAAAAAATTCGAAGGGTTCGCCCGTGGTAGCCTCACGCTTCAGATTTTTTTTATTCTATTTACACCCTTTCGAAAGAAAGGGTGAAAAATGGTGAACCATCATACTATTTCTCTCTTGTGATTGGCCTATTTGATGTCTGATTGGGTAGCGACATTTGGGATTGAGCTCATCTCTCACGACTAAGACGATTTGTTTGCTTAAGTAGTTGAAGTAGACGGAGCCTGAATTGGGCGTTTTGGGCCTCATTCTATTGTTATATTTTGGCAATCCCGATACTATCACCACCTTCCCTCTGTACGAAAGTTCGCTTTGACAATGGCACTTACTCCAAGTCGGTGCCACCCTCTACTTGTCCCAAGGCTTTTATGGCAAAATTCCTATAAACACATAAATGTCTACAATCAACTTAGAGTTTTTCTTTCATTCACTCATGATGGATGAAAAACCTAAGATAGGATTCATTTTACACATTCACTTTGAAGAACTGCTAAAATCTCACGGAGCAAATTTAGTATGATTGTAACCTGTCAAGGTAGCTTTAAAAATCAACTTTAGATTTACACCTTTTGCTTTTAGCGTATAGAATTTGACTTTTTCTTAATAATAAACACCTAAGACATGTCAAAAAGTATATAAAGTAGATATTTAAAATCAAAGTCATATGGAAATTTCTCAAAAATTTGAAGCGGCAAAACGATCATAAATAAAAATACTTTTCAGAATCAAAGCAAACATATTTTCTGCAAGGGTGAGATTGGAAAAAAAAAAGAAAAAGAGAAAAAGAGAGGACAATCATGATTGACAAATTGCAAACAAGTTTTCTTGGAATAATTTTATATATATAATGCTTGGAACACATAAACATTTTGATTCCACAATTATGCATGACACTTATCTAGAAAGAAATTATCCAATCAATCGTAAACATATTGTATCAATATCAATTTGACTCTATTTTTTTTTTATATAATTTTGTCAAATTCAGTCTTAAACCTTTGCATAAAATTTTATATAATTTCTAAGTCAATTTTCATCATAAAATTATGGGTTAATACCTGAAAAACCCCAAACTCGATACACTTGTGACAAATTTACTCCAAACTATTTTTTTTGACCACCAAAAACCCCAAACTGATATACTTTTGACAAATTTACCTAAAACTAATACACTTGTGATAAATTTACCCTCTGTTAGTTTTCGTTAAATTTTATTGTCAATTTATTAAGTTAAATGACATGTGACAATTAACTAGTATACTAATTTGGGATTTTATGATTCTTTTGTCAAAGTTTACAATTTTTATAATTTTTTTGTGGTATTAATTCAATTTAGCAAATGGTACATTTTTCACAAATTTATCAGTTTAGGATTTTTTGCGGTCGAATAAATTAGTTTGGGGGTAAATTTGTCATAAATATACCAATTTATGATTTTTTATGGTCAGTCGGAGTAAATTTGTCACGGCGTATCAGTTTTGAGTTTTTCATAATCAAAAAAATAATTTGGGATAAATTTATCATAAATGTATCAATTTGAGATTTTTTAAGATATTAACCCTAAAATTATTAGCATGGCAGTTCATTCATTGTCGTCCATTATGACCGTGTGAATTAAGCTTCATAAACGTGGTGTACCAAATAGAAAGTCACTTTCTAGATGTCTAGTCAGATCACAGTTTTTAGTCACTTGGGTTTGAATCACCAAATGAAATTATTGTCATTTTGGGGGACCCATCTGATTGCCTAAAAGATTTTGAGGGAGTCCTTGTCACGGCTGGACCACCCCCAAAATAAAAGACGTGTGTCCTTTTCTTATCTCCACTTAATTTTCTTTTCCTTTTCTGAAAAATAATGGGTTTCAATCGCACGTTCGTGTTTCCGTTTTTATGTTGCCTTTCTGATTATGTATGGCTGAAATTTAAAGCCCACTTTCCAATGGAGACAAAGAACTTCTCTTGAGTCTTCCGTCTGCATTCATGCTAGCTAAATTTGCGCATACATGTTATTCAATAGAGGGAGACTACGTGTATATAAAATTCATCGCTTCTGTAAATAAGCAGTATAATATATTTTAACATTATTTTCCTCATTAAAATACACGTTTTTGAATTTTTGGCAAACATTTGCAAGTTGCATATACTTTTTACGGAATACTCGTGGGATGAAAGACACCGGCAAGCGAATGGGATTAAATAAGTAATGTTAAAGTTCTACTATCACGGATTTTGAATATATGGATTAATACAAAAAAGCTCGTTTAATTTCCACAAGATAAATAGAAAAAAGAAAGAAAGAGATAATTGTCTAAAAAGTCATAATTCTATTATATGAAGGCCAATTTAGTTTTAAATATTTTATTGTGATCAATTTAGTATTAAACCTTTAGATGATTTATAAATTTAGTTTTCTGGCCAATTTTCAACAATTTACAACCAAAATTGACTGGAATGAAACAATTCACATACATTAAGTTTAGGAACTTTTGAACAATTTTCCTTAAAAAGGGAAAATAGCAATTCCCAAATATCACTATCAATGCCTCCGACCTCTCTTTATGGAATGAGACAATGAGATTTTGAAACGTGTAACTAGCTTTTGTAATTTGAGAAAAGAATGAGCTAGAAATCTTTAAGTTGAATTCAAATTTCCGTGCAAAGCATGATAATCATTAATGCATAAGCCGAAATTATCGACTTTTCACCTAATAATTTTTCGTTGGCCATGACTTTTGATGATAACTAAACCACTCGTTGCACTTCATATAGTCCTTGTGAATATCCAGTACACGTTTGCAGATAAGGAATTGTCTCCAATAGATAATAGATGATTGTGTTATCGCATCTCAATCATCTCCTCATTTAAGTGTTTTAAATTTGAAAATTATCGATGTAGACGTTAGCTATCCTATGCAATATGATCGGTACTGACGTGAAATTTTTTTTATAATTTTTGCTTCATTTTTCGTTACCTTTTCTTTTTCCTAGTGGCCGACCGCCGGCCACAAGCCACGACTTGTGATGGGTGACCTCACACCATCCAGTGTTCTGCGGTATTCAAGAATTAACAAAAACCATGTCCCTGCAGGTGCTCCAACTGTACATAATGCTAGGGAGAGGGCTCACCTGGCCAAATGTGGCGAGACCCGACGAGCCTCACCTTGGCTTGGGTAAGGGTGGCCCTTGTTAGCCATGGCCTATGGTTGGTGATCGGCTTCTAGAAGAAAGAGAGGGAAAGAGAGAAGAAAAAAAAATGTCCACGTTGCGTTGATTGACCCTCGTCGGCCTAGCCTAGGTGATCGTTATTCTCGCCATGGTGAGGATGGCCATCATCGGCAATTGTCCTCACGCAAACCAAGGCAGCCTCATCGAGCCTTGCCCTCGTTATATTTGGCAAAGGGAGGCCCTCGCAGGCCAATGGCCGATGGTCAGCAGTCAGCAATCAACATGGACAGGAAGAGAAGGGAAAGAGAAAAGGAGAAAAAACAATTACAAAAAATTATTTAAAAAAATTATCATCGTTCACGTCCGTCGTGTCACGTGAGATCGATGACGTCTACAATAAATCCGAAAAGATATGACTAACGTATCTAAGCACGATGAAAACCCGCATCATAATCAGCTATAAGATCCTTGATCGACACCATCCTATCACCCCAGGACCAAGCACAACTGCCGATATCCGTCGGTCCACCAAAGGAAAGGATCAAGGTCAATTCTTGCTTCGGCCATCTCAAGAGGAGAGAGCCCCCCCATCGCTTTCAATCCCTACACCATCACTGTAGCCACGGATATACACGCACGCCACAGCAGTGAATCCATTCAATACCACCTTCATCCTTTCATACTAAGAAAAATTAATCATACTTCACGAGTTCCTCTGATCCTTCTGCCCCTCTCTCTCTCCCCTTTAAAAAGATATTCAGGAAAAAAGGGGATCCACAAACCCAGAAAAGGCAAAGAAACAAAAGAGAAGAGAGAAGAGACACGAGGAGATATGATGCAGCAACGAACCCTAGACAGGGACAAGAAAGCATAAAATACAAAATTTCTCGAGTTGTGGTGGAGAGAGCTTTGGAGATCATTTCCCACTCACGACCCTCCGGGAAACCGACAGAGGACAGCACCCCACTCGTCGACACTGTCATCTCTGTCCCTCTGGGTCCGGGGTCCTCCATCTGAACTGATGCCATTTTGTACCAGGGCACGAGCACTTGCCTGCATAAAAGTTCGACCGTGTAGCTAGGATTTCGAAGCTTTCGTTTGCGCCTTTTTGTTCCATGCACGCTTGAAGAAGATAGAGATTTGGGAATGCTTGCCGCGCCTCCTTTGAGGGAAGAGAGAGGCGATGAGACCCGCCGAGGAGAGACCTGCTTCTCCATAGCCGGCGCCGGCGCCTGCGGAGGAGGAGGAGGAGAGGACGATGTCGCGCTGTTCCTCAACTTCTCCGACGCGGGCGACTTGCTCGACAGCATCAACTTCGAGGACATCTTTGCCGGGGACGATGCCTTGCCGGATTTGGAGATGGACGCGGCCGAGGTCTCGGCCGAGTTCTCTACGGGGTCCGAGAATCAGACCAAGGCGAATCCAAGCGTGACCTGGGATGGTGGAGGTCCGAAGGAATTATCGGAGGCAGAAGAGAGGTCGGGCTCGGGCTCGGGGTCGGCGGCGGGAGCGGGAGCGGGAGCGGGAGCGGGGGCGGGGAGGTGAGCTCGAGCGGCGGGGAAGGGAGTGAGAAGAAGAGAGAAAGGCGGAGTGGTGGGAAGAGGAAAGAGGAAAGGGATAGAGGAAGAAGAAGTTCTGCTGCTGCTGCTGCAGCTGCTCAAGGTAAAACTAATCTTCAAGCTCAAGGGAAGAGAAAATTCAAGGTAAAAGAACCAAAACGCAAATGCATCTTACTCAAATTGCAAACTAATCGTCACTCAGTCATGTAAACTTGCTTGACATGATCGTACTTACACGATTACGACGCGAGCCGGAGTCCCGGACGACAATTGGCGAGTCGAGGCCGCACGTTGCTCGGTTCTCCGGCTTCCCACTTCGCGCTAATCAAGATTGTTTGTGCTTTATTCGTGTCTTAAGCGATGACAATTTCTAAATTTGGCTTGTGTAATTGTCTGTGCTTGTGCAGGTGGACTGGACACCAGATCTGCATAGGAAGTTCGTGCAAGCAGTGGAGCAATTAGGGGTGGACAAGGCAGTTCCTTCCCGGATCTTGGAGCTCATGGGCAACGATTCTCTCAATCGCCACAACATTGCAAGCCACCTTCAAGTACAAAATCCATTCGATCTTCCATTTTCTCATGTGTTCTTAGCGTTTTTCATCAATACCATTTGGCTAATTCGCTAGGATTTAGCAAAAGAGCTTCTAAATTCTGGTGGAATGTGGATGGATTAATTAAGGGTATCGGGTTAATTTTAGATCTGATTAAAACCGAGTCGGCCGAGGCCAGTGTAGTTTGTTAGACGGCGAGGAGACGTTTGAATACTGATGTTGAGGTGCGAAATGTGGCAGAAGTACCGATCGCAGAGGAGGCACCTGCAATCTCTCGAAGCGGACGCAGCAAGATGGAGCAAGAGGCGCCAGATCTACGGCGGGGCCGCCGTGGCCGGCGGCGGAAGCAAGAGGGTTATGACGCCTTGGGCGGCACCCGCCATGGGGTTCCCTCCTGCGCCGCCCTCCGTGCACCATTTCAGGCCCTTGCATGTGTGGGGTCACCCGACCTTGAGCCCGTCCCTAAAGCATGGCGCATGGCCGCTTCATTCACAGCCGTCACTTGTTCCTTCTCCACTGCCAACATGGGTGCCGCCGCCGTTGCTGGAACATCCTCCTCCGCCACCGCCATTGCCGCCTCCAGACCCTTCCTACTGGCACCAGCAAGTAAGCATAGGACATCCACCCGAGTTCCATGTTATATCTTATATTTCAAGTAGTGACTTAGCTAGAATTAGAAATAACTTAGGACTCTCCTCATCGGCTTGTTATGGCCCATATTGGTGTTCCAGGCTATAGATATACTAGTTGAAATTTTGGTTCCTTCAAGGGTAAGAAAATAAATTTATTATATTTTAGTTGCATAGTATATTTTTGAAAAATAATAAAAGAATATATATTTATGACGATCACAGAAAAAAATAAAATTATTTATCAAGTCAAACAATGAAAAGTTTTTAGGTAATGTATCTCCAAGTTGCTTCAAAAATACGGTAGTATTCCTCTTACATACTCTTGTATTGCAGATGTTTCTTTTGTAAAATACATAAAAATAAGAATTGCAACATGGCGATTATTTAATTTAAATATACGATATTTTTAGGATTGGATATTAATAGGATTTTGTGTTTATTTTGACGTCATAATATTTTACATAGGGCTGTCCGTGAGAGAATATAAGATTTGGTGTTTATGAATTTTTCTCAAATATCTCATGAATCAATCGTGTCTCCGCACAAATGTAGGTGAAAAAAAAGAACGCTTGAGTAAAGAATCAAGTGATATATACACACACACACTATCTTATTAGGAAATTAACTAATTACTTATAATTCTTATTTTATTTATATAATTAATTAATCCCTTTTTATTTTTTCATTCCATTCAACTTATTAGATAAAACTGGTATCAACATCTAAGCCCATAGTAAATATATGATGAGCCCGAACAAGAAATCCAAGAACACCTATATTAATCATGGCATAAACCATGGTCTTCATCTCCGATGAAAGGTGATATGGTCTTAGTGGGCCGGACTCCCTTCCATCTTTACATGTCATATGGATCGATTGATTGTGTCATTCATATAAAAAGTCGATGAGAATGCGTGGAATTTCAACACGTGGCACATTTGATATCTATTCTACCCAGCAATATTATTATATATAAATTTTCTATAGTTATATGTGAAATATTGATGATTATACGTGATTTGATGTTGTGAAGGGATTTGGTTTTGCACCAGTTCCGGGCATTCCGCATCATCAAGGCGTGTACAAAATAGACCCTAGCATCGGTGTCCTGACACCATCAGGGCAATTGGCCTCCTCTCAACCTTCATTTGATTTTCACCAGGTAATTAGCCTACAGCGATCTCATTCAATCATATACATTGCGATGATTATGCGAATTCAGACCGACTTTTATTTCATTGTTCTATTTGTAATTGTCATGTTCAACAGTGGAGTGAGAGCGTCAATGCGGCCATCGGAGAGGTCCTATCGAAGCCATGGCAGCCACTTCCTCTCGGCTTAAAGCCTCCATCTCTGGAATGTGTGTTGGGGGAGCTTCAACGCCAAGGCATTGCCAGCATCCCTCCCGCTTCCTCCCCTTAGATTGACCCCCTGGCGGCGGCGGCGATATGAGGCCATCGAGAGGAGGAGAATAATTCCTAATTCGACGACATTTCTGGCGCGATCGATGTGTACATAAACTTGCGGATGAGCTTGTCCTTTATGTTGATGGTTTTCTAATTTGCCTCAATGAAATAGTTCTACTTTTTTGGGTGCCTTCACACGAGAAGATGACTATAGTTGGTATAATTACATGCGATTGGATTTGAGGGTGTGAAAGGGTGACTTATGGCACAACTAGCTTTTCAAACCGTTCAGGAATTAATTTAGTTTTAGAAAGATTATTATATATGAGATTAGATTTGAATAAATTATACACAAAATTACTATATGGTTTTACTTCTCTACTGCAATACCTTGGGAATTTTCAAGTTTTTAATGGTGAAAAGAAAGCGTAATGGTGATGGAGAAAATTGAGGGTTCCATTACTGGCTGCATTACCTTTTATTTTGATTTTTAAATGTGTTTGAAAAGACAGGATGAAGCGTTCGTGCTCCTTTGTTTTTTCATGAAAAATAAATGAGGTAAAAAATATTTTTTAAAATAATTATTTATTTAGTTTACAAAAATAAATAAACGAAAAATATTTGTATCATTTGTAAAAAAATTTAGACGTAAATTATTATTGATAAAAATATTTTTATGAGCTAATTATTTCGAGCAATTTAAGAGGTGATTTTAGGTACTTATCTATCAAGTCATTCATTTTTTGTGTTATAAATGCAATTTAAGAAGTAATTTTACATGTTGGATCAAAATGCTTGTGTCTTTGAAAATTTCACCAAATATCCAATCGCCAAATACCTCTCTCCCTCCTTTTTTGCCTATCGCTGAAATGCTGGTGCTACCACCGCCACTATCATGCCTAGTCTCATCACAGCTCGCACCTCTTGCCACTGAAGCTTGGCTTGCCGTCAACTGCCGCGTCGTACCTCTCTTCCCATAGTGAAGGCCTACTTGTCACGATCTTATGACCCCCATGACATTGCCACTCAGTCTCGAACGATACGGGGGGGGCTCGGGCTTAACGATGTTGAATCCGCGCATTGCGTGCCTATACCCTACTCTTGATGCGCAAGGTGACCACGGTCGCAAAGGGAACGTCACGGGTGCAGCGAAGGCTGGCCGCGATAGCTTGGCTAGGCATGCTCCTAGTCGACGGTCGAGCTCGGAAAATTGGAGAAAGAAGGCGGAAAAGAAGTAGCTAAAAAGAATGAAAAGGAAAAGAAAAAATAAGAATCAAATTTTCTCGATGGTGACGTGTCCAAATTTGAGGGGGAAACTTTACTTTATTCAAGAGAAGGCTGATTTTGAGGATCTTAATTCTTATATAAAATAAAATAAAATAAAAGCCTAAAAGGCTAAATAAAAAGAATCAAAGATGTATCGATCAAGCATCCATCTTTATTTATATAATGTTTGGGCTTGATAATAGGCCCAAGTTATCTAGGAACGGAACGGAACGGGGAGTGGACGTGGATGTCGAATTATCTTCAAGCGTGTCGCGAAGTTCAGATGCGACAATCTCGCCAAGCAGTGAGCGAGATCTCCGTCGCCGGCGAACGGATTTTCCGTCCGGCGACCGGATGTTCATCGTATGCAGAGAGAGAACGGAAAA
Source organism: Eucalyptus pumila (assembly GCA_016097595.1). Classification (NCBI taxonomy): domain Eukaryota; kingdom Viridiplantae; phylum Streptophyta; class Magnoliopsida; order Myrtales; family Myrtaceae; genus Eucalyptus; species Eucalyptus pumila. Next base: position 9,491,244 of record CM027856.1, on the reverse strand, counting down.
AAGAAAACAGGGAAGAGAAAACACCCAACGAGATCAAACCATCGCCGTAGATAAGACACTATGCACAGAGTACATCCCGTTCTGATCACATTTCGTTTATTGATCGTTCATCAAACATCGGCAACTATCTACAGTCCGATCAAGCGTCCCGAGTCCGACCCTCGTTCTCGTCCTCGTCCTCCGGATCTTCGAAGTTGGGGTCCTTGGCGTCCACGGCGTCCTCCCTCGCGAGCCCCATCTCGGCCTGCGAGTACCCGTCGCCGGACCACGTGAACTTGCCCCCGTGGCCGCCCTTCTTCGGCGACCCGTTCACCCCCGTCGCCGACTTCCGGTCCTTCCTCGCGTCGGGCCTCGGGTTGGCCCTGGGGCTGTTGCTGCTGCTCTTGCTCGCGTCCTTCATCTTGCGATCGATCGATGGATCGATGATCGTGGTGGTGGTGGTGGGAAATGGGTGCGAGGGATTTATACTGGACGGGACGCGAGAGACGACGGAGACGCGAGGCTAAGAAGAGAAACCATGGAGAGAGAGAGAGAGTGAAACTGTGGGAGATTGGAAGGTGTGGGCGTGTGATTCGAGGAACATGGCGAAACGGATAAGAACGAGCACTAATCGTTGTCATCATCATTATTGCTGTTACTATTATTTTAATTTATTTAATTCAATCCATAAATTTTAATTTAATATTCGATGTGGTATATAAACTTTTAAATATTTTCTTATGATTTAAGGCCTACATTAAATATTTATCGATAATTTAAAGATCATGTAGAACAAATTAAAAGTTTAAAGACAACATTACATATTTAGCCATAGTCCAGATATCATATTACAAATAACTTAAAGTTGAGTTGACGTTATCAGATATCAATTCGAAGTTATTTGTGTTATTATCCATTGTTTCTCCAACAGTTTAATTATGGATTGGGAATCTTCTCTTATTTGAGGATTTCATTGATCAAGTCTGTCATGCATTTGGGTTAACAATAGAAGCAAGGATGAGGCGATAATATTTGGTTTTGGGTTTGGAATTCAATCCCTCAACATAGAGGAATTCAAGGAAAAAAGTTTGGTCGACTTGATTTATTAAATTGATGTAACGTGAGTAGTTTTTCTTTTTTGGTTGAAAGAAAATTATATTCATTATTGAAAATGATGCAGAAGTGCATAGTCTTCATGACAAAATAAATCAAAACAGAATATGAATACTAAAAAACAAAGTCAAAATCCAGAACACAAGGATGGAGCATTTGCAAAGTTAAACACAAACTTGTTCCATATGAACAGATTTATCAAACAAAATGGACGGCCGATCACTAAATCTTATGTCTTTGTTAGTGATGAGTACACGCCGAAAATTCCTTCTTTAATAATTACAACATTTGCCTAAGTTCAGCTTCCTGTATACATCATTATATGGAATCAACTATAATAGGTTAAACAAACACAGATCTAACATATGGATGAACAAATTTTTATAATTCAACAACATACCAAAACTCGCATAAACTTGTACATGAATAGAGTTGAGGGGCATTGAATCTCAAAAGCATATTTATTAAACTCCCAAATCTAAATCGAGAAAAGATAGCACCCAATCCTAAAACTAAATCAAGAGAGTTCAAATTCTCGAATTGAGAACTAGACCGGGAGAAGAAAGCTCCCAAATATAAATCGGCAAAGAAGAAAAAGTAAATAAAGAACAATAAAATGCAAACAAAAGCAACTAAAAAGAGAAGAAAGTGAGTGTGAGATTAGCTCAAACCCTCTTTCATTACTCCCATGGCTGAAGGTTGAAGAAAACCATGGGAAAAGAGAGAGAAGAAAGAAAAAATACTTTTCAACTCCCTCAATTCTATGAGTAGTTAAAAATGACATCTTGTCACTTCAATTACTTTATACTAGTCATGAACCCGTGCAATGTGCAACAAAAAATAACTCATGCACACATAATAACTTAACTACAACTTGCAAGTTTTCTTTTCTCTTTTTTTTTTTTTTAATATTTTACCTTCAAAGTAGTCTATAGACCAACGCTATGGAAAATCTAAATTGACATTTCCTTAAAAAAATAAAAATAAAATATTTATTTTAATAATACATCTTGATAAACCTTTTTATGTATATAGAATCAATTCATTGTGATTATATGATAATCGAAATTGATAGATCCTATTGAGTAACAGCATATTTGGTAAAACTACAAATTAATTGTTGAAAATTTAAGTAGCAAGTTTTTAAAAGTGTTAAAAATTAATTAAGATGATGTATGATAATGATCAAAATTAACTGCCAGATGTTATTAACCTATTACTGAAGTAGAAAACAATTGCCATTGTCGGTTGCTTTTATCAATATATTTAGTAATGTTCTAATTACCAGCAATTATTTTTCTATTAACGAATTGAGCAAATCCTCCCTTGCATACTAGTTTTAGTTTATTTTTTACTCAATTAAATCATTTCAATCAATTTTATTCAAGGTCATGATGAAACTTAATCACATTACTGAAAGTACTGGATTTTTAATTTGCAGCACTTAGTTGGATAATCACATGGACCATAAGTATCATTACAAACATAAGATGAAAACTTTATCGATATACAAAAGCGTAGCATAAAAGGTACCGGAGATATAACTTGGATAAGTGTAACGTGCTCAATATGGTGTCTACATATATATGTAAATAAACTACTAAGAAATATCCATTATCACCCTCAACCATCCTAATGTGCATGCTTGTTCATACAGGACAATAAATTATCCATGAAACAGACAAAATGTACTAGAAGTAATATTCTAAGAACATACATTTGAAAAATGAATGTATAACGTTGACATAGTCTTTCACCTAACTTATTGTAGAAACACGAGATTATAAGAAAGAGGGAAAATTTTAAATAAGACTTCAAAGTCAATGAGTTTTTTCAAAAGATGGTCTAAAATGAATGTTGTTTTAAATAAGGGTATAAAGTTGCTATTTGACCTCAAATAAAGGACTAAGCTCATCAGGTCAAATCTTCTTTGGCTAGCGAGCACATGCTTATTTTGGCAGCACAACTAGGGACATAATCTTCCAAAGACATTTCTTTTTTTTTTTATTTTAAGTTTTATCTTTTAATCTTTTCACAGTTCATCTTCTCTGTACTTATGCTTGGAGTAAAGTTGCAAGTCTCGAATTCACCTCAATCTTCTTCCTCAACAACAATGGCGACCTCGAGCTCACCAACAAGACGAGTCGCCTAATGGGCCATGCATTCTACTCTTCCTACTCCGCTTCAAGAACTCTCACGGTGGCGACAAGTCCTCCTTTGTTTTCGCCGTTGTCCCTAAGTACCCGAATTTATTGGTCGTGACCTCGCCTTCGTTGTCTCCGCTACCATGGACCTTTGGGCCCTGTCCGGCCAATATCCGGGCCTCCTCAATGCCAATCATGTCAGTTCTTTAACCATCTTTTTACTGTCGAGTTCACGTGTCCAGGACTTCAAGTTCGACAACATTAATGACAACCATGTTGGGATCAACATCAGCAGCTTGGTGTCGAATGCTTCTGCTCCGACCACCTGTAACGTCGCCGACAATGACTTGAGCAAGCTAGATATTAATCTGAAGAGTGGTTGGCGATGCAGGCGTGGATTAATTACAATTCCAGTGAGAAAGTGATCAATATGACAATTGCACCTAGTTTGGCGAAACCCAAGAAGCTAATCTTGTCCTTCAAAGTGGATTTGACATCGATTTTCCACGAGTTCATGTGTGTTGGCTTCTTTGTTTCAACTAGTGTGCTAGCAAGCTCTCATTACATGATGGGACAGGGTTTTTGCATTGATGATGTAGCGAGAGCTCTTAAGATTTCATCTTTGCAATTGTTATGAGGCACAGAGAATAAGCATCTTTACACAACATAGCAGTATCGATGTTATTAGATGTTCTTGCAATGTTAGGGTTCTCCCTATGGTCCTAATCGTTCGAAGGATCAAGAAAGCTAATATGGTCTAACAATTAGGCGTGTGTAAAAAAACTAGAAATCGCTTAGAACCGAAACCAAAACTGGCAATTCCCATGGAAATTGGTTCGGTTCCCAATTCCAATTTAATTGAATTGGTGAATATCGATCCGATTCTTGGTTCCATGCGTGGATCCGCCCGTCCACCCACTCGGACCGGATCAAAATATATGAATATATATTTTTAAAAAGAATTCATCCCAATAACTTAATTATTTTGTACTTTTAGACTATATATATAGATTGAATGTGTATAATAGGATTAACCCCATACTTCTTCTTTTTTTCAATTCCATTTATCCATTTACTTACTTTCTCAACCAAAACAAAATAAATAAATATAAAGGAACGGGAGAACCAATTGGAAATATCCACAAGAGCCAATGGATCATCTTAAGAGTATAATTAGGTCTCTTATTAACATTTCCCATGATTAAATTAGGTTGACATTGAAAAAAGATGAATCAAGCGATTAATGTTTTAACTTCTATGGAGGTTAGGACTTTTAACTTGGAGTTTAATTTTCCACATGTTTTTAGTATCGGGAAATCTTAAGAGGATCACACCATGACCTTCAAAGAAATTAAGTTTTTACTTAATGAGTATTATCTATTTGTTTTGTATTATAATTTTCAATCATTAATCAAATTAATGGCTCGTAATTCAACTCCAATATCAAGCCAAACAAGTTTTGTAGGCATTGGAGACCGGTTCCATGAACTCACTCGAGAACTAGACCGAACCGATAATTCGACTTCTGAGTGGATCTATGGAACCAACGAGTAGGTCCCAAATCCAATTTTTTAGAACTGATCCTTAGTGGGCGATTCCAATTCCAAGGTAAAAACTGTCCACCCAGATCATGCTCATCCCTATTAGCAGTGAGAGCTCGAAATCAATCCTCACCCGCTTGTCTAGTTGGTGAGTAGGAGTGTAGGAGTGAGCTTGAGACCTGCAACTTCCCTCCAAAGCTCCCACCTAGTATGGAGAGGATGAACAATGAAAATATAGGAAAATAAAAAGAAGAAAAAGAAATGTCTCTAAACAAAAATGTCCCTACTCATATAGTCAAAATAAGCATATGCTCACCGACCGTCGAAAATTTGGCCAATTTGGTGAGTCATTTGAAATTAAATGGTTAGTTTAGATACTTGTTAAAAATTAAATGGCCACTTTAAATCTTTATTTGAAATTTTCCCTACAAGAGAGAAATGGAGACCGCCAAACACATTTGGGGATTTTTGGGTCCATTGATTGTAAACATAGTTGAAGACAGGATCTCCCCCTACAATTGAAAAATCTAATTCAATGTCAAGGAATAATAAACAACCATTACAAACTGAGATAGAAATATTTATGTTATTTTTCACCCAACTTTACCTATGCTTTTCCAAATTCTATTCTCTAATGTCTTTTCCCCCATCTTTTCGCTGCCTATTCTAGCCTTTATCAAAACAAAATGGTAAAGAAAAAAACAAAGAAATGGGTGGCACCTTAGGGTTGCTGGCTCTCTCCTTGTGACGATAGAGGATTCACAACCCTCCTGGCCTTTCAATAGTTAGCGACAATAGAATTTGCTTAACACTCTCATATTGACGGTAGAGAATCTCCAACCCTCCCCACCTTGGCATTGGATGGCGTGGCCAACTACAACAACGACAAAGGGTCGCCTGACCCTCTATCGATGCTTGCACCGGATCACGTCATTTTGGGCTGTAAATGGTGGTGGTGCCCTTTGCAATGATGCTAAAGGCTCCCATGACGCCCTTGTCGGAGGTGGAGGATGGTAATGATTCCTTACGTCCCTTTCTTTTTCTCCATATGATACATATATTTTACTTTTAAAGAATTTATAAGTTTGTTTAAGGGCCGACGTGGCGTTTGCTCGGACAAATTTAAAGCAAAAAGTGAAAGTTCAGCGCACTAAAATAACAGAGATCAAAATTAAGTGACCCGATTCTAAATACTGCCTAGGCTCTACTACCGCCAAACCAAAATATCCACCGGACCGCATCCGCTGACGTGTCGCCGCTTCATTGGACGGCCGCGAGCCAGCTGAAACTGCGGACTCTCTCCTGAAAATACCCTAGCGACGAGCACCGGCGCGGCCGAAAAAAGCACGCATTCCTCCGCCGTCTCTCCTCCTCCTCCGCCTCCGCCTCCGCCGCCTCTTCTCCTCCGGTGAGCCTCTCTCCGTCTCTCTCTCTCTCTATCTCTAGTTTTGGAGTATTTTTGGATTCTTCGGCTCCCGCGCGCGCTCCGCCGCTCGTTCCTTTCTACTTTCGCCGCCGGTGCCGATTCGCCGGCGGCCGTCGAGAGGGCTCGCCGCCTCCGCGCGCGCGCATATTTCGAGATGCATTGTCCGCTTAGCTTGCCGTTTGTTCTATTGAGGCCGTCCTCCTCAGGTGGCGATTGCCGAACTGGCATAGTTGTCGCCTGCGACTGAGCTCGTTGTGCGGTTTTTTTGGTAGTCGGAGAGTCTGAGCTCGATCTTAGTGACAATGCACTCTCTTCTGCTTGTGCTTTTTGGATTCGGTCGTGGTGTGGGGCTTCGTCTTCTTTACGCGTTGGTCTGCGTTTGAATTCGTGCGGTGATGTAGTTGGGTAGAACCTGCTTGCGTTTGTGATTTTCTCTTGTTTCTAGATCCCTGTGTTCCCTGTGTTCATTTTTGGGATTCATCCCTTTTCCCCAAAGTTGAGCACAGTTGTTTTTCCAGAGCAAGACCCACTCTGTGTGATGTGCGAATTTGGGAGCTTACTTTGAAGCTGGGTTTGATGTTTGTTTGGGATCCTTTGGATTGTTGTCTGTGAACTTTGGTGAGCAGGATTTTTTTTTCTTCTGGTCATATGCTTTTAGGGTCGGGTTGGAGCACACATCCCTTATGATTCAGGTTGGGTCAAGTAACATCAAAACCCAACCCGACCCGTTGACACCTCTAGCAACCACGGAGTGATGGAGGCTTGGCTTGGATAGAATGAAACTAACTTGCATGAACCACACAGAATGTTTAGATGATTGTGAACCAGTCGGCCCATGGCAACATTGGCCAGTGGGTTTCTTATGTAAATGGATGATTGTCCTGAGGCAAAGTGGGGTTAAAAAGAAAAGAAAAATCAAATTCTCTTCCCTCGCATGTTCCACATTGAGATGACCAATGTGAATGTTCATATATTCGTTGGGCTACCACATTTCACAGGTTTTGCATATCTTTATTGTGTGTTGTGTACTGCACAACTAAACATCATGGTCATTTTTGTTTTTGTTGGTTTTGCAGAAAACCAGGATGAAAGTCAAGCTCTTGAGTATCCTTCTCACAATGCCTGGCTGCGCTTCATGCTGCCCAATACATTCATAAACTGGCCAGTTAATTTGTTGTTTTCTGCATAAAAGAAATAATAAACAGTCCAGTAATGAGAGCTTTGTTGGCTTTTCTTTGTGCTGTCAGGCTGTCATTTGATTCCCTGTGCCGTCTGACCAAGATTTGATCCATATGTAGCTGTTTCCTAGATATTGCATTTGTGTAATTTAAACCTTTTCTCATTCGGGAATGGATCCTTCCACAATCAATTACTAATACATCTTTCATTCTTTCCCTTTTAATTGGCCAGTGATCATATATATCCTTTTTCTTCGCCCCATAAGTATCAAAATCAGTTATTGTCATTTTCTTATTCATGAAACAACAAACTTATATATGATCAGACATACAACTTAGACGAGAGATTTAACTTGTAGTAGGTTCTATGCTCCTGATTTTCTCTCTACTACTACGTTGTCCTCCTGCTATTACTCATTTGTTTTCCTTCTCATTGCTTCTTTTGACGGCCATTTATCTGTCTTTACTATTTGCTTTCATTCTTAATATAAAAAAGGAAGCAATGATATTCTTCACATTGTGAACCATTTCAAGGACAACAGAAGTGAAAAGGTTCTCTTTAATTTGCAGAAATTCATTACTCAAACAGGTGCATGCACAATGCATGTGCATTTTTTGTGCAAACTCAAAAACACACGGGTGTGCATGCTTGTGCACAAGAACAGAAGCATGCACATGTTTGGGCACACACACATCGAGAATAGCCAGTAGAAAAGGAGGCTTGAATTTTGGATTTATCTGCTTATAATTCCCACATAGAACTTGCCATGGTCAATGTTTTGATTCATTTTAACAGAATTGTTTGGAGACTAACATCAACTGGTAGCAAGCATCTGCTTCATTCTTTTGTTACAAATGTTCTACTCTGTGGGGACAGTTTTCCTTGACCTACTTTTTCCTGAATTCCTGCTGGTGTTATTGAACAGAGTAAGTACTCACCTTTAGCAGATAGCTACAATAGGCATTTGTAGATATGTAATAAAGAGGGAAGGACTTGTTCATTTGTAGTGGCTGTGGAACCCTAAATCTTCTGTTTATCTGAACCACAGATGGCATGCTGTCGCTTCATGGACTTGGGATGCCCAGGATGAAACGTGTGGAATTTGTAGGATGGCCTTTGATGGCTGTTGTCCCGACTGTAAACTCCCTGGAGATGATTGTCCACTGAGTAAGTTTTTACGGTTCCCCACTCTTTTCTTAGTAAGGTATGATGTTATAGCTGATATTGCCTCTTGAATATAGATGGAGATTTCCTGCATTTCTCCTCTAAGATGTCTGCATTTGAATCTGAAATATCTCTACATAGTCAACAAGGCTTCAAGCTAGGCTAAATGCCCTGTACTTTATAAGCAATTCAAGCAAAAACTAAACAATTGCTGTTTAACATAAAATAGTTGTTCCTCTTCAACATTTGCAGAAGGCTAAAAATTAATTTGGGCGTCTAACTTCTTTGCTTCACTCTGAGAAGGTCCCATTTACTTGGCTTTTTATTTCTTTTTTTGCTAGAAGAGGAATAATCTTAGATATAGCTCTTGTTTCGAAATGTATGCAGCATTAGTCTGAGGCCAAATCATCCTTCATATTCAAAGTTCCAAGTTGAGCTTTTGTTTCATGCTTTTTTTTCAGCTAAGTAAGCTGAGCTTGGATATTCTAAGTTGAGCTCATTGCAATTAGTTAAAACTTGAACAGGAACTGGATGTTTATAATGTCGAATAGCATGGCTTTTTTCTGAAACACGATGTGCTGTCATTTCCGGACTATGTAACTGAACTCCCATTTCTTGAACCTGTGTCATGGATGTTTTCATATCTCTAAAGATATGATCACTTTTCCTTTCTTCCCAATTTGCCCTTCTCTCTCCCTCCTTGAAGCCACAAAAAAGAAGAAAAAGGTAAACAAGGGTGCTTTCTAAGAATAGTTATATTGATTTCATATTCTGTGATTATTCTGCAGTGTGGGGTGCATGCAATCATGCTTTCCATCTTCATTGCATCTTGAAGTGGGTAAACTCGCAGACTTCTCAGGCACATTGCCCCATGTGTCGGAGGGAATGGCAATTTAAAGAATGATGAAAGAATGATGAGTCAAAACTCACAAATCCTCCCATCTTTATTGCGTCTTGAAATGGGTAAATACAAAGGCTTCGATCCCCATGAGTTAGGAGGAACAGCAATTTTATGGAATTACAAGCCAAAAGTGTATGAATCCTCCAACTCTTCCTTCTTTGCGCTTGAGTGTTTTTTAATTCACCGAAAGGTATATGCAATTGATCTGTGAGGAATGATGTCACTTTGGAGAAATGTTATGTGAATGGCCAACATTACTTGGTGTTTGGCCCTATCCACTCTGTAATAGCCTTATTGTCATGAATGTCTGATTTATTAGTGGGGTAATGTAATCTTTATATATGCATGAATTCAAGGGATTATCATGATACACGGTAGTCCTTAAGTACCGTCTAAAGATTGCAGATTTGCATGTTTTTCATACCTTGCATTAAACTACATCTGTTCTGGTAATCTGAGTTTTACTTTTCTACAATCGCCTATCGCTGTCAACTAGTTTGGTGTCTTTAGGCATTTTTTTTTGGACGTCTCCTGACCTCTGCAATTTGTTGAGACTGGGCAATGCCTTGAGACTTTCTAACCTATTGCACGGACATCTTAATTGGGATCTCAAGTGTTCTCAAAACTGGGAAAGACGAGGTGGCTGGATTGGTTTCGACTCAAAACAGGGGTTGATGATACCTCGTTTTGACCACAGAACATTTGCTCAAAAATGGGTGGGCCTTGCTTATGCGCTGCCTGTGCATCATCCTCTTTGTCTATAAGCCTGCGTGTATTGCCAAGTTGCTTTCACCTGAGGGTTGGACAAAACAGTTCAATAGAGTACCAAATTCAGGTACCCGTATATGAAAACATCATCCTCTGTCGGTGTCGCTATCACTAAGATCAGTTCGGTTTCCGTTTCTTAATATCGAAGCACAAGAGAAATCCTCCTCCCACCTGTCATGCTTGAGATATGCCAGAGGGACTTTCATTTTGTTGGTCATTGTGAATGAGTGAAGTTAAGAGACGTGGGTCTCAAGCACTATATAGTTGACAAACTTGGTTTATTCACATGTCTCTGTCCGTTCTTCTGATCTGCAATTTGTCTTCATGTAATTCCTGAAACTGGGAAATAGATCTCCACTTGTACGCAACATCGAATTGAAAACAACCAAATGGTGCTCTTTCCCACTGCCGACCATTTCCTGAGATTGGGAAATCATGCTTGACGTATGCCCAATCACCTCAATTGGATCACAGACTAGTGGCCTTCTTGGCCCCTCGAGGCTTCATACTTGGATGGCTCTCTCTCAATATAGGAAGGAAAAATTCTAATTTTTATCAATATACTTACATGGTTTTTCTAATTAAGTCTCTTTCTTTTTAAACTCTATTCGAGTCTTTATACTTTGACGGATTTTATAATCAAGTCTTTGTGACGCAAAATTTGTGAGCTGACCTACCATCATACTATGTTTTCCTCCAGCGGGCATGTCAACTAGATTTGCCCAGATTTTTATGTTGGAATGTGGGAAATTAGTGAAAGTAAAAAAAAAAATGATTAGACAAGTTAAAAGTACATCGACTTAATTAGATAAGGCATGAAAGAAGAGGGATGTGACATAAAATTTTTACTTTTTAAAGAAAAAAAATACCTATTGATACGTCATTTCTCACATAATCTTTTCATCTCTCTACACACGCATTAAGGAAAAAATTTATGGACTGTTGTCGCATGTGTTCTTATTGCCACCGCTATCTGTCCTTATCACTTACGACCCCAGGACTTAAAACAAGATCTTTCTCTTGGAAAAAACCCTTTGAGAAAGCATCCTTGATCCGAAAAACCAACTTCACCGAAGAAAACGATTCCTTCAAATTACTATATTTTCAAACCAAAAGAGTAGACATTCGCTTCATAATTGAGCTTTAGATTTCGGATGGGCTGGTCCATGGTGGGACAGGGTTTCGTTAGTTGAAGGCAAAATGCCAACTATGTAGATGTTGATGGTTTAGTGCGTGCGTAGGTCCTTCGCTCACATGGGACCGTCACCAACTTTTCCAAAGAATCCTAGCATCTTCCTCTCTTGTTTCCGTTATGGCTAAGAAAAGCAAGTACTCTCTGGCCTTTAACTGTAGTTAGGGTTTAGAGCAAGACGTCGTTTTGTACAACACCGTAAAAAAGATAATTAAAATAGGGTCGAAATTGTCGTGGTTTGTCCCTATATTTCATTTCAATGTGGGGTTGAAGATAGAGACATTAGATGGGAATTCAAATAAACTTAGACTCAAGGGTCACGCATGTCCCTAGAAAAAAGTAGGAAGATGACAAGGAACGAGAGTGCAATTGGAAATAAAATTCCTATGCTTTCCGTTCTATCTTTCAATTTCACAATTAGGATTGTGACGGTTTGGATGTGCTTTCTTTCTTTTTTTCAAATTTCATTGCCTAAGATTCAAAGCTAGGAGAACATTACAAAGGAGAAAAAGGGATGGCATGTGAATAGGCAACTCCCAACGAAATGAATGAATGAATTATTATGATTATCGCCAAAAATGATTTTATCTTTATATATGGTATCAATCACGATTTCTACTTTTTTGAGATAACACGAGGATATTTTACTTTTCATTCGATTAATTCCGGCATATGTATTTGGTAATCAACTATGTGAAATGTTCATAAAAGCTATTGAAATTTGGGTATTCTCAAAATTAAATTAATCTTCGGCATCTTTTGAAATGCCAATTTATTTTCCCAACTGGAAGTCATTTATTAAATAAAGGATATGTTGGACCTCTCTAAGCGGAAGCCTAAATTCTCTTTTTCATTGTTCTTTTTATCCTTTACATTTTTAAATTGGTACCCAATCTCCAATTCCCATTCTAACTGTCATTCAACGCGACGAACGTGAGCTTGCTTTTGCATAATTATTTGGTTATTTGAAAATATAGAAAGTGAAGACAAATTTAGGATCCGTTCATTTGAAAAAAAGATTATTTTCAAGAAATTATAGTTCAATTTTTAGATAACAGAAAACTAATCATTCAATAGAAAACATTTTTCATTGACTAAATCAACATAATTTAAATTGGGGGAAAAAACTTCCTCTTTGGACAATTGGGAAATCACTTTCTCTAAATCACTAAATAAATATAAATTAATCAATTTTTTTAAAATGATTTCCATGGAAAAAATTTTCCTTTATTATGAAGTTTTTAGAAAAACAAACACTAGATTCGTTTATTTCTTGAAAATGAATTATATGAAAAACACTTCCAAAATAAAATAATTACTTGTATTACTTGATACTCAAGAACCTAAAATCTACTATCTACTCACATTCCGTATGTACTTTTAATTGAACGATTACAGTGAATCATTACCTCTATTGACCATTATTTGCTATAATCCATTGATATTTAAATACATGAAAATTATGAAAAATTAATAAAGTAAAAGTCTCGATCATGTATATCTTTAAAAATGGAAGCCTAGACTAGTGATTTCAAATTACACACTTATCATTTGATGCTATGGAATGTCGCACGATCACTCAAATTAATTGACCACATGAATATGGAAACTATAGTTAGAAACAAGTCAAAAGTTAATTGATAATATGACTTCAGAAACTAAAAGTGCAGTACATGAAAATAAAAATAATTGAAAGATAATAAATTTGTTTGTTCACAAACACACTATTCTATAGATAAACGATGTTATTTTAATGGTTATGTCATAATCGATGCTAAGTAGTTCTTCTATGGTTATAGCCATGTTCTCTTATCTCTGAAAATTTTGTGCCCACACTTTCACAATGTCATGACCTCGTTTCCAAATAGTTGTTCCTTTAAAATCACGCGTTAGTTGCTCCACAACCTCCATCACTCTCTCTTGATGCCTTAATCGATAATATGTTGACCTTATTGATCCATACTTTTGTCAACTTTCATTAACCATTCACTGTTGACAACTAAACAATACTAGTCATCGATTTGCATTAATATCAATAATAATTCGTTGTGATTGTCGACAATGGGGTATATGCTTAATGATACTCTCAACATTCTAGTCGTGTGCTTTTATTCATATAGACAACTTGACCATTCTTCCGTGCAAACAACAATTAATATCATTTTATCTTCTGTTTCTCACGAGGTAAATATAAAAAGTTTTTTTATCCCAATTTCAAGGAAATACATGCATTCTATTGATGAGGGTTACTATTACGGAAAATCTTAAATCATGTCCATCGTGACACAAATAATCTAATTTTTTTATCATTAATAACCTTAAAATTGCTCATTATGACGCAAATACTCCCAAATATTTTTTGTGTCATAAAAACCCTTAATTTATAATAGTGTGACAAATTAACCATTGATAGGATTGAAAAAGATGCTAAGTTTGGGTTTTTTGGTCATTAAGAAAAGATATAGGGTATTTGTGTCACGCATTCCCTTAACATTTTTTACACAAATGCCTTAAAATTGCTCGTTATGACACAAATACCTCAAATATTTTTTGTGTCATCAAAACTCTTAATTTATACTAGTGTGACAAATTAACTATTGATAGGATTGAAATAGATGCTAAGTTTGGGTTTTTTTTTTTGTGATTAAGAAAAGAATATAGGGTGTTTGTGCCATGCTAGGCAAGTTTAGGGTTTTCTTTACATAAAAAAATTGGAGTCTTTATGTCACAATAGATAAAATTTGAGGTTTTTTGTGATATTTACCTTCGAGTTAAATTAAAAAAGTTTAATTTTATATGATGAACAAGATCCTAATCTAAGAAGGAAAATGTGACAAGCCATATGTCCTCCATATCTCTCACACATTTTACATTTATATAAAATTTCTATCATCCTAATAAAACTTGTCTACTCTTGACACAACATTCCTCTAATATATTCTCTTTTGATATAACACTCAATTAGTTTCAAATATATTGCATGATATCAATTCGGTTATAAATTTTCGAATATTGCTAATGTGATCCTAAACTTTTGCGCAAAACTTCAATGTAATCCTTCTGGTCAATTACCATTGAAAATTACTAACGTTACATCTAACTAAATGACCATCAACCATTCTACATGGCACAATAACGTGGATAATTTATAGAACGTTATATCAAAAACATATTTTCATGAATAATGACAATATATTACTCGAATTTACTATCATAAGCAATTCCAATGGTCGTTTAAAAAAAAAATAAGAAATATTTTTCATCCTTTAAAAATGTCTTTGCGGAAATGACTCGCGTTACTTTATTCGGCAAATCGGGGCGCTTGTCCCTCCTCCACTCACGAACGTTCACGCGTATCGTCCTTTTCATTAGTAGGAAAAGTCATAAATCTCGAGTGGGGTCAATTAAAGAAACGAGATTAAAGGCAATATCTGAAAATCTGCCGACACATCGAGGGCGCCATTTCATACATGGGAAATGAATCCAACAATACAACATATCATCACAACGCTACGGACAACTAATGACGATTACAGGCAAAAAAAAAAAAAAAAACGAAGAGAAAAGACACGTTCGAAGAAGCAGATGATGATATCCCACGAAATCTGCAACCGTTGGATGGAGACGCATCGGCCCATCACGTGTTGCCACCTGTCGAGAAAAAACAAAACAAGTGCGACAAATTAGGATTTTTCGTTAAAACGCCTAAACTCGCACGTATTCTTCGAGATCCTTTTATTAAATATTTTGCACATTCAAAAGCCCGGAAGTGCTGGACACGTGTCACTACGCGCCGTGATCTACAATATCTGCTTTGAAAAAAAATAAAATAAAAGAGACCCGCCTAATTAGTGGAGTCCCCATGCATGACTCATCAATTAACTCTATCTGCTATTTATTTTGTAAATAATAATCCCATTTTTTTCTTTTTTTACAGGGGACAGAGAGGATGGGGTCCTTCTAACAATTATTGGACTAATAATATTTTTCAAAATTATATCCATATATTGAGAGAGAGCTTACTCAATCAAGTTCACTTCTTGGTAATGGCATAGACGGCATAAATGATACCAGGAAGCCAGCCAAAGAGCGTGAGCACCAAACAGATCCAGAACTCCACCTGCATAGAAATACATAAGTCAAAATCAGAATCAAAACCAAAGACCCTCCCAAAAATCATATTTCCTTTTTTTCTTTTCCTTTTTCTTGTATTCTAAGAAACCAGAAAAAAATAAAAAATAAAAAAGATAAATTTTGCGTCCGAAAATAAGACTTTCAACCCCGCATAAAACTGGCAAAACCCTTCCGAAAAAAAGGAAAAAACCCGGAAATCTCGACTTCAAAGCAAATTACTTTTTTTTTTCTCACTCTAAATTAAAAGCAGAGTAAAAAAAAAGAAAAAAAAAAAAAAAAAAAAGAGAGAGAAAGAGATGAGGAGGGAGATCATCACCTGGCAACCAAACTTGAGGAAGACCCCGAGAGGAGGCAAGATGATGGCGAGGATGATGTCGATGAAGGTCATTGTGTTCTCGTCCGGCATTTTTCCTGTTCCTTTCTCTCTCTTCCGCTAGCTCTCTCTTTACCGAAGTGAAGGAGGAGCGGATTCGCTCTCTGCAGAAAAAGCCCCTTCTCGAACGAGCTCGAGAAAAATGGAGAAGAAACAGAGAAATCGAGAGGGAACGGAAGAGCTCGAGAGCTCGAGAGAGATTTGAGGGATACTTGCAAGTGAAAGTGAGCAACGGATGGAGGATTGGGGTCGTACTTATGGCGGCGGGGCCGACGCGTGGCGGCCAAGCCGGGGCAGGGCTTTGCCTTTCTTGGGCTTTGCTTTTGCTTGCTTCTTTTGTACTTTTATTATGTTTTGGATCTGTTTATTGATAACTTATAATTAATTAATTAATCCCTTTTTTTTTTCATCCCGTTCAACTTATTAGATAAAAGGTTGTAGTAGTTAAGAAAATATTTATGAGCTCTTTTAGTTGTTATGTGGATCAATTGATCATGTTGTTCATATTAAAAGTTGACGAGAATGCATAGGATTTTGACACGTGGAATATTTGATATTTATTTTATCCAGCAATATAATTATATATAAATTTTCTATGTTTATATGTAAAATATTGATGATTATACATGATTCGATGCTCTGTGAAGGGATTTGGTTTAGCATCGATTTCGAGCATACCACATCATCAAGGCCTGTACAAAATAGACCCTAGCATCAATGTGCTGATGCCAATCGGGCAATTGACCTCCTCTCAACCTTCATTTGATTTTCACTAGGTAATTAGGCTACAGTGATCTCATCTGATCATATACATCGCAATGATTATGTGAATTTGGACCAACTTTTGTTTCATTGTTTTGTTTGTAATTGTTGTGTTCAACAGTGGAGTGAGAGCACTGACGTGGCCATCGGAGAGGTCCTACTGAAGCCATGGCAGCCACTTCCTCTCGGCTTAAAGCCTCTATCTTTGGAAGGTGTGTCGAGGGAGCTTCAACGCTAGGCATTCCCAGCGTCCCTCCCGCTTCCTCTCCTTAGATTGACCTCCCGGCGGCGGCGATATGAGGCCATCGAAAGGAGGAGAAGAATCCTTAATTCAATGACATTTCTAGCGCAATAGATGTGTACATAAACTTGGGAATGAGTTTGTCCCTTATTGTTGGTGGTTTTCTAATTTGCCTCAATGAGATAGTTCTACTTTTTTGGGTGCCTTCACATGAGAAGATGACTATAGTTGGTATAATTACACGCAATTAGATTTAAGGGTGTGAAAGGGTGACTTATGGCGCAACTAGCTTTTCAAACCGTTCGGAAAATAATTTAGTTTTAGAAAAATTATTATTATATTTGAGATTAGATTTGAATAAATTATACATAATTACTATATGGTTTTACTTCTCTACTGTAATATCCTGGGCATTTTCAAGTTTTTAATGGTGAAAAGAAATCGTAATGGTGATTGAGCAAATTGAGGGTTCCATTACTGGTTGCATTGCCTTTTATTTTGATTTTTAAATCTGCATCCAGTTCCATTTTAAAAAGTAGTGACAATTCCACTAACAACTACATTTATGGTGACATTTATGGTGAAAAGTAGAAATTGTAATGAAAGGGACAGCTCCGGTATAAGAACTAGAAAAGGAATTGTAGTGATTTCACTGGACAAGAAATTTCTATTGATTTCGATTTGACTAAAAAATATAGATATTTGTGGGTTTGAAACTAAAATTGTTATCGATTAAATTATAATAAACTTTTGAAGTCCAAAAAAATATTTGTGACCGATATGAATATCATTTGAAAGTGAGTAGTTTTGATCGGATTCAACTTTCAATTGATTAAGATGCCCATCACATTCATATAAGTTCAAAATTCTTAAGAAAACTTGAACAGTGTAATTTAAATAGATAATTACTTAGGTTTGTTGGATTACAAATATCTCATATAACTTTAAGACAGATACTCACACTTAGGAGATAAGTAATTCACCAAAACAAGCATAACGAGTGATATATAGGTGCGTTGCACAGTATTGAATAACTTCCTCTTTTCCACAAAATAAAAAATGAAAGGTTTTCCAGTGATAATATATCCCGTTGTTAATTACACACAATAATTTCCTAATACGATAATCGAGAGAATTTTATATGTAATTAGCTATAGTACCATAAATTTGAGAGAAAATAACAAAAGTATTTCAAGGAAATACTTAACAGAAGGAGCTACAAAAAGTTATTAGAATTTTCAATTATCACGAATTTGCAACATTAAAAGTATTAGACACTTTTTTTTTTTTTTTGTCGAACAAAACTCATACCATTTAATGAGGCGAGCACAAATACTAAGCGGAAGCAAAATGTGTGGAGAACGCTAGAAAAGCGTTCCTCCCGGGGAGAATGATTGATCCTTGCAAATAAGAGTTTTTACACGTCGCTTTTAGAAGCGATCCTTAAGGAATTGCTCGTTACTGTATACCTATGCTCTCTTATAAGCAAAGAGACAGGCCTCTCAGGCTGTGTTTGGTTGCAAGTTGTTTCTGTTCAAGGAACAAAAATTCCTGTTTTTTTGTTCCTGGAACAAAAAAGGAACAGAAACGCGTTTGGGTGCGTTTTTGTTCCAAAATTGTTTTTTTGTTAAAAACACATCCGAAACAAAAAAAAAAAAAAAAAAAAAAATTGTTTCTTGTTTCGAAACAAAAAAAAAAATTTGTTTCTTGTTTCGAAACAAAAAAAAAATTTGTTTCTTGTTTCAAACAAAATTGAGAAACACTTTTTCTTTTCTTCTTCTTTTTTCTTTCTTTTTTCTTTCGCCGGTCGCTAGCCTCGGCCATGGCCGACGACCGGCCGACGAGGGCCGGCGAGCCTCGCCCGGCCACGGCGAGGCTCGCCGGCCCCGGCGAGGCCAACCTCACGTCGGGCTGGGCAAGCTCGATCTCGCGGCCGGTCGCCGGCCATGTCCGAGGCCGCCGACCGGCCAAAAAGAAAAAAAAGAAAAAAGGAAAAAGAAAAATAAGAAAGAAAATAGAAAAAATAAAAAAAAATATTAAAAAATAAAAGAAATAAAATTTATCGAACGTGTTTTTGTTTATTTTTTATTCCGAACAAGTTTACCAAACGCGTTTTTTGTTCAAAAATTAGTCCCGTAAACGAAACACTTTTTTCTATTTCTGTTTCCTAACAATTTTTAAACATAAACATTACCAAACGCACCCTTACTTTTCCGGGATCTCAAATCTTTTTCTCTTTTTCTCAAATATTATCAAAATCCTCAATTTCATAAATGTCTGTACGCATGCTCTAGTGCACAAATTAATAAATATATTCTATTGATATTGAAATTTGAATATTTTCTATCCCAAAATGACTTTTCTTAAGACAAAAAGAAATCAAATCTCGATTCTTTTATCTTTCTACATATACAATTTCTTCAGCTGGTGTAAGTTTACCAATAATTTTTTACGTCCACGTTAATCACTCGAATATTTCACAATAAATGATTTTGGCAATTTCGTAATATGTCGCGTTTGGTAACTATTCCATTTCTAAAACAATTTTTGATAAGAGATGATTTTTTATGATTCTGTTCTTAGGAACAATTTATGAGCAAATGAACGCATTTGATAATTTCCCTAAATTTATATTTCAAGGACAGAAGTATGCTTAGTAGGATTTTTAGATTTTTATTTATTTCTTTTAATTTTTTAATTCTTTTATTATATATATTTTTTCCTTTTTTCTTTTTCTCTTTGATCGATTGCCGCCACCGTCGTGACTAGCGACCGGCTGGGTGAGGTCCGATGAGCTCGTTGGAGGCCAACCTGGCCATGACAAGCCTCGGCCTTGCCAGATCTAGGCGAGGCCAAGCCTTGCCGTGGCTTAGTGTCTTCGGGGGCAGTGATGCTCTAATGAGATTACCAGCCCTCGTCTGGCCAATCACCAACGCCGGCCATGGCCAAAGTTGGCGACTGGCCAACAGCAAGAAGAAGAAGAAGAAGAAGAAGAAGAAGAAGAAGAAGAAGAAGAAGAAGAAGAAAAAAGAGAATAGAGAGAAAAATTGATTTTAGAAATTATTCCCTAATAATAAGTTATTTTTTTTTTTTTTACATTTCCAAATCTATTATTGGGAATAAAAAAATAGATTTTTTTCCCGAAAATAAAAAAATTTAATAAACACGTTTCTATTATTTTTTTGTTCTCTAAACAAAAGAATAGATTTTTTTTTTAACAAACAGGCCCAAGTTTCCCACGCATTTGCCAGTTTTGGGCCGGATCTGCGAACGCCATCCGGAGGCCCAAACGATAAATGGGCCAGAGAGAAAAATTGATTTTAGAAATTATTCCCTTAATAATAAGTTATTTTTTTTTTATTGTTTATTCCAAATCTATTATTGGGAATAAAAAATAGATTTTTTGTTCCCGAAAATAAAAAATTTTAATAAACACGTTTCTATTATTTTTTTGTTCTCTAAACAAAAGAATAGATTTTTTTTTTAACAAACAGGCCCAAGTTTCCCACGCGTTTGCCAGTTTTGGGCCGGATCTGCGAACGCCATCCGGAGGCCCAAACGATAAATGGGCCAGACCCGTTTTATTTAAGTCCATCTTCAACCTCGCCAAGGCATTCGGCTTTTGTGTCAGTGCGAACCGAGACTCGTGAGCTTTAGCTTGTGCAGGAGGAAATCTCTCTCACCTTCGCTCCAGATTCTCTCTCCTCTCCCCGTCTCCGAAGCCGACGATCCCTTCCTCCGAATCGGCGGCTAGGGCTCCTCCGCGATTGCGCCGGCCGCTTCTCGATTCAGCCGCCGCGCAAGGTAGCCGCCCCGATCTGGCCCCGCGCTCCGACATGGCGCCCGAAAAGAACAGCTCCGGCGCCTCCCGCGAGGAGGCGCCCGTCAAGGTCCCCGCGAAGGACCCCGCGAAGGACCCCAAGAAGAAGGAAGAGAAGAAGGACGAGGACTTGGTGAGTGCGGTTCTCGGCGCTTTGATTTTGGTTTCCTTTCTTTTTCGCGTTCGATTGGAGCGTCGTTCGAATGCGGGATGTTGTGGGCTGCGTGAGTGCGGCTTTGTGTTGCTTGGGTTGTGCTGTTGAAGTTGGTGATTTTGATCAATGGAGAGCTGAGTCGGGAGTCGGGTGCGGTCTTTGTGGTTTGGAATCTCGGCGTGTCGTGGAAGTGGTACCGGTTAGTTGCTGAGGTGATTATGGAGGAGCTGGTGCGCGTTAATGAATTCATTTCCGTTAAGTTCTTTGTTCGGGGGAGAAATCTTTTCGTTTCTTGCTTGAAAGGTCAAATTATCTGGTAGGAAAGATTTGTTGTTGCTTCCTGTGAGTTTACAATGACTCGACCCATTTTAATTGTTGACAATAATGAACCAAGACTGTGCTGAGACTGAAACTCACTCGTCGAGCGGTTTCCTTACGCCCCCCCTTCCATTGTTTTATGCTGCTGGTGAGTTCTGTAGATGCTATCTCGGGCAGGCTGGTTGATTGGTTGTTTGTGAATGTATTTGCAGTCAGAAGAAGATTTGGCATTGAAACAGCAGCTGGAGCTATATGTGGAAAGGGTTCAGGATCCTGATCCTGGGTTGCAGAAGGTTGCTCTAGAAAGCATGAGGTACTTCTGGTCTTGTTGATATTTTTTGCTTCCATTTCTCCTCCTACTCAACCATTAACTTAAGGGAAATGAAGAATTCTACATTTAGCTTGTCCTTTGTTGGTTATTCCGTCTGCTTGGGGGACTGGTGTTCTGATTGTTGCAGGTCTGGTGCGAGTATGATATGGCAATTATGCAAAAAAATCTGGCATGCAGCTAGAAGAGGAGTCGAATGGCCAGTTTTAGGAAAATTTGTCAGTAGAAATTGACTACGTAACTATAGGAAGGAGACTACAGAATTGGCATAGGGTTTTTCCGGGGATAATTTGGTGTTTTTTTATTTTAGACCAGGGAAATCTTTATGGCATGCATTTGTACTGTGAATTTGGATGTTATGAACTATATGAGCATTATGTGGATCGAATTAGAGAGGGACTCGCAGTTTTTGCTGCTAGAAATGAGACAATCCTTAATAGACACTGGTTGTGGTTGGAACCTAATAATGGAAAGATGTCTCACGAATAGAGTGGCTGTACATGTTTATCTTTCCAACGTGGTCTGATGACACCTATAATTGTCTTTGTAGACAAGAAATTCGTACTTCAACAAGTTCAATGACTTCAGTTCCAAAGCCCCTGAAGTTTCTCCGACCTCATTACGGAACTCTTAAGGCGTATTATGAAACAATGAAGGATTCGGATTTGAAGGTGTAGTATGGATTGAAATGGCATCATTTGCTAGGATACTTCATCTGAATTGCAGTCAATGATCTGGTTTACATTGATGCAGAGATACCTAGCGGACATACTCTCTGTTTTGGCCTTGACAATGTCTGCTGAAGGGGAACGGGTAATTCTTCTTGTGACTTAAAATCATATTTTGCTGGCAAAATATCTATGACTTGCTTGTAGCCTTGTAGGATGACAACTTATTGAAACTCCAACCTTCTATATTTTTGTTGCCATTGTTCTTAAAAAACATTTATTCGTAGATAGTCAGTATCAGTATCTTTCGAAATCATGCCTCATGCCTCCTGATGTAAGATCATCCCACTGAATAGCCTGCATTTATTTTAGGTGTAGTGTAGATGTTTTCCATAACCTTCCCAAGTTCACTTCTCCAACTCCCTTGTAGATTTGATATTGATTTCTTTCTTTTATAAATGGTGTTCCAGGAGAGTCTGAAGTACAGGTTGTTAGGTTCAGAAGGTGATATTGGCTCTTGGGGCCATGAGTATGTCAGGTAATCAGTCTTGATGTTGGATGTGATATATGTGATGTTCTATTGGTTCTCTTTTCCCTCTCCTTTTAATACTGAAATTTTAGGTAAAATTTCAGTATATCTAGACAAAGATGTGGTCTATAATGGTTGCGAGTGAATGAATATATTTGCTTGTCAATGTTAATTTGATGTTTTATGTACCCCAGTGGTCAATGTCCCACCTTTTAAGTTGTTGTTAACTGGGGTATAATGATAAAGCTCTGCTATATTTGTAAAGAGGGACAAGTATTTACTACTCTGAAGAGTTCTGAATTAACATGATCTTTCTGCAATAGCCTCTTCTAGATGCCTAGTTTTGTTGATACTTCTTGAGTCTGGTACAGCTATGTGCCATTAGTATGAGGATTTTGCTACTCTGCATCAGCCCACTATTTAAGTGGCTGTGGACCAAAAATGAAACCAAAAATTATTTTCAGTTGTTGGTTGTTCGCTCCAACTTTTCATGAACCTTGGAGGAAATGCTTCTCTTGAAGCCATAGGATGGAAAATAGCAGCATCTTGGTTCGTTAGACTATATATACATCCATAGTCATTGCTTTTATTTGATTATATGTATTATATTTTATATATATGGGGAACGATATGGTGATGTTGCTGTCTCTTTGTTCTTTCAATTGTGAAATCCTTGCGGAAGGGATTATTTTGAACGTTATTCATTTTCCAGTGCTTGGTGCATGATCTCCATCTGGAGATACTGGGTATTGAGGAATTCTTGTTGTTTTGTGCTTTATCTTGAAGTTACATTGCACTTTGTCTTACCTTAAACTTAACATCTGATCTCAGGAATTTAGCTGGTGAAATTGCTCAAGAGTATACAAAGCGACAGGTAATGTTGGCAAGCTCTTCTCTGTTTTCTTCATATTATGTAAGACAGGTTTTTAAACTCATTCTTGAAGTGCTTTTCTGTTGCCTGCTTATATTTACATTAATTTACATTCTAGTGCTACATGATGTGTAACATCTGGCTTTCACTTATTAGTGTACTTGGGCTTAGTTCTATAGTTCTAATTCCATCAGTGATCCCTATTGACAATACCAACTGCATATGAGATAATTTGTTCTTGAAATTGGCGATCTCAGATATTCTTTGACCAATTTGTATGTTTGACAATGCTTTTTTAAACCTTGGCAGAGTGAGGAGGCTCCTATAAAAGATCTCATGGAGCTTGTAAAACAAATTGTAGCTTTCCATATGAAGGTATTTATCATTGTCTAATTTTCATGTTGGTGGGAAATGGATTAGGATCATTGTATGCAGAAGACACCTTTCCTGGAATTTATTCACAGATAGGTTTGAACTTTTGATGACGCGTTACTAAACCATTTTATTTTGTTGTAGCACAATGCTGAACCTGAAGCTGTTGACCTGTTAATGGAGGTAAAGTAAATTATTCATGCCAACCTTTTATTTTCTAGTGAGGCTGTTTTGAAGTGAATCTAAGAATATTAAAATGACTTCCAGGTTGAGGACCTTGATATGTTATTGAAGCATGTCGACAGCACTAACTTCAAGAGGACGTGTTTATACCTCACCAGTGCTGCAAGGTATTTGTCATCAAAACAGTGCATAACAGTCAGGGTATTCACTGTGGATTGCTCGGGAAATGGTCTAGGAGCTTAGTAGTTGAGGATGATTCATGAGTGTGGCTTTTCTCCCTGTCAATTCTCTCTTTTGTATCAATTGCAGATACCTTCCTGGACCTGATGACGGGTTAGTTCTGGATATTGCTTACAAGATCTATCTCAAGTTTGAAGAATATGCCATTGCCCTTCAGATTGCACTGTTCCTAGACAAAACGCAGGTATATTTGGTTAGATATGAATAAACACCTTTTCCTTTCAAGTTGTGTACAGGAATTTCTTGTGAGGAGTTCCACAGTGCCGCATATTGGATCTCTCTCTCTCTCTCTCTCTCACTCTCAGAAAATCTAATCTAACACTTGAAAGTACACATGCAGAAAGTGAAGGAGGTCTTCATGTCTTGCAGTGATCTTCTACGGAAGAAACAATTCTGCTATATCCTTGCTCGACATGTGAGTTGTTTCTCAGCTAAATTGAAATGCCTCTTTAATCCTTGCTTCAGATATAGTTGGTGTACATGGCAAGATTGTCTGGGGTGAATTTGATAGTAATTTGCTATTCTTTTTTGCAGGGCATTACCTTTGAGCTTGATGGAGATATGGTTCCAGATGGAGATGAAAAAGAGGCATTGCAGGAAATTGTCAATAATACCAATTTAAGTGACGGTTATCTTACTCTTGCCCGCGATATTGAGGTTATGGAGCCCAAGTCTCCTGAAGACATCTACAAGGTTTGAACCGCTGATAATTGTTCATGCTTTTGATGACCTGATCTGGTCTTGGTTAGCAAAACTCATTAACTTATTTTATCATCAATATTCGAATCAACCTCTTGGATGCATCATGTTATAAGGCACTGCACATGTAATGAGAGCTGTGTGATTGTTTTAAACAGAAGAGTCCTTTCAAAGAGATGCCCTTAGTGTGGACTACTTGCTGCAAGCTTCTTTGTTTTAGCATGTTACTTTTTGTATGTATCATGTGTTACCTTTTGTTTCTGCAAATCTTTATTCATTCCGATATAGCATTTTAACTTCGGGCTACGGATATACGCCACATGTATAGGTGGCATCATATTTAGTTCTTGTCCCTTAGATCATCTTCCAATATGAAATAATTGACTGAAGGCTTAGCAAGGATTACAGGTTGCTAAAGAGTATGACTGATATATTTTGTCTAATGGATTATATATTCCAATTGTTTCTTGATTTCTAAACTTAAGTGCAGCGACATGTCACTGACATGAATAGAGTGAGTATGGAGGATGATTTTTGCATGTAATTGATATCCTTGAAAATTAGCTTTATTAGTGTGTTGCTCTCTCGAAATATTATGATATACTAGAATATGATTTGTAACTTGTTGACCTTGTGCTAATGAAAAATTGAATTGTCACAGGCACATTTGCTCGATGGTCGGGCTAGTGGTGGTGGTGGAAGTGTGGATTCAGCGAGGCAAAACCTGGCTGCTACTTTTGTTAATGCATTTGTAAATGCTGGCTTTGGGCAGGTAATCAAAGAAAAAACATTATCTTTGCAAGATTTCCGTTTTTAAAATTCCTTTGTTACCTCTGCAGGATAAGTTAATGACAGTTCAATCAGACTCTTCTAGTGGCTCTTCAGGAAATTGGCTTTTCAAAAACAAAGAGCATGGAAAGGCTAGTGCTGCTGCAAGTCTGGTGCGTGTACATTGCTACTTCAGGATATTTTTGCCAGAAATTTCTTTAGGATCAGATTGTTATGATTTTCTCTGTGGCAGGGAATGATTTTGCTGTGGGATGTTGACACTGGACTGGCCCAACTAGACAAGTACTTCCATAGTAATGACAATCATGTTATAGCTGGTGCTCTGTTGGGTGTTGGGATAGTGAACTGCAATATCAAGAATGACTGCGATCCTGTGAGTTCCCTTTATTGTCTGTTACGCTGATAACATTGTCTATATGTTAAATCTTATTCTTTTTCTTCAATATCTCAGGCTCTGGCACTTCTTGGTGATTACATTGATAAAGAAGATGCATCTATTAGAATCGGCGCAATTATGGGCCTTGGACTTGCATATGCCGGCACTCAGAATGAGCAGGTATGTACACATTTGGGAGAAATGACTCTTTTTCCATTGAACATGTATACTTATGCTCATGCAGTCATTTTTCTTTTGATTAGCATCAAATCCTTTCTATTTTCTTCCAAGTCATCTCACGAGCAACAGCATTTTTAGGGACTCTTGAATTTTGTATAGGTTTGCTGCTGTGAGAAATATTCTTATTGACAAGCATTAATTTGGTTTTTATGAACTTCATTTTCAGATCCGTGCTAAATTGTCCCCGATACTTAATGACGCGAAAGCACCCCTTGATGTGATTGCATTTACTGCAATCTCTCTCGGCTTAATATATGTGGGCTCCTGCAATGAAGAGGTGGCACAGTCAATCATATTTACTCTGATGGACCGCAGCGAGTCAGAGCTGGGAGAGCCTCTTGCTCGTCTTTTACCTCTTGGCCTTGGTCTTCTTTATCTTGGAAAGCAGGTATGTTGATGGAGCCTCTTCAATTCATATTGCTACCATCAGAGCATCTGGGTACTACCTTATTGTTTAACAGATACTGACACAGATATACTGTTTATTAGTGCTCAGTTTCCTTGAATACTCTTCTTATTTTATAGGAAAATGTCGAGGTCACAGCAGAAGTTGCAAAGACTTTCAATGAGAAGATCAGAAAACACTGTGAGATGACCCTCATTTCCTGTGCATATGCTGGAACAGGAAATGTTCTTAAGGTACCTATCTCCACTATAGTTAATAACCCATTGAAACAACTGTCAGAATAATTTGCTGATCTTTATTGGTGCAGGTGCAAAACTTGCTAGGTCATTGTGCACAACATCTCGAGAAGGGGGAAACTCATCAGGCACCTGCTATCCTTGGAATTGCCATGGTTGCAATGGCTGAAGAACTAGGTCTTGAAATGGCAATTCGTTCGTTGGAGCATCTTTTACAATATGGAGAACAAAACATCCGCCGGGCAGTTCCACTGGCTCTTGGGCTTCTATGCATTGCAAATCCAAAGGTAGTTGACATTCATGAATATTTTCTGAAAAAATCTCAACATGAAGCATACGGTACTACCTTATTGGGTTTTGATAGGACTAAGTTTTTAAATGAGCTTAAGTAAGTTTATGATACCATGATCTCAAAGTATTTATATCAAATCATAATCTAATCTGATTGGAAACTATATCCCTAGATATGCCATCAATATGGACAAACCATTTCTGCCCATTTTCTGGGAGGGAATTGATCCTTATTACAAGGATGTTGACTTTTTTAATCCTGCAGAACTCAGAATGCTTATAGCTCTTACTTGTTTTATGCTGCGTAGGTTAATGTAATGGACACCTTAAGTAGGCTAAGCCATGACACAGATTCTGAAGTTGCAATGGTGAGAAGAAACAGCTATGCTTTGTGCCCCTTTAGTAATTTGAATTGGAATATTGAGGCTGATATTTTTGGTGTTTCTATAGGCTGCTGTTATTTCATTGGGTTTGATAGGTTCTGGAACCAACAATGCTCGAATAGCTGGGATGCTTCGTAATCTTTCTAGCTATTACTACAAGGATGCAAGCCTTCTATTCTGTGTAATGCTCAATACAACTGTTCTCTAATTTGCAGATTATCTTTACAAGATAAGGTTATTATTTGACATGATTTGGCCCCCCTCTGTAGGTGCGGATTGCCCAAGGTCTTGTGCACTTGGGGAAGGGTTTGTTGACTCTTAATCCTTATCATTCAGAACGATTTTTGCTCTCTCCGTAAGTTTTCTTTGCACAATAGATCTGGGATATAATCTGAGATAAGGCACACGTTCTTGAGATTAAATGGAAAGGAATTGATGGTATACTATTGAGTTTTTTTTAAACATTAACATCACTTGTTATTCTAATGTGCACTTGTCTGTAGGACGGCACTCGCAGGAATAATAACAATGCTTCATGCGTGCCTTGACATGAAAGCCATCATCTTGGGGAAATATCATTATGTTCTTTACTTCCTTGTTCTGGCCATGCAGGTTCATCTCTAGCTGGAAGTCTTGAATTTGGCATTTTTGCTAATTTCGTGCCCTTTAGTAATTTGCGAATTTTTCCTTCGTGGTGTGGCAGCCGAGGATGCTGTTGACGGTGGACGAAAATCTGAAGCCGTTATCTGTGCCAGTACGGGTTGGCCAAGCTGTTGATGTTGTCGGGCAGGCAGGTCGTCCCAAGACCATCACTGGCTTCCAGACGCATTCGACCCCAGTCCTTCTGGCAGCTGGCGATCGGGCAGAGTTAGCTACTGAGAAGTACTTTAACTCTCTCTCTAGTAAATTTTCATTTATTCAACTCGGTCATTTGCGGTGCCCTTAAACTGCGACTGCTTCTTGCAGGTATATTCCGCTTTCTCCTATTCTTGAAGGTTTTGTCATCTTGAAGCAGAATCCAGACTACAGGGAAGATCACTAGTTGGCCTCTTGTGGGGCAAAATTCTACTTCCTCATGGCCCAAAATCTTCTAGGCAAATCAAGTGACTCATCTGCGTCCAGCCTGGGTTCAACTCTTTTACCGTTATCCTCAAATATCTTTTCTTCCGAAGAAGACAGGTGAATCAGCGAGCTGGACGTGGACACACGGAAAATAGGCCTCTCGAATGTGCCCCGGGAAAAAAAGTTACCTTGTTTGTCGTGGGAAGATGCTTCCTAATGTAGTGCTTTAGATTATTGCTACAACACAGATAGAAGCAATCTCTCTCTTTTCGCTCAGAGTTATTCCTGTAATTGATTCGATGCTCCGATCACAATGCTTTCATGTGATTTTTGTGGTCATGTTCGTGGACCGCCTTTCTAACGCAGAGGGAATGTGCTATGAAGGTTCATTTTCAGGGGTGTGATGTTAGAATTTATCTAATATCAACAGCAAAAAGTGACTGCGATACGCATTCCCATGTGACGGTCATTCTTTTGACGGTGAATTTCTGACGTTTGGTAGCTGCGATTCTCTCGGGAATTACAAGTTTTCGTCAGAACTTAGGCTATAAATAATCTATGCATGGCAATATTTTAACTTATGAAAAAGAAAAATTTATAAGAAAGAGAAGTGTAGATGCACTCTCGGGCGACCACCAGGCGCGGGGCGACGGGACCTCAGGCAAAAGGCTCGCTTGTGGTCAGTGTAACCCTATTGAGCCGCTGGCCCGGTGTGCGTGCGGCCCTTGCGAAGCTTTGCTTCGGTTTGTGCAGCCTTGGCTAGGGGCGCCGAGGTTGGTAAAAGAAGAATAATGAAAATTTTCTGTGGGTAAAATGGAGATGAAAAAGAATTGGTCATTTGGAAGTTGTTTTCCTTACAGGGTTCTTCAAGCCAAAGCAAGCCGGAGGCGAAACCCCGAGCAGTGTCGCTAGGAAAATGCAAAGCAAATTCGCAGGGCTATTTTATTATTATTATTATTCATGATAACTGGAGCTTAGGCAAATCATAAAAAGCACTTGAAAGAGAAATTGCGATTTTATATCGGATGCAAAAAGTTATGATATAACCGGCGCATGATATTACATATGGATAATGATATAAATTGAACATAAACAAGAAATTAATATTTAGTCAGCAATTATGATAATAACGGTTGTCACCAAAAAAAAAAAAAAAAAAAAACCAGATCGACTTGAATCTGACCCATCTCTTGAGATCAAAATCTACGGTTCTAAAATGCATCTACCAAACTTCAAGCGACGCATTAAGTCAAGATCGGACTTTGGGCCGGTCTGCGATGAACTTGGGCTGAGCCCATATATCACGAGCCCACTCGCATGGCAGGCCCAAATTCTCTCTTCCTTCCCTCTCCCTCTTCGCCGGGGTCTTAGCTCGCTTCTCCAGCGCCCCATTCTCTCTCTAAGGGTTTTTCGGCGATCCAGAGAAACGGTCATTGCCGATCAGAGCTTCTGAAACCGGCTTACTTCTGGAAAAGGAGTAATCGGCAGATGCCAATGTGAAAGTGATATCGCTTTCCACAGATGAGTTCACCCGAGAGCGCAGGCAAGACCTCCAGGTGAGCGCTCTGCCTTCCCAAGCCCTTTCGGAATTTTCACTGTGTTTCTGCTTGGGTGTCTTCGTCATCGTTGGAGTTTTTGCTGAAAAAATCGACCCGAATTCAATCAGAGGGTGTTCCGCAACTTCGACCACAATCTTCAGACCCAAGAGAAGAAGGCGGTGGAGTACCGGGTTTTAAATGCTTCTGATTCAGTGAGCTTACCCCTGAGCTTCGCTATCTCCATGCGTCACTGGGTTTTAAATGCTTCCGATTCAGAGAGCTTACCCCACTTCGCTATCTCAACGCACATGGCCGCGAAGCTGTCGAGCTTCGCTATCTCTGCGTGCATACCACCATCATGACCTGGGATCCCACTGTTGTGCGAGTTCTTCCCTTAAGTCCCTAGCAACTCGTGTTGGAGTTCTGCTCAGCTTCGTTATCTTCGCGTGCATGGCCGCCATCCTGAGCTTCGCTATCTCCGCGTGCATGGCCGCCATCATGGCATGGGATCGTACCGTTGTGCGAGTTCTTCCCTTAGAGCCTCCAACAACTCGTGTCAGAATTCTTCCATGGTGGTCCTGAGCTCTTACACCTTTGAGCTCCTCCCTTACGGCGTGCCGCCATCTCTAAGCTTCGCTATCTCCACGTGCATGGCTGCTATCATGACATGGGATCGTACCATTGTGCAAGTTCTTCCCTTAGAGCCCCCGACAACTCGTGTCGGAGTTCTTCCATGCTGGTTTTGAGCTCCTACACTTTAGCAATGAGCTCCTCCCTTTTGACGTCTATTTCGTCCACGGTCTAGATCCGGTCATCAATCGATCGTTGGATATTGACTGACGAACAACTCTAACCGAATCCTTGCATATTGCTGATGAACAACTCTAGTTTCGTCATCCATTCTTATGAAATGCTGTTCATGCAAACATTTTTAGGATCATATGGCATATTTCATAGAAAATTTTGTAATTAAAGTTTGTATCGGTTATTTCTAGTTTTATGGATCCCTTGAACTTGATCATCACATGGTCTTTTTCCTTCCGCTTGGCAGCTCCACGCCCCAATGTCGAAAGCGACAGAGGAAAGCGAATGACTCTCAATCAAAGAAAAGGGCAGACAAAAAAGGTTGCTGCTCCTCCCACAATCAACAAATGACAGCTTGCCGAACGTCATCACTCATGGCGAGATCCTCAATCGGATTGTGGATCAACCATTGCGTTTGATGGCGAGATCCTCAATTTCAAATCGTGGATCGGCCATTACACTTGACATCATGTCAACGACTAAAAGGAAAAGAAGACACAGTGCTGATGAGCCAATTTACAAGTTACATTGATGGCTTCATCAGATCAAAACATCCGTGAACCAAACAGTAAGGCTTTATAAGAAAGTGGGAAAACAAATCGAGAAAAATTTGCCATTAGTTTAGAAAAGTGGGAGTAAAAGTAATTGCTATTTCTTGCACAGAAACTCTACCACTTGTTCACGATCTGCAGTCAGTTAGTCGCTAATCAATCTAGGCCAATCTTAGTCGCAATACATTTTAGATGGAACTCTAGAGGAAGACACCAAAAGATCTTACATCACCTTGAAATAGTTACCTCGAAGGAAGTATGGCCTGGGGAACAAACGGTGCATATGCTGTTTCTCTCTCAGCTGCAAGTCGTTGAGCCTTCTGAAACTCTTTAAGAACCGCCTGAAAATCTTTTGCCAGTTTGGCATCTGCAATCTTCTTGCTGGCCTGCAAGCAATGAAAGATACTCAATTTTCCATCTTAAGAATGAAATCAAACACTTATATGCCCAAGCACCCCGACCAATGATGTCCGACTGCTCAATAATGAAAATAGATAATTAGGACAATGGATGTCCAATCAAGTATCGTTAATTCGTTCATTCCATCGATGAAGCGATCAAGGAACTTACGCTAACTCCAGCGTGATGATCTGTTTCGCTAGCTTGTTTAAGCTTGGCCGATGTATCCTTCACCAACTGTCCAATATGTAGCCTTGTCTTGTGCCTGCAGATTTGAAGAAAAAAACCAAGAAGGCTGCTTTAGCATTGCCAGAAATGCCGGGCAACGAGGCAACGAATGCCGAATTGGCTTTGCACAGCGGTTTCGAAATCATCAAAGCAGAGCTTAGGACTGTCCGAAATGACGAATCGCGCGATAACCACACATTTCCGCACGCAAAAACATCCTACTCCTCTTCTATCCAAGCGGCCGACAAATTCAACCGAAAGCTCACGTGCAATCACGCTCACGAACCGACAAACCAACCCCTCCCCCCCGGGGCCACACCACATTTCCAGAACCCAAAGCAATTTAACGATCAATTCAGGACACTCTCGCCGCGGCGGCACGGCGGCGTCGACCGCCGGACGCCGCCGGAATCGTCGCAAGAATTTCGAACGGACAGGACAGGAAGGGGGAGAAGGGGGCGGGGGAGGCTCCCAGCTTCTCGCGGAGCTCGGGGGTGTCCTTGGGCGTGCCGAGGGTGTTGACGAGGCGCTGGAAGGTGTTGACGGCGGTGTTGATCTGGAAGACGCCGATCGATCTAGGCCAATCGCTCGAGGCTCGAGCGAGCCGTCCCAGATCTGTCGCGCCGAAGCCTTGGGAGCCGCCGGAGAGACGGGAGAGACGCCGGAAAAGGAGAACGAAAGGATAGAGAGAAACTAATCACAGGCTGATCGATCTAGGCCAATCTGCTTGTGCAGCCTTAAGGATGGAGAGAAACTTTAGAGAGGAGAAGCTCTAGATTGTATTTACTTGTGATGTGAATGAGATGAGTACAATGAGAGAGGAGACCCTATTTATATAAAGACAAGGCAAATCGTATCATAGATCTATGTTTGATCTAATGATGGAGATTACATCTCCTCAACTACCAACTACCGCATTTATTACATACGAATATAATTACCGTATCGCCCGCCTTCAGGATTATTTAAGAAGACTCGAGAAAATTTTAAGTGTCGGGGATACAAGCCAAGGGTCGCTTGATTCATAGATGTGTCACGCCATTCCTTAGAACCCTCTTGGATCGGCATTCTTTCGGACCATGACAAGTGTCACTAGGAAAATGCAAAGCAAATTCGAATTTTATAATTATGACTACAAATCATATAATTTTGTAATCTAATTTATTTTATGACAATTAGTTTATAAGCCCTCGCTCATAATGATAATATGAATTTTATAAATTATTAATTATAAAATTAAGCCATATTTAAATGATTTCAAATTGATGATAATCATAATATGAAAATAATCATAATTTGAAATTCTAGCAAGGCAAAATACCGAACAGGAAATTAATAATCAATTTTAGTCAATATTATTAATGACATGTAAAATTGATTAATCATAATATTAGATATTATAAAATCATAATATGTTTTACATTATGGTTTCACATATTACTTCTTTTAAATAACAACCTCTAGCCATTGATGAAATTCTATAAACACATAAACCCCTCTTGACACCTAATTTGGTTTTTTTTTTTTAAATACATATTTAAAAAACGAAAAAATGTGAGAGGGGCTGAGTCGGGCCAAATCTGATCAATAATATTGCAAATCATTAATAAATTCTAGGGGTTTCTGTGTTTATAGAATTTCATTAGTTTAGCATTTGTTAACATAAGTTAATCTTCATTAATTATAACCGATAAATTGAAATCAAATTGATTAGTATTGATAGGAATTATAATATTAAATGTAAGTAATTATTAAATTAATCGGTATTGTGCCTATTTGCATATTATTAACATTATATAGCATGAATTTTAAATCTATCATATGGTAAGAAATGTGTATAGGAATAAAATTAATATTTATATAGTTGTAAAAAGTATTAAAATTCAGTTTTGGATATATTATCAATCAAATATTTCGTCTTAACGAGCCACCCCGGGAGGTTGCCACCTTCCGAAACCTTTCATTGGGGTTTACCAACCTAGTATGCTAGGAGAAGATAGTGATCTCCCTCTTGGTGGGATCCCAGCGCTAGAAGCGCTGTGGCTGAAGAGCCCAATGAGGCCGTTATCCCGTATTTCTCCCTCTCAATTGCTTGTAAATGGCTTATGGAGGGAAGACACCTTAGGATGGCCTATTCAGGGTGGAGCAGTTTAAAGACCTGCTCAGGTCTAATGTCAACGTTTTTCATTAATTGAGTGGAACTATGTAGATCGGACTTTGGGCCGGTCTGCGACGAACTTGGGCCAAGCCCATATATCACGAGCCCATTCGCATGGCGTGCCCAAATTCTCTCCTCTCCTCTCTTCTTCTCCTTCCCTCTGCCTCTTCCCGGGGGTTTTAGTTCGCTTCTCCAGCGCCCCATTCTCTGTCTAGGGTTTTTCGGCGATCCAGAGAAACGGTCACCGCCGGCGAGAGCTTCTGAAACCGGCTTACTTCTGGCCGAGCAATATCGGCAGACGCCGCGATGAAGGTGAAAGTGATATCGCGTTCCACGGATGAGTTCACCCGAGAGCGCAGCCAGGACCTCCAGGTGAGCCGTGCCGTCCCAAGCTCTTCCGGAAATTTCGCTGCGTTTCTGCTTCGGTTCTTCGTCATCGTTGGATTTTTTGCTAAAAAATTGATCCGAATTCGATCAGAGGGTATTCCGCAACTTCGACCCCAACCTTCGGACCCAAGAGAAGGCGGTGGAGTACGTCCGGGCTCTGAATGCAGCTAAATTGGACAAGGTGAGCTCTTTTTTTTTTTTTTTTTTAAGGGGACTTTTCGGATCCTTGGGTATTTTATGCGATGCGAAGTTCTTCGTCAGCTTCGTTTTCTGACTGGTTTGCTTCCGTACGTGATCGGTTTTCCGTTTCCGTTCTGCTTGCTTATAATGTGGCTGTTCGTTCGTTCTTAATTGCGTATCTTGCTCTGTTCATAACTGGCTAGGTTTTCGCAAGGCCCTTTGTTGGAGCCATGGATGGACACGTCGATTCGGTATCGTGTATGGCCAAGAACCCAAATTACTTGAAGGGAATATTTTCTGGCTCTATGGATGGAGGTATGTCGATGTTATGCTCATCCTGTCGTTGTGTTTCCATTAAGCAGTGAATGAGGATGAGTGTGGTGCAAGTAACTGTTGATTCGTTA